>CM045891.1:53406672-53459758 GCA_025169545.1 Anguilla japonica
AAGAATCAAGATACACATTAATGTAAGCAGTAAATGAATAAATGTTTTAATGGCAAGTTTAATCGTGTTAATTTTTCCAAATCCTTCACTTGACTTTTCCCCCTCATCACTACAAAGAAAAAATAAAGCAGAGTGTGAGCACATGAATGACCAGCAGGGGTCACTGGTGAGCACTGAGACATGGTCATCCTGGCCACAAATCCCTCCCTCCCTGTGCAACACTACAGCCAATAATACCTCACCCTGCGGTGCTGTCGGCCACAGCCCTCACAGTCATATAAATGCAAGGAATAACAATGATTATTATTATTATTTTTAATATTATCATTATTTTTATTACTGTTTCTTTATCATAACAGCCCAGTTAATCTATGGTAATGGTTCTTTTTATTTTCTTTTTCTTTTTTCAAAAAAGTTTTTTCAGTACTTCACCATCTGAATGCTGGATGGGTCTCCCAGCAATGAACGTTCAATCTTATCTCATTGTGTCAGCACAATGTTTCAAACTTACACTCACAAACAAAAAACTGGAATAGAAACAGTCATGCCACAGCCCTGGACCTGAGAATGAGGCTCCAAACAAATACAATAAACAAACAAACAAATTAATTAATTAATTAATTAATTAATTAAACAAGAAAAAACTAAAAACAAATCGATGACTATCATTGCGTCATGTTGCATTAATTTCACATTCGCATTTCTCTTGTGTTCTGTTCCCTTGGTGTATTGCTCTGCGTCAACACTAGAGGATATAAGAATCACTGTCCACGCTTTGACTCACCACAATCTTTTTTAACTGATCTATCATCAAGTTCCTGGACACACATCTACCAAAGGAAAAATATTCGAAGACATTGGTTTCCCAACAAAAGAAAAATAGTTCTTCTATATGAAATAGATACATTGACATTTTTGGTTTGTGCAGTATGCCTAAGCTTGTTTGTAAGTATTATCTCCAGCTCAAGAGCCGCCTTTTTCTGCTTAGCTTGAAGTGCATAGGTATTATGCTAACTGAAGATGAATCTAAATTAATTTCTTACTTCTAAAAAAGTTTTTAAAAGATTAATTTCATCAAAAAAAAACACTTTTTTTAACTGACATATCTTTCTAACCTTTCCCTTTAAAGATTTCTGAGAAAAATGTATAAATACTGAGAATAGAAATATAAATTTATATTAATGAATAATTCTTTATCAAATCAAAGGGCAATATTGGAGACACATAAGATCCACATATTCAGTAATGAAAAATTTCTAATGCATCTGAGCTTCTGTGGATTCCATTGGTGAATATTTCATAAACCACACATTGCTGACATTGTAGTGTGTGGGGAATTCATTAGCGTAGGCTAACGTATTGTTTATTTTCCAGGTCCTAAAGGACTGGTTTTTCACAGGTTGAGAAACAGTGAGGAGGAAACAAACCTGTGATGAGCCCCCTGAATTCAACCATCTTTATTAACGACACTATTGTGCGTCCTGAGTTCTTTTTCATAAGTGGTTTTGCCGGTATTCCCCACACAAAATACTACTATGTGTTCTTGTGCTTTGTTTATGCTCTGTCTCTAGTGGGAAACACTTTTGTAATGTTTGTGATTTACACTGACCACTGTCTTCACAGTCCAAAATACATTGCAGTGTTTAATTTGGCTGTGACTGACTTATGCGTAAGCACAGCACTCGTTCCTCCATTGATTGACACCTTCCTGTTTAAATCACAGTTAATCTCTTATGAGGCCTGCTTGACTAACCTTTTTTTTGTTTTTTGTTTTTCCACCATGCAGTCTTTCACTCTCACTGTTATGTCCTATGACAGATGTGTCGCTATATGTTTTCCACTGAGATACAATGAAATTGTAACTAACAAGTCGATGTTGATTATCACAGCCACAGCATGGGGTTTTGCTGCGCTAAGTGTACTCATCGCCATTGGTTTCATCACCAGACTGTCCTTCTGCAAATCCGTTGTGATAAACAGTTATTTCTGTGACCACGGACCCATGTTCAGGTTGGCGTGCAATGACAACACTCCAAGTTATCTGATGAGTTGGTCAAATCCTGTTGTGATTCTCTGGTGTCCAGTACTTTTTATCACAGGCACCTACATTTGCATAGCCAGAGCGTTATTTAAAATTGCTGCAGCCTCAGATCGCCTCAAAGCCATGCAAACCTGCACCTCTCATTTGATATTAGTGGGTGTGTTCTATCTTCCAATATGTGTCACCTTTGCACTGGGATCCCTCATTCACCAGAACACCAGGATTATTAATACTTCTCTGGCGATGGTCTTGCCACCGATGCTGAATCCAATGATTTACTCACTGAAGACGGAAGAATTCACGGAATCCATTAAAAAGTTCTACAGAAGAAACAAGATCCACATCACTGTTAGGAAAAAATGAATCTGTATTATAATCAGCTCTGCAATGGATTGGCAACCGGTCCAGGGTGTATTCCTGCCTCTTGCCCAATGCATGGTGGGAAAATCTATCTAGGGTTAGATAATGGATGGGTGGATAGATATTTTAATCACAAATGAAGGACTCCATGTGGCAAATTTTTTTTCCTGCTGCCTGCGTTATTGCTCTAAAGCCACCCCCTTAAACTGTTTTACTTATACACTTTTCCAGTTATTCATTTGGCTGAAAACATTCAATAAAGTGTTGATGTGTATGCATTTGGAAACACTGTGATAAATTGTTATGCTTTGCTCCCTGTAAAGATTGCTCTTTTTTTTTAAATAAATAAATTATCAATAAATAATATTTTGCATTCCCGTTGAGCTCCTAGGATTCTTCACAAGAATTATTAATATCGTATTGCTAATATGAATGACTTCCTTAACAAACAGATGGATCATTTATTGTATTTTTGGAAATTCCTGAGCTCTTGTAAGTACACAAATCACAGTTCCTTACAGTTTATTCAAAAGCCACACAATAAATTACACTTCTCAAAGCTGCAGTAGTTGTTCCAGGAGGCAGAAATTAAAAGGACAGGAGATTACTTAACTTGAGAATCATTTAAAAGAAAATGAAAAATGTGTAACTGCTCAAATTCATGTCCAATAAAGACTGGTTGGAAAGAGGAGAGGAGCACTTATGAACCACACTGAAGGAAAGGCCATACAAAAAAACTAGTGTCCCATTTCCTCTGTACCAGCAAAAGGAATTCATATCAATGAGCAGGGCCACTAAAATGAAAAGATGCCAACAAATACCACACTTCAACTCCTGAACTAAAATTTGGTTTGAGTAACACTTTATCAACAGCCCAAAATGATGCAATCTATGGCACAGGAGCCAAACTTCAATCCTGAAGGGCCAGTTTCAGCTGGGTTTTTTTGTTTTTTTTGTTTGTTCCCTGTACCAGCGGTTCATTTAAGTCATAGATTGGCTAATGAATCCACACACCTTGTTCTCAAGGCCTTAACAGGCGCCTAAATGCCTGTGATGTAATGTAATGGGGCAAAAAAAAAAAAGTCTTCAAAATGTGATTCCATAGACAGTGAAGAGAACAAAAGCTCTCACTGGCAAAACCCAAACGTTTTGACTATTTTCTTGTTTTTTTATTATTATTATTTTTAAATTTATTTATTCCAGAGCTGAGCTGTAGACCCCATATTTGTTGGGGGGTGGGTGGGGGTCTACTAATTGTCCTGCGTCGCTCTCTGCTTGGCCAGCTGCTCCCTCCTGGTGTTCTGGAAGGTCAGCATGCACTCCTTGAAGTCCCGGACCTGCGGCTGGCACTTCCGCCAATCCTGGTGTTCCGCCATGCACTCCTGCACGGCATAGTGCAGCTCGGCGCACCCCGTCCTGGAGATCATCTGGTCGACCGGGTCGTCCTCATCCTCGCTCCTGGTGCGATTGTGCGGCGCGGGAGAGGACGCCATTACGGCTCTATTTGCTTTGAAGCTGGCACAAAAAAAAAAACACCAACAAAAAAAACAAACAACTCGTCAGCTCGGTCAAAATGTCACAGAAAGCATCAAGGGAATTAATGAAATGTCATATTTCTAGGCCTGCGGTCAGAACACTAAATTCAAATGTGTGTTCGAAACATATTTGAGAGTGTTTCAAATATAAAGTGCAATTACATTTAATTTGTAAACAAAATACTTCATACAGGTGTCCTCCTTCTTTTGGGTCCTATCCACTGACATACCCCTTGAAAGCTTACCTATTTTCCCACAATATGTGGCCCATACACACACTGCAGACGCACACACACACACACACACACTCTTTGATGTGCGCATGTTATTGTGAACTGTATTCTATTGTAGGCTTTAAATGTATAACCTCAGTATACGTTTGACCTAGCTGAAGTATACTGAAGGACCAGACGTTAACGTTGATTTATAAAATCACAATATTTCAAGCCTTCTCGGCTGTCAAACACGTCAATTGATATGTTAGCTTGACTGCTACTTACATAGTTCAGATCACGTTGGAGTCCCTGCTCTTGTACATTCAAATTTAGCCCACTAGCACACTTAAAACACTCATTTTACAGTTGAAGCTAAAAGTACGACATTCAACTGTCAGTGTTTTATTGTTTTTCGCAGGCTACATTAAAGTAGACCTATTTATTTAATTCGTTTCGTTGCACAGTGAATGTCCTCCATCACGGGGACCGATTTACTGAAAGGACAAGGAAGTGCGCTACATGAAAACGCGTTCTTCCTGTTCTGTTAAAAAGAGGTGGTGCTACGAGATCCTGTTCTCACAGGAAACCGTGTCAGTGAATATGAGTACCTGCGATATATTTTACAAACACATGAGGGCAGTGTGTCCACACTTACCCAAACATCGCTGGAAATTTTCGTATTGCTTGTTCAGTCTGAGGTATCATATTATTTCTGTCGTCATCATAAGCAAGTGTATAATTTTGACAGTGTGCCTGTCTGACGTTTTTTTTGTGTGTGTGTGTCAGAGATGTCGACTCATCAAATTTGAGTATTTTAGATTCACTAAACGGCTGTGTGTCATTTTAAAAAGCCACAACAGTCCTCATTCCTATCTACTTTACTTGACTATAAGTAAATTGATGTTTAATTTTATACTGACAGTTAATGAACCCACATTGTTGTGCCTCAGGGCAGTGCAATGCAATGTCATAAAATTTTAGAAATCTGACACAGTTTTTTTTTCTTTTTATTTTACGGTCAGAAATCCCCCATATACAGTATTATGCTCTCTTGTGTCTTTAGGGTCACATGAACAAAAAGACATGACTAGCGATGTTCAGGCCCCTATAATGCTTTATGGCATGAAGCCAGACATTAGTTAATATGGCTTGAGGTACTGTTTCTCTCATAACAATATATTCTCACTGAATATGCTATAGGTTATTTTCACCTGTACAGCTTAATTAGGATCTCACTGAACATGAAGGTCAGTGCACTTCTGTCCTGCAGATCAACACACACACACACACACACACACCACATGCACATGCACACACACACACACACACACACACACATGCATATGCACACGCACACACACACACACACACATGCACACACACACTGCACACACACACACACACACACACACACAACCACATACACATGCACACACACACACACAAACACACACATGCACACACACACATACACACACACACACACACACACACACACGCGCGCGCGCGCACACACACAGTATTTGTATATTAAACACACACACACACATACACATGCACACATGTACATGCGCGCACACACACAGCTAATAAGCTATAGCCTATATATTATATGCAATGGAACATGTAGCCATACCCACAGATACTTGAAAAAAAAGTCACAATATAGGCAAACACAATGTATTTCAAACCTCTTACTACTTCTGTCCTTACAGTCCATGATATTAGCAGATACGTTTTTAAACAACGTTTTAGAAAAGCGCCACGTCAAGGATGAACATGCACACATTAACAGACAGGTACATTGATGCAAGGAGAGGCAGCACCATCTAGTGGAACAAAGGCTGAACTGTAGTTGAACGAGACGATCCAATTGTGGATGGTGAAGTTTATCAGATCACGCGTAATTTGGCTAATTAAATAATTAGGAGCAGAAGTTAGTATGAAATTCATAAATAGACATTGACCCCTTGCCCACCACCACAGGATCAACCATTTTCACAACTTTATTTGCCCCATATATTGTTATATATTGTTGGGGGAAAAAAATCATATATTGTAAAAATTAAGACATTTTGAAAATATTATTCAGTATATTTCACAACAGTGTATATTAAAACTGAACAACTGAAAGTGGCTGTAATTTGTCCATATAATATGAAGTGTTCCAATATCTTGATAACATAATTAATTTCTGTATATTTTCAGTATACATTCCATCTCTGTAAGGGGCTGCTGTACATGTTTTAGCGATGAGAGTTCGTTTGATCGTACTGCGTTCACATGTACCTGTAACGGAACACCACGGCCATCTGGCTGGTAATTGAAAAGAACAGGGAAACAAAACAGACTCAAAATTTGCCAGTTCATCTTTTTAATTTCACAGAAAATCGTGTGGCACTGGGATATCTGATATTTCCATATTACAGCCTTGAAAGGACATGAAGTGACGTGAAGTGAACGTAACCTAAATAATTAAAAAATCCGCATTACCAACATCGTTTAATTTCTCTCTTGAGGCCGTAGCTTACTTTTCGAAGCACATTATAGCCTTTGCTTACACGTAAATAAGGAAGACCGTGAAACCAACCAATCGTGTAACGCAACCAATTAAACAGGACCGGAAATGTCGAATCGGAAGCTGCGAATCGGGAGGGAACTTTAGCGTCGTCTCCTGTCACAAGATCTGTAAATTGAAGCCACTTGGAGGAACGCCAGGATTTCGTTCAAGAATGAAGGGCCCTGCTGGAACTTTACGAAAGGTAAGCTTTTTATATCTAATCGCGAACTACGTGTTAGGCTACTGAATGTACCAACGTCTCGCTGACCTGGCTAGGCCAATTTAGCTAGAGGGCACAGAGCATTGACGGCTTACGTCCAAGCCCTTACCATTTTAGCTGAAAACACTTGCTGCTGGAAAGATTAAAAATGACACAGCACATGTAACGTGACCAGTTGTGCTAGCCATGTTTGAAATCTCGCTTCCTCGTTCGTTTGTTGCCTATTCAGTGGTCAAGATGCTGAATCACGTTCTAAGAGGCTGACCAAGGCGGGTTTCCAACCTTATAGAATGTATATAGAATGTTAGCCGTCTTATGTTGCTCTAGATATGACGGTCTGTCAAGCGCCTCGATGTCGTAGTAAATGTAAATGCAGCACGTCAAATACAAAAAAAAAACATCTTAATTGTTCGTCTGAAATGGCTAATTAAGCCCAGCGGGAAGATTCTACTCGCTTGTTAGTCACCTCACAGGTAGGCTTACCTTCTCCACAGGTAGGTCACTGCAGAATTTCACTGCTTGTTGTGTATGATATTATGTTACTTGGCAACCCTTTGGGGACACAGTTGTAATTTGAAAACTGCCCCCCTTAAGGAGCTGACTAATGGTGTAATTCCTGTGGCGAATAAGAAGTAGGCTAAATCAGTGAGGTTAGAATACTCATTATCACCTATAATGGCAATCAAGGCCTGCTGAAAAACTTGTAGGCCTATTTTGTAGTAATGTAGAAGTTTGGCATTCACAAAAACATTTTTTTTGTGATAACAGGATGTATTTATTTTTTTATGGAGGAGCTGCTGGGCGTTTAAAAGGATGTGGTAATTGGCAATATGTAGGCGAAATAATTTGAAAAGAATTATTGCACAATGTAATGTTGTGTTAATTTGACTCTTATGTAGATTCATCGGCCAGTTTAATAAGTACACCCACTTGTTTAGGCCAATAGCCTTCTCTTTCAAACAGCGAATCATTTGGCTGCAATTCAGTTTATAAAGCAGGCAGACATGGTGCTGAGGTTTCGTTTTTTTTATTCTACCAGACTTCAGAAAGGACAAAATACGTGATCTAAGTCAGTGGTCTCAAACTCGTTGCCATGGAGGGCTGTGTGTATGCAGGTTCTCATTCCAGCCAATTAATGCTGCCTTAATTGAGTCCAATTACTCATTCAGCCATATGCATTTAACTGCATTGAAGCACAGAATATAAGCAAGTTTTTATTTAGACAATGTGGGTAACCATAGATTCCGGGTCACCATTATGTGCAAACCTGCATCCCTAATTCAGCAAATAATTGAACTAATTATATAATCAAGATCTGAGGCTGGAATAAAAACCAGCATACACACGGCCCTCCATGGCACTGAGTTTGAGACCATTGCTCTAAGTGACTTTGACAGTGGTGATGATTGTTGGTGCCAGACGTGCATGGTTCCAGCATCTCAGCCCCAGTTGCCCTCCTGGGATTTTCACGCACTAGAGTCTCGGTGCGATGAAGAAAAAATTCCAGCGTGCGACAGTTCAGTGGCCGAATACACCTTGTTAATTACAGAGGTCTGAGGAAAATGGGCAGACTTGTTCAAGCCACCAGAAAGATCACAAATGCCCCAAATAACAGCGGTTTACAACAGTGGTGTGTAGGAGGTCATCTCTGAACGCACAACACATCAACAACCAGTTATTTCACACATTTTATTCAAATGGGGTTGTACAAATGTATTGAATGTCTCATTAGAAACTCAAAGGCGTCGGTTGATTTTTGATGAGGTGCAAAAACTGCAGAGACTGCCTAGTGGCTAGTCCTGCAGATACACCGGGATAAAATGATAAGATGATGTGACCCAACATTTGGCCTAGCACTGGCCAAGCCTATAATAATCCCGTTGAATTTCTTTATTAAATTTTAACTTGTCAGGGGACTGATTGGTGTAACATGCCCCTTTAGACCTGTTGCAGCACACCGAGTGTTTAATCAACATAAGGATGACATATTTTCTATGCATTACTTTGCATTCTATATTTCAGTCTTTTGTTTTATTTATCCTTAATTTTTACCAGGAAACCCCATTTAGATTAAGAGCTCTTTTCAAGGGGGACCTGACATACACACAGACAGTCATAATGACAAAACAAATTAAAAGTTTGAGAGATTAAAACCGCTGTCAAATACAGTATAACATAAATCGACTCCTTGTAGTCCACTATAGACCTCCGGACAGGGATTTTCGACCTTGGCGTTTGGACCTTGGCGTTTGGCCTCAACTGCGCATGTCTATGTGAACTTAGTAAGCTGAACTGTACTTTACAGTAAAATACAGCTTTGTTTCCGCAGAGAAATGCGCAGTTGAGGCCAAACACCAAGGCCTACAAAGAAACTGATGCTATTCATTTCATAATGTAAAAATTGCTACATCCTTTCAGCCTACACGTGCCCCGTCCACGCTGCTACCTTGACTTTCTGGAGCATAGCCAGTATTCTGTTCTTGATTTCTTTGGTTGACAGGGAATACACGATGGGGTTCAGACAGGGCGGGATGCATGAGGCTAACGACAGGTTCACCATTCTGACATCCGGGTCGATGCGAAATAAGAACAGTCCAATAATGAACACTGTCAAGATCGGCACATAGAAAATCGCCACTAGAACGAGATGCTCTGTGCACGTTGCAAGTGCTTTGTACCGGCTCCGCACGTGTTTCATTCTAAAAACGACTGTCAAAATGCACAAGTATGATAACACGATAAAACTAAGGGGTCCAAACATAATAATTAAACTCAAATAAGAAGCGGCGGCCCACTGCAATCTGTTATCATTGCAGGACAATCTGAACACTGGCGCGTAGTCACAGAAATAGCTGTACACTTTGACGGAATCACAAAAAGACAGTTTTGTCATGATTACGGTCGTGAACACATTGATGCTTATACAAAACGACCAAACAATCGCTAAAATAATGATCATGCTCGTGGGCGTGTTGATGGTACTGTGCCTCAGTGGGAAACATATCGTAATTAACCTGTCATAAGCCAGTACACTGAGGGAAAATGACTCTAGTGATACAAAACAGTAATAAAAGTACATCTGTGTCAAACATGCATTGTAGGAAATAAAATTATCTTTTGCGAGAAACATCTTGATCATATTAGGAATAATGGCTGTACTTATCACCGTGTCAACAACCCCTAAATTAGCAACCGCAATGTACTTAGGAGTGTGTAGGCGGAGGTCTGTCCATATAATGGAGAGGATAAACGAGTTGGACAAAACCGTTACAACATAAACGACGGTTAAGAAAATTAAATATAAATGAGAAAACGGTAAAGACGTAAATCCGACGATGTAAAATCCTTTCGGCAAAACGATGGAGTCGTTAAAGTTGAAAGTTCCAGAATCTCCCATCTCGGCCGTCCGCTGTTTAGAATCCTCGGCGCGTGCCTGCCGCAGAGGGTCTGAGACAGAAAATGTGTATTTCTGAAAGACACAGCACATGCGGGACATCAGAACCTCCCAGTTTGCCACTTCAGAAAACAAAGCAAAGTTCATATATGAAGTTCATAAAGTTACATGATAACCATCAAAGGAATCAACTGGCTACTATAATGGAAAGCCGTGATTAAAAATAAAAAAATAGACTACTTCTGTAATTTGCCTACGATATGAAACATTAATTTAGAAAATGAAGAGATGCTGTACATATATCATGGTAACCAAAATGGTGTGAGGTTTATTTTGTGACATACGTGTATTATACCATCGAATAATCAACGAAAAACTAAAACAAACTCGGAACTATATGCACTTTACTGCAGGATAACGGAGAGTCAGCCTTCGAGCGCAGTGTTCAATCTTTCCTAAACATTTCCCTCCCATAATTCCAATTTATCAACGAATACATGCAGACCGTCATGTTTTCAAATAGGCCTATAGATTTTTTTTTTTTACTAACGGAGTGGATGTGTGGTGCAATTTGGCTGTAGGTGGAAAATGCATTGTTCAGAGTTGGTTGTTTACTTATGTGCATCGAACGGCCCACCGCAACCACCTCCCACGACTCAACCTAGAGTCCCGACCCAAGTGTTTGGGAACCGACTACCCAGAAGAGTAAAGTTGCCATTAACTTCGCAGTAATGGCGACGCGGGATTGCTTTCCGTTTTTATCAGCTGTGTCGTGCGAAACTCTTTTTGCTGTTTCTTGCCTTGCTGCTCTGTAAAGCGTCTTTGTGATAGTTCTCTACAAAAAGCGCCATAAAAATGAAGTAGAATTGAACTGAATGGAATTTGTCAGTGCAATGAACTGCCGTTGGCCCGTTTCCCTGTTTGTATTGCATGTTTTCTTTCTGAAGCTGGTACAACAATAGTTCCTGGGAGGGGAAGAAAATGATACTATGTTCTATCTATTCAGGTATATTAAATTAGCCTACACATTGTATACATTCTTTGTGTAATATAATGACCTACTCCCTTCAGACAGCGTAAAGGGGTCGTTGAGCAGGATATACAACAAACGTTTAATAAACTGTCTTTCGTACGCAACTTCACACCGCATTTCAACATCACTGCTAGAAAGAATAATCCAAAAGAAACACTTCCGACCGATATACCAACCTGAGGCTCCTGATCCTCCAAGTTTGTACTGTGCTTCGAAATTTATAACCGTGAGCGCATCATTGGCTGCGCCTGCACGGGACGAAAACAATCACGACTTTGCCGTATGGAAAAAAAGAAAAGAAAAAGAAATGGCTGGTACAGCAGAGCTCTGTGTGCAATGTGCTCAGTTGCGTATTAGCAACTGCACAAAATAATAAACACCCTTGTCTTCCGTTAACTGTCGCAATCGGACAATTTTAGAATTTCCTCCGCAATTCACACTCGGCCGTTTCCTTAGACGCACTCGATGAATTCTCGGATAAGAATTTACCCAGCCCTATGAATGGGACTAGCCGCACAGCTGGCTGTTGAGGCCATCTCTTGAAACATTTAACTCCACCAATGTATGGACGTATGTATATCGAGGAACTCTTCGGGGACGTCATTAAAATATGAAAACTGCACTTCGGTGAAGTAGTTAAGGCATAATCCCATCGGTAGATGCGGTCAATTAGTCAGGTTGTAATTTTTGTTATAATTAACCATAAATATCATCCCAGCCCTTGTTGACAAATCCTATATTAGCAGGGCCCGGATTTGGCTGAGCTCCTGCTTGTGTTCATTATTTTAGAAATGAGAATGAGAGTTGTTACTGCAGGCATTGCCGCAGAGGTGAATTTGAAAATGCTGTTTGGAAAAAATATAATGAATATAAAAATAAAAATAATGTCTTTGTCCATACATTTTTTTAAATTAACACGGCCCTATTTCTATGCAACACGTGCAGGTCGTTCCAAACAGTATATTTGTGGGGGAAGAGAATGTATGCTTGAAGGCAATCTTCCAAGAATCAAGAGCTTGTGGAAGTTTACAAGCTTTATGGGAAGCTTTGTGCAGCTAAAATCACATTCTAATTAAAACATTAGACCACCATATGTTTCAAAAACTCTATTGGGAATATTAAACCAAAGTGTTATTTTCTGATAAACACTTAAACATTTGTTTAAGGAAATTAAATTCGTTGTAGTCTCCAATAACAGTTGTACTTTTTACATATTCTATTTCGTTTTTTTAGATAACCTTTACATGTTTTGGGGTTAACACCGAGGGATAATACTTATTTTTTTTGTTGGTGCAAACTTTTATTTATTTATTTTTTTTTTTTACTGTGATGACTTGTAGGAGGAGGAGGCATGGCGGGGCGCCTTTGAAGTTGTGTTCTTACATTTTGTCAAAAAAAAAAAATGAAGTGATGGAATTCATATGATTTCTCACCGGAGAACAGAATATTTATTTTGCGTTTGTACTTTCACACTGTCTGAAATACAAGCACGGCTATCATAAGTTGCTATCATAAAAATTCGTTTGGGTCATGGTTTCGCACTTAGAACTACTTTATGAACTGTGTAGGCCTACTCACTTTTAAACTCGAATAAATATTTGAATCATTTATTTTCTAGTATTTGATTGAGTATTATTGACAAACATTTTATTAAAATAAAAAAAGAATAAGTCATTTGAAAATAATTCCCAGTGAAGTTTTTTTTTAAACCTTTATCTTTATTTAACCAGGTAGGTCAGCTGAGAACAATGTCTCACTGACAGTGACATCATGGTAAATTGCACTATTACACAAACAGACCAACAAAGGACATTGAAGCAGTTGACACGAAATAATAATTGAGACAGCTCACAATCCAGCGTTTAAACATTCAAATGGTATGGCTATGGTAGGGTGACGGGTGTGGGTGGGGGATCACCTATTTCAAATAAAATGCAGTTCATACTTCATTACATAGACACGCGCAATTGACGCCAGACGCAAAGACGCCTAAACTGCGTGAATGCGTCCATTTGAAAGCATTTATGGCAACCTTCTATGTCTACGCCGGCCCTGACCACGCTACTACCTTAACTTTCTGAAGCAGGGCCAGTATTCTGCTCCTGATTTCTTTGGTTGCCAGGGAATACACAATGGGGTTCAGACAGGGCGGCATGCACGAGGCTAACGACAGGTTTACCATCCTGATGTCCGGATCGACGCGGAATAAGAAAAACCCTATTATGAACAACGTCACGATGGGCACGTAGAAAATCGCCACTAGAACGAGATGTTCTGTGCACGTTGCAAGTGCCTTGTACCTGCTCTGTACGTTTTTCATCCTAAACACGGCTGCCAGAATACAGACGTAGGATATAACGATGAAACTAAGGGGCCCAAACAGAAACATTAAACTCAGAGCTGTTGCAGTGGCCCACTGCAAACTGTTATCATTGCAAGCTAGTCTAAACACGGGGGCGTAGTCACAGAAGTAGCTGTACACATTGACCGAATTACAGAAAATCAGTCTGGTCATGAGTGAGGTCGAGAACAAAATAACACTTACGCAAAACGACCAAACAGTCACAGAAATACTGATCATGACGGTGGATGTGTTGATGGAGCTCTGTCTCAGTGGGAAACATATCGCAATTAACCTGTCATATGCAAGTACACAGAGGGAGAACGACTCTATTGAGACGAAACAGTAATAAAAAAACATTTGTGTCAAACATGCGTTGTAGGAAATGAAGTTATCATTCGCGAGAAACGCCTTAATCATTCCAGGAATGACTGTTGTACTGAACACCAAGTCGACGACCGCCAGATTAGCCACTGCAATGTACTTTGGAGTATGTAGGCGATTGTCTATCCATATGATGGAAAGGATAAAGGAGTTGGACAAAACCGTTACAATATAAACGACGGTTAGGAAAATAAAATATAAATTGGCAAACTTTAAATACGTAAATCCGATAATATAAAATCCCACAGGTTTACTGACGGAGTCGTTAGTAATTGAAGCTGCCAGAACTCCCATTGCACACGTGCGGCGTTCAGGACCTCCGCGTGACTGTTTCCTTCCTCTGAGCCCTGGGAGTAAAATGGACAAAGAAATGATTGCAAATGAAAACATACAACCACGTGACAGATTAGCCAAATGATCGTACAGCTTGCGCTAATTTAGGCTACATTATACATTTCGATACGATCGTATCTATACTGGCACAGATTAGGCCACATTTAAAGTAAATCTATAGCTGTATATTTCAACTGAAGCAATTCAGGATGTGTACATTTTCAAGGATACATTGTCAGCGGCCTTACCTGGAATCGAACCGACCGCTTATGAGTTTTTAGCCCATTCCGATACTAATTAGCCTATACTACACCGATAATCGAGCTATAGCCATTCTCCGCGCCAGATGATTAATTTGCACTGCAGTATACCTTTAGAGCTTGGGAGGCTGACACACGTTGCAACGTAAATTTAGCACAGTATTAAAATTAATGTTATTTAAAAGACTAATTCTTTGTTTAATCGCATAACGCCTAACTGCAAACTAAGTGTTAAACAATGTTCTGCGATATCCGGGTGGTGGACACATTTGTCTTTTAATGAAAAGTTACGAACCAATGAGATATATTATTCCAAGCATCACTGACATTTACGGAGCCGTGTTGATTTACCATTGGTAATCTAATTCGGAATTTACGCACGACGATATAGCATTCAAAATGTATTCTGAAACCGTTGGGCTCCAATGCACCATTGTGACACACACCCATTAACTGTCCTGTGTCCATTCTAAACAAGCATGCTCATTGGTATTGGTGTTGGTGTCCGCCATTCAACCCGCTTATTGTAAGATATTTATCGGATACTGAACTAATAGAGTTACAAATATTTAATTAAAACAGAAATGTATTCAAAAAAGGTCAGACTTCCTCACAAATAATTAGAGGACTATCACTGTAAATTCTTTAATGCAGTTCAACGACAAATACAGCGCTTAAATACTTAAATACAAATACAGACAAATACGTGTAGGCCTAGTTTTTATAGTTATTTAAAAAAGAACCACGAAAAACGAGAAACAAACCGTGAGGTCATGTCGCATCCGACATTGGGTCGACCGTCTCCTCCACTACCTGTAGCGCTCCTGTGTTATTTGCGAAGTGACACCGCCTTCAATAGAATAGGACTATTCTTTTCGTGGGCTATATCCGGGCATAATGCAGTTAGTATATGACCGAAAACACAGAGAAGTGCACAGTGTCGAAACTGTCGTCGGTTCGGGTTTTTTCCCCCTCACTAAGCTCTTCTTTTTTAATTCCTGCTGAAAATTATAATAATAAAATAAATAAAAGTTTATAATACCTGTACGACGTCCAGAAAACTTCCACTTATGGCGAACAGCAATAAACCTGATCGGCGGTTTTTACTTAAGCCACGCATATATTTAGGCCAACCTTCAGCCTGGCCTTGGCTACATTAAACGCGATCATGGGCTTTGCTCGTACATTTTCCAGTATGCCTGCCATTGTTCTCCTTGATTATCGTATTTGTTGAACTAGCTGTAGGCATTCCACATAGGTTATGTCGAAGGTACACGCGCGGACACACTCAAACTCGGTCCTCGTGCATGATAGAACTTTTAAAAGGCTGAATTAACGCGGAGTAGTATTTGTGCGGCAGGAAGACGCTACCCACCAGTTCTCCTCAGCATACGTCACTGGCGAAACCCGTTGGTCTTAATATGCTTCTCTACTCGTACTGCTGAATATATCTCCTGGTGTGTGCGGACTGGGTGTACTTGGGAATTCTTCTGGGACATCAATTAAAATCCGTAACTACCTTTCCTTCTGAATATATAATCCCATGAGTATGTAAGAGATAATTATGAGGTCACAGTTTACTTTACTGTTATCCAGACCTACCTACAAAACATAATTTTACGCGCAGTGTATTTCCACAGAAATTCGTCTTAGATCTCGCCTACCTTGCTCATGCGTACAACGGCAGTGTCCGCATGGGCATTATATTACATTACACTACCAGTTAAATACCATGTAAAGTGTTTCAACGATTACATAACCGAGGAAAATTCATAACGTAAATATATTTAAGCAGAAAGGAATGTTACAATTACAATCAGAATTTTTTTAATTAAATATTTATTATACAGAACTACTTTCATGCAGGGTTTGTGTGGTGAGTTCGTTTGATATTTTTTCGATTTCTGATGGGACCGCTTTTCTGGTGCAATGAGTGAATTATGTTTTTAACCAAATTTTACCAGGTGAGAGTAACTTGTAATGTACAGCTCCCTCTTCATCTATCTGCCCCCCCCCCCCCCCCCCCCCCCCCAGATAAGCAAGCATTTTCACGCATACAAAAACACACACTTATTGCAACAATAACACGTCAGTAGAAAGCCATTATTTAAAAGTAGACCCAGGAGATGTATATGTATTACCTTTATTTAGCCTGGTTGGTCAATTAAGAACAGGGTCTTGCTGATGGCACATTAGAGTATTACACGAGCACATCGCAAGACGATAAAAGAGAAAATGAAAATAATTAAGACAGTTCATAACGCAATATTCAAATGGAATTAATGGGTGTGTGTGTGTGTGTGTGTGTGTGTGTGTGTGTGTGTGTGTGTGTGTGTGTGGGGTGGTGGGGGGGGGGGGGGGGGGGGTCCTATTTACGGGAAGATGTAATTTAACTACAGAACATTGGACATCAAGTAGACATGCGCAATTGAGTATTCATTCGAAAATGTTAATTTTCTGCAACCTTTGGTTTTACGCCTGCCCTGCCCACGCAGCTATTTTGACTTTCTGGAGCATAGCTAGTGTTCTGTTCCTGATTTCTTTGGTTGCCAGGGAATACACGATGGGGTTCAGACAGGCCGGGAGGCATGAGGCTAACGACAAGTTCACCATTTTGACATTTGGATTGACGAGAAATAAGAAAAGTTCAATGATGTACAGCGTTATGATCGGCACATAGAAAATCGCCACAAGGACAAGATGTTCAGTGCAAGTTGCAAGTGCCTTGTATTTACTCTCCACATTTTTCATTCTAAACACGGCTGCCAGAATACACACGTATGATATGAGGATGAAACTAAGGGGCGCAAAAAAAATGATCATACTAAGAGAAGAGCCAACAGCCCAATGCAGTGTGTTATCGTTGCATGACAGATTGGTCACGGCTGCGTACTCACAGAAAAAGTTGTACACAGTGAGGGAATCACAAAACGACAGTTTCGCCAAGATCAAGATCATGAACACCATGACGCTGACACAAAACGACCAAACAATCGCTAAAATACTGATCATGCTTGTGGGTGTGTTTATGGTACTATGCCTCAGGGGAAAACATATCGCAATTAACCTGTCATAAGCCAGTACACTGAGGGAAAATGACTCTAGTGCTAATGAAGAGTAATAAAAAAATATCTGTATCAAACATGCGTTGTAGGACATGAAGGCATCTTTCGTCACAAACGTGTTGATCGTATTAGGAATCAAGGATGTACTGGACATCAAATCGACTACCCCCAAATTAGCCACCGCAATGTACTTCGGAGTGTGCAGGCGATGATCTGTCCATATAATGAAAATGATAAAGAAGTTGCACAAAACCGTTACGACATAAATGAAACCGAGGAAAATTAAATATAAATCACCGAACTTTAAATACGTAAAACCGATAACGTAAAATCCTGCAGGTCTAATGATGGAGTCGTTTGAGATCGAAGTGGCGAGAATTGCCATTGCACGTGCGCGGTGTTCAGTGCCTCCGCGTGACTGCTTGTCGTCTGGGCCCTGAGAGAGAAACAGATGAAAGGAAATTAAAGAACACATCCATCCGAGAGGCAATTCAGACTAATGTTCCGGACACGTTACCTCTTATTTACATTACATTTTATCATTTAACAGGCGCTCTCATCCGTTGCTTCACAGTTTACAGTTTTTTTACTGTCCATTTATATAACAGTAGCCTATGTTTACTTTAAAGCAGTTCAAGATCAGTACTTTTTCAATGGTAGCCTATATAGTCAGTAGCCCAGTTGGGATTCGAATCCCCCGCCTTTGAGTTATAAACACAGTTCCCCAGCATTTATTTACACTGAGAACCAAATTACTCATTGTCTGGACTCGCTGATTAGTTTAATTTGGACTGTAATATCGCCTACTTTCAGAGTATGGGAGGCTAATACACGTTGCAACTTTTCTGTGTCAGTCTCTGAAATGTAACGATCGAACGAGATTTCTTTACTCCATGCAATATGGATTTTGGAACAGAGCGCATGTTGATTTCTGTTTGGGTAAAATCGGAATTCACACATGAAAATAAACATGATTAATGTGCATATATACTTCGACTCCAACGTCACGTCATGACACACCACTTATTCTATATTACAATAATATGCTCAAGTTTAGGCGAAGAAGTCAGATGTGGTCTTGCTGGCAAACTGTCAGTGTGAAATATTTCATAATTGAACGAGAAATACAGAATTTATACAGTATTTACACAAACATATGTATTTCTGATAACGAATAAACCACTTAAAAAAGAGATCCGAACCGTGCTGGTGATGACACGCACGCGTGTTTGGGTACACCGTCTCTTCCGCTCCAGATATCGCTGTTGAATTGTTTCCAAATTGATGGCGCCTTCAACAGCGCAGTTCCTTCAATAGGCTGTATCCAGGCGTGATGCGATTAATTTCTGACCAAGAACACAAAGGAATCGAACACAATGCACATGCTGTCGTTCGTTTTTTGTATGTTTATTCCCCTCTCAATAAATAGAGTTAAATTTGGTTCCTTGATAATGCTTGTACATTTTCCAGATAACTGGTGAACAGCTATCAAGCCGGTGCGATTATATTCACGTAGTAGATTTAGCGCAGCAGGAACACGCTACTCTCCAGTTCTCTCCAGTATAGGTCAGTGTCGACACCCGCAGGTCTAATGAGCTTCTCCACTCATACTGATGAATATATCTCCTGGTGTGTGTAATGTGCGTACTTGGGAATTCTTCTGGGACATCCATTAAAATCTGCAGTTGCCTTCCATTGCCTGCCGAATTTAGAATCCCTCAGGTATAGCCTTTGTTTGAGGCATTGATGAGGTCAGTTTACATTGCATCCTGGCATTTTACGGACCCTCTTCTGCAGACACGCTGACACACACCTAATTTTCCGCGCAGTGTGCTATTTATGGCGCAATTCATATTAGTTAACCGTGCCTTGTTCAATCTGGACACAACGGTTGTGCCCCACCTGGGTATGAAGGTACGACTGTTGAGTTTCAAGCTCAGGTTCCTAATCATTGTGATACGCTCACGTTCGGTCCCACAGTTATATATGAAGTCCTCATTGACAAAATGCCTTCGAGCAGGGTCCATTCTCGCCCAGTCCCTGAAATGGTTTCCGGCATAAAAAATAGTACGCACGATTATAGATCTAGTTTTTAGATCGAATCTCTCTGCGCCTAAGACCCAGATTGACAGTGCACTGAGGTGGGCTACTGCCCCCATATGTACAGTAGGCCGTCAGAGTGAATATAAGGCTTTCACCCTGCACTCATATGCACTATATTTTTTTAAATGAGAACAAAATAATAAAATTACACATGCAAATATTTAGAAAAAATATTAAACAATAAAATAAAATCTAAATTACGAAAACATTAAACATTTAGAAAAAAATGTAAATTATATATTGTGTACATTTTTGGGTATTTATATATTTTCTAAACCATTTTTATGATGATTTTCAAAGTCATTTATGTGTTTTTTCATCTATTTAAATATCGTTTTCATACTGAAAAATGTCCTAATGTGATAAATTATGATTTTAAATTATTATTTCAACCATTAATTATTTTTTAATTTTTGAAAAAATAAAATGATTTATATTTAATATAATATATATTGTGAAAGATATATGAATTAAAACGAATTGAAAGACATCCTAAAATTTATAAAATGATGAAAAAGTAATAAAATAGAGAAACATGCACATGGTTAAAAATGTATGTAAATAAGTAAACAAGTAGCCTAAATGAGTAAATAGCTAAATGGGTAAATAGATTAATAGATAAATAGGTGAATTAGTAAATAAGTATATAGAAATTGTAGAGCCAGTGTTCGCAGAAGTGGTCCTGAAGTGACCATGGCAAAAAGGTGGGGCTGATGTGTTCTGCTGCCAGAACGGATCTTACCTGCTTGTGGTTGAGTACTATTCTCGGTACTTTGAAATAGGGCAACATTACATTACATTACATTTATTCAGCTGACGCTTTTATCCAAAGCGACGTACAAAAGTGCATTTCATGGTCATGGACAACTACAAAACGCATCTCTTACTGTTCCTCAACCGTTACGATAGGCTTCCATTCAGTTATAACCAGTGTTAAGGAGCTCTTTGAAAAAATTGACTTCTAACAGGATCTAAATTTGAAATCTGGGAAAGCATACCAACGTTGTGTAGCAAAAGCAGTTAAATCCAATGTAAAGTGTTTCTACAAATACATAATAGCAGGCGAATGTATAATTTGTAAATGTATGTAATCATTAAAGAATATTACAATTACAATTATTACGTTAAAAAAAGTGTTGAATATTTATTGCCGAAGGCTGTATGTAGGGTTTGCATTGCGGGTTCAATGTGTACTTCCTGATTTTAGACGGGACCACTTGACAGCCAGAGAGTGCAACCAGCAAATCAGTTTGTATGTTTTATTTTTTATTTATTTTAAAATTTACCAGGTTAGATTCAACTGTACACCTACCTTTTTATATGTTTACCCCACTATTACACATGCATTCCCCAACATACCCACACACACACAAACTACTCTTTTACAACAGTAAAAAGGCAACACATAAAAGCAACGCAGTATATGACTTCATGAAATACTTCATGACACAATATCTGAAATATAACTTGCATCTCAACAGACATGGCACTTAAGTTATATTACAGTACATCAATATTATAGATTTGAAAGTACTGTAGTTACGTTTGTGAGATTTTTCTTTTAGTTTGCTCATTAATTTTTTTTCCTCCATCTTTTGGATTTTGCATGCAAGGGCAGGCTCTGTCTTCGTAATATAAAACTGCCACCCCCCCCCCCCCCCCCCCCCCCCCCCCCCCCCCCCCCCCCCCCCCCCCCCATACACACACAAACCCTCACACACGTACACACACTAAACCCCCTCTTGTGAGTAGAAACATAGCCAGTAATTTAATTAGTTATTTATTTGTTTATTTATTTTTTAGGGGGAGGGATGGTATGGAGGACTAAATGTGCTAAAATGAAATAAAAAATAAATGTGGAATTATATAAATAATTATATAAGTAATTAAATTGGTCAAGAATTTAATAAATACTTCAATACTAAATATTTAATAAAAATTAATTAAATAATTCACATCTCACGATTTTGTTTTCACAAGTTATCATATTTCATAATATCATGTTTTATTTCCGAATGGATTTTTTATTTCCATAATGACACTTTTCCGAATGACTAATTTCCGAATGGCGTTTTTATTTCCGCACGCCCTTTTTCATCTACTTTGTGTTTGACGTCATGTAGACATGCGCAATTGAGGCCATACCGCAAGGACTGAAAATAAATGGAAGCTACGCCTGCCCTGCCCTCGCAGCTACTTTGACTTTCTGGAGCATAGCCAGTATTCTGTTCCTGATTTCTTTGGTTGCCAGGGAATACACGATGGGGTTCAGACAGGACGGGAGGCACGAGGCTAACGAATAGTTCACCATTTTGACATTAGGATCGACGAGGAATAAGAAGAGTTCAGTGATGTACAGCGTCATGATCGGCACATAGAAAATCGCCACAAGGACAAGATGTTCTGTGCACGTTGCAAGTGCCTTGTATTTACTCTCCACATTTTTCATTCTAAACACGGCTGCCAGAATACACACGTATGATATCAGGGTGAAAGAAAGGGGACCAAAAAAAATTATAATACTCAGAGAAGAGCCAGCGGTCATAAGCGCTGTGTTATCGTTGCATGACAGACTGGTCACGGCTGAGAACTCACAGAAAAAGTTGTACACAGTGAGCGAATCACAAAAAGACAGTGTCCGAAATGGCACGCTCATGGTCACAATGACGCTGACACAAAACGACCACATAATCGCTAAAATAATGATCATGCTTGTGGGTGTGTTGATGGTACTATGCCTCAGGGGGAAACTTATCGCAATTAAACGGTCATAAGCCAGTACACTGAGGGCAAATGACACTAGTGCTAAAGAAGTATCATAAAAAAACATCTGTATTATACATGCGTTATAGGGCATGAATGTGTCTTTCGTCACAAACGAGTTGATCGTACTAGGAATAAATGATGTACTGCACATCAAGTCGACAAACCCTAAATTAGCCACCGCGATGTACTTTGGAGTGTGCAGGCGATGATCTGTCCATATAATGGAAATGAGAAAGCAGTTGCAAAATACCGTTACAATATAAATGAAGCCGAGAAAACTTAAATATAAATCAGCAAATTTAAAATCCCTAAATCCGATAATGTAAAATCCGGCTGGTCTAATGATGGAGTCGTTTGTGATCGAAGTGGCGAGAATTGCCATTGCACGTGCGCGGTGTTCAGTGCCTCCGCCTGACTGCTTTTCCACTGGGCCCTGAGAGAGAAACAGATGAATGGCAATTAATGAACACATCCAACCACGTGACAATTCCGCCTAATGTTACCTCTAATTTACATTACATTTCATCATTTAGCAGACGCTGTTATCCGTTGCTACACAGTTTACAGTTTTTTCATACTGTCAATTTATATAACAGTAGTCTGTTTCCTTTAAAGCAGTTCAAGATCAGTACTTTTTCAATGGTAGCCTATATAGTCAGTAGCCCAGCTGGGATTCGAATCCCCGGCCTTTGCGTTATAAACACAGTTCCCCAGCAATTATTTACACTGAGAACCAAATTACTCATTGTCTGGACTCGCTGATTAGTTTAATTTGGACTGTAATATCGCCTACTTTCAGAGCAAGGGAGGCTAATACACGTTGCAACTTTTCTGTGTCAGTCTGTGGAATGTATTAACGCACGTTTCTTTATTAAATTAACGAACCAACGAGGTTTTTGTACTCCAAGCATCACTGATATTTTGGAACAGGGCACATGTTGATTTCCTCTAGGGTAAAATCGGAATTCACACATGAAAATAAACACGATTACTATGCGCATATGCTTCGGCTCCAACGCCGCGACACGTCATGATACACCACTTATTATTCTATATTACTATAATGACCTCAAGTTTAGAATCAAAAAGTCAGATGTAGTTTTACTGACAACAGTCATGGGAGTATCAGCGTAAATTATTTTATAGTTTAACGAGAAATACATAATTTATACAGTGTTTAGACAAATATGTAGTTTTGATAACGAATGCACGACTTACAGTAGAGAACCAACCCGTGCTGGTGAGGACACGCATGCGTATTTGGGTACACCGTCTCTTCCGTCCAGATATCGCTGTTGAATTGTTTCCAAACTGATGGCACCTTCAACCGCGCGGTTCCTTCAGTAGGCTGTATCCAGGCGTGATGCAATTAATATCTTACCGAGAACACAAACGAAACGAACACAATGCATAAGCTGTCGTTCGTTTTTTGTTTGTTTATTCCCCCCTCAATAAAAAAATAATTACATTTGCTTCCTTGATAATGCTTTTACGTTTTCCAGTAAACTTCCACTATTCGTGAACAGCTAGCAAGATGGTACGATTATATTCGCGTAGTAGAATTATCACAGCACAAAATCACTGCTCTCCGGTTCTCCCCAGCATAGGTCAGTGTCGACACCCGTAGGTCGAATGCGCATCCCCACTCGTACTGTAGAACATATCTCCTGGTGTGTGCGCGTAATGCGTCTTCTTGGGGATTCTTCAGTGTGCACACTGGGGCATCAATTAAAATCCGCAGTTTCCTTCCATTGCTTGCCGAATGTATAATCCCTTCGGTAGCTTTTGTTATAATCATTGATGAGGTCAGTTTACAGATTTTGGCATTTTACAGACCCTTTTCTCCAGACACACATCTCATTATTCCGTGCAATGTATTTATGCAGCAACTAAGGTTAGTTAGCCATGCTTTGCTCATCATACGTACAACGGCTTATGATGAGCAAGAGTAGCACGCTTAAACCGCCTGGGTTTAAGCGTGCTACTCTTGAATTACAAGCTCAGCTCCTTAATCATTATTATACGCTCACGTTCAGTCACGCAGTCACGAAGGCCCTGTTGACAATTTGAACTTTTTTCTGTTTTCTGTTTTTAGCTATTTAAACAGAAAATAGTGTTACAATATTCTATGTGGAGAATGCTAATTGCAGTGTATGGGGTTCCAAATGTAAAGTAAAAAACATTATGGTTTTTCTTTGTTTCATTCACCTTCAGATTTAGTCTAAATATGGCATTCCCTCAAAGAGTTATGCTAAATAAAATATAAGAGTCTGTTTTTTCAGACTTAACAGACATGCTAAATAAACCTTTTAGTTCATATTTTTCACACACACACACACACACTGCACACTGTTACAACCCCTGTCATAGGTTTTGTGACTACATTGGCTCTGGTGTGTGTGTGTGTGTGTGTGTGTGTGTCTCTCGTTCTTCCAGTTTGTCATGAAATTGCCCATTTCCGTCTCTGGTTACTCAGTTTGAAAACGCTCTTGTTTGCCATTCGCCAGGAGAGACTGGTTCTTCGGAAATTTGTGCTCGGTACTTGTGGGTTGTGATACTTTGTTTGAAGTGTACTTCGGAAACTACTTTCCTGAAAATAGCCTCATTTTACTTTAATTACAGTTAAACAATTTATTGAAAGTCAACCGTACAATGTTAATATAAGGTGTAAAGTGTCAATTTAACTGTAACTACAAACTCTACACTGAAAATGGCGTGGCATTGTATTACATTATTGCACAAGAGCACCACAAGACAATAAAGACAATAAAACAAAATGGCACAAAACAGTAACTAAGTGCACAATGCAACGCTAAAACTTTCACCTGGAATTGTGTAGGTCGGGTAATGATTTCCTGTTTCCAAGAAAATGCACTGAAACCCCAGGGCCTAAAATTAATGGATGTCATTCGTTTGAATAATGTATTTTCGCTGAAGGGTTTGGCGCTACGCCTGTCCTGTCCACGCTGCTGCTTTGACTTTCTGGAACATGGCCAGTATTCTGTTTCTGATTTCTTTGGTTGCCAGGGAATACACAATGGGGTTCAGACAGGACGGGATGCACGAGGCTAACGACAAGTTAAGCATTTTGACATTTGGATGCATGAGAAATAAGAAAAGCTCAATGATGTACACTGTTAAGGTCGGCACGTAGAAAATGGCCACCACGGTGAGATGCTCTGTGCAGGTTGCCAGTGCTTTGTACCTGCTCTCCACAGTTTTCATTCTAAACACGACTCTCAAAATCCAGCCGTATGACACGACGATAAAACTAAGTGGCCCAAACAAGATTACTATACTCAAAGAAGAGCCAGCGGCCCATTGCAGTGTGTAATCATTGCATGATAGTATGAACACGGCTGCATACTCACAGAAAAAGTTGTACACCGTGAGTGAATTACAAAAAGACAGTTTTGACAAGATCAAGACCAAGAACACCAGGGCGCTGACACAAAACGACCAAACAATCGCTAAAATACTGATCATGCTTGTGGGAGTGTTGATGCTACTATGCCGCAGGGGGAAACATATCGCAATTAACCTGTCGTATGCAAGTACACCGAGGGAAAATGACTCTAGTGCCACAGAACAGTAGTAAAAAAACATCTGTGTCAAACATGCATTGTAGGACATGAAGGTATCTTTCGTGAAAACAGTCTTGATCGCACTAGGAATAAAGGATGTACTGTACATCAAGTCGACAACCCCTAAATTAGCCACCGCGATGTACTTTGGAGTGTGCAGGCGCTGATCTGTCCATATAATGGAAATGATAAAGGAGTTGCACAAAATTGTCACAATATAAATGAAGCCGAGAAAAGTTAAATATAAATCAGCAAATTTAAAATCCCTAAATCCGATAACGTAAAATCCCACTGGTCGAATGATGGAGTCGTTAGTGTTCGAAGTGGCGAGGATTCCCATTGCACGTGCACGCCGTTCAGGAACTCCGCGTGACTTTTCCTCTGGGCCCTGAGACAGAAACAGATAAATGGCAAAAATATAAAACCACGTGACAATTCAGGCTGATGTTCCGCAACAGTTGATTAGTTTAGTTTGGACTTTAATAGACCTTCAGAGCGAATTTACGCATGATATTAAAATTCTTAAAATATGCTACAAACCGCTCAAAAAGAACGTCATTAGACGCCCGTTATTATTCCTCTATCCATTCTAACGAAATATGGTAATTGGTCTTAGTTTTGGAGCTAACCATTTAATCTGCTTTTTTTGTTTGTTAACTATTTAGGTCGTGCTAAACTAATTAGAATGATGTATTTTTCATAAGCTAAAGTTTAGAAAAATGTCAAAAGTAGCCTTACGGACAAATAATAATAGAACTTTTAGTGTACATGTCTGAATGTGAGGACGTTTGCTTACATTCTGTATTAACAATATACTCTCTGAATATTGTATTTGATGTACAGGCTATGGCTTTTTCACATACATGTGGAGAGTATACACGTCTAAACATTCACAGCATTAGTCAGGCCTGGCGTCTGAAAGAATTGCGACAAAACGCGTCGATTAAAGGCGTGGAGTAGTCTACTTACCAGATCTCCTCAGCATCGGTGACTGAGGAAACTCAAGTACCGTAAGTGCCGAACGTGTGCGCGTGGAAACATGCACAATCAGCCCTGGCACAATCGGCGTCTGAAAGAATGGAACGATTAGAGGAGCGCAGTAGAATTAGCGCAGGAGAGAAACGGTACTCACCAGTTCTCCTCAGCATCGGTGACTGTTGAAACCCCTTTAGTCTAATGTGCTTCTGCAGAATATATATCTCCGTGTGTGTGTGGAATGCGCATGCTTGGGAATTCTCGTTGGACATCAATTAAAATCGAGTGTTGTACCCTTCTTCGACTCCTCTACAGATTTCGACCCCCCTTCACGTGAACGCGCACTTGCAATGAACGAACTCCGCTTTTCTTTCGCTTATTTTCTCCAATTAAAATTGGGACGAAAATAATGTAGGCTGTGGTACGAGCATAGTGGTATATACTGTATATATATGAACCGTTTAAATGATTGTGGTGGACCTTTAAGTAATTGGATAAAAAGTCACGATGTTAAACAACACATTTTTCATCGTAAAGAGAGGTAATCAGCAAGCAGGTTGAGGTTATTCAATGACGAAGCCTGAACTGCCCTCCCTTGCCTGTTGAATGCATAATCCCATTGGTACGTAAGAGGCAATGATGAGGTCACTTTTTACATTGCATTTAGCCATTAAGCAGACCCTCTTATCCTGATCGACTTACACACACTGGATGTTTTATGTACAATGCATTTGTACAGCAATTCAGCTTAAGGAGCTAACCTCTCACAGTTAGCAAGCGGAACAGTGAATCAGTGTTAAATCATCATCAGCAGATACGTCGATTCAATGCTGAAATTTGATCCACAGTCCACGTGCCCCGCCCACACTGCTACCTTGACTTTCTGGAGCATAGCCAATATTCTGTTCCTGATTTCTTTGGTTGCCAGGGAATACACAATGGGGTTCAGACAGGATGGGATGCACGTGGCTAACGACAAGTTCACCATTTTAAACATTTGGATTGACAATGAATAAGAAAAGTTCAGTGATGTACAGCGCCATGGTCGGAAAATAGAAAATGGCCACTAGAAGGAAATGTTCTGTGCAGGTGGCAAGTGCTTTATACCTGCTCTCCACATTTTTCATTTGAAACACGGCTGTCAAAATACAGGCGTATGACATGACGATTAAACTGAGTGGCCCAAAAAAATCCAGTACAGTAAGAACAGAGGCAGCGGTCCAATGCATTGTGTTGTCATTGCATGCTAGATTGAGCAAGGCCAGGTAGTCACAGGTAAAGCTGTACACAGTGAGGGAATCGCAAAAAGACAGTTTTGTCAGGATGAAAGACATGAACGCAGCGACGCTCACACAAAATGACCAAACAGTTGCTAAAATACTGATCATACTTGTGGGTGTGTTGATTGAATTGTGCCTCAAGGGGAAACATATCACAATGAATCTGTCATAGGCAAGTACACCCAGGGAAAATGACTCTAGTGCTATAGAGCAGTAATAAAAAAATACCTGCGTCAAACATGCATTGTAGGACATGAAGGTATCTTTCATGAGAACAGTCCTGATCGCGCTAGGAATGAAGGATGTACTGCACACCAAGTCGACAACCCCTAAATTAGCCACCGCAAGGTACTTCGGAGTGTGCAGGCGATGATCCGTCCATATAATGGAAATGATAAAGGAATTGCACAAAACCGTTACAATATAAATTAAGCCGAGGAAAATTAAATATAAATCAACAAATTCTAAATTCGTAAATCCGATAACGTAAAATCCCACTGGTCTAATGATTGAGTTGTTTGTGATCGAAGTGGTGAGAATTCCCATTGCGCGTGCGCGATGTTCGGTGCCTCCGCGTGACTGCTTTTCCTCTGGGCCCTGCGGAGAAACAGATGAATGGCAATCAATGAACACATGCAAACAGGTGACAATTCCGGCTAATGTCCCGTACCTGTTGATTAGTTTAATTTGGATTATAGTATACCTTCAGAGCTTGAGAGGCGAATACACATTGCAACTTTTCAGTGTTATTCTATGGATTGTTTAAGCGCATGTTTAGTTTAAAATTAAAATTAGGCTGTTTGTTTACTCATAAATCATATCTCCATTATGAGTGCTAAAATGTTTAGCTAAATCGATGCATTCAGAGAAACCTCTGTGTTGGAGAAATTTGGCTTTTAATGGAAACGAATTAACCAATGAGATTTCTTACTTCAAGCAACACGGACATTTTTGGGCAAGGCGCATGCAGATTTGGTAATATCGGAATTTACGCATGATAATAAAGCGCCCAAAATATGCTAAAATCCATTCGGTTAAATATGAAGTCATGACTCGTATTATTATTCATGCGTCCGTTCGAACGAAACGTGGTTACTGGATTTGGTGCTGGAGCCGAGTGTTTTATCGACGTATTAGCCTCCACTTTCGGCGAACAGCAAGCAAACCGATCGCGACCGAAACCGAAAAATAGCTTTCGTAAACATATAAACCACGCGTAGGCTATATTTCGGCATATATTCCGTCGGTGTCCACGACCTTGAATGTTGCATGCTTTGCTCTCTTCCATTTTCTATAACCAATATACTGTTTGAATTTTAGAATTTTTGTATTTGGTATACACGTTGTGGCTATTCTACGTAAGTGCCGAAAGTGTGCGCGTGGAAACATTCACAATCAGCCTTGGCGTCTGAAAACCGGTACTCACCAGTTCTCCTCAGCATCAGTGACTGTCGAAACCCCTTTAGTCTTAATGTGCTTCTGTACTCGTGCTGCAGAATATATCTCCCCGTGTGTGTGGAATGCGCGTGCATGAAAATTCTCCTGAGACATCAATTAATATCAGGCGTTTTACTGTGTTTTTCGCCTCCACCGCAGATTTCGACCCCCCTTCAAGTGAACGCGGGCGTCAAGGTGCACGCTGTGCTATGAACGATCTCCGCTTTTCTGTTTGCTTAATTTCTGCAATAAAAATTAAAACAGCTATAGGCCTGCTTTGGATTGAGGTAGGAGCACAGCTTTAAACCATGAATTGTAGTCAGTTCCATTGATTGTGGTGGATCATAAAATGACTGCAAATGAAGTCACGATTTTGACGTCGTTGTAAAGAGAGGCAATTAGTCAGCAAGGTCAGTTTGGTGATTGTCGAATCCGGCCTGGGGCTTTCTGTGTGGAGTTTGCATGTTACCCCCCGTGTCCGCTTGGGTTTCCTCTGTGCACTATGGTTTCCTCCCACAGTCCAAAGACATGCAGATCAGGCTAATTGGAGACTAAATTGCCCATATGCGTGTGTGAGCGAATGAGTGATGTGCTCACGTTCAGTCACGCAGTCATAGGCCTCGTTGACAAATTGTCTTTTAACAGGGTCAAAATTTGAGCTCTTTGTCAGGACATACCAAAGTTATGTTGCCAAAGCATTTAAATACAATATGATTTTTTTCCTAGAAATTCTGACCTTCAGAACAATATAGAGCATAAAGCTTTACATTACATTACATTACAGGCATTTGGCAGACACTCCAGAGCGACGTACAACAAAGTGTATAACCATAACCAGGAACAAGTATGACGAAAACCCTAGAGAGAAGTACCGGTCCAGTGCAGGGAACAACCGCATAGTTCAACTTGGACCCTGAAGGTTAAACTGATTAACACTAACCCAACGAGAACGGCAACAACGCAGTCTATGGGAAAAATACAAGCAGTAGTTAAGACAGTTAATGCACCTAAGTCACCAACGAAACAGCTGCCTAGTTACAACCCTAAGCTTACAGTCATTTACAGGGGGGTAGGGAGGGATGGGGAGAGGTGCAGCCTGAAGAGGTGAGTCTTCAGTCGTCGCTTGAAATGGGTCAGAGTCTCAGCTGTTCTGACCTCCACGGGGAGGTCATTCCGCCATCGTGGGGCCAGAACAGACAGGAGACGTGTTCTGGAAGTGCAGGTGCGAAGAGGGGGAGGTGCCAGGCGTCCTGAGGTAGCAGAACGGAGGGATCTGGCTGGCATGTAGGGTTTGAATATCTTGTGGAGGTATGCTGGGGCTGATCCCTTGACTGCCTGGTATGCTAGGACCAATGTTTTAAATTTGATGCGAGCTATAACAGGCAGCCAGTGGAGGGTAGTGAGCAGGGAAGTGACGTGGGAGTGTCTGGGGAGATTGAAGACCAGACGAGCTGCAGCATTCTGAATGAGTTGCAGGGGTCTGATGGCAGATGCCGGTAGTCCAGCCAGAAGGGAGTTCCAGTAGTCCAGGCGGGATAGAACCATTGCTTGGACCAGGAGCTGGGTTGAGTAGGTGGTGAGAAAGGGGCGGATTCTCCGGATGTTATACAGGAAAAATCTGCATGCCCGGCTTACTGCTGCGATGTTCTTGGAGAGGGACAGCCTGTTGTCCATCACCACTCCGAGATTCTTGGCACAGGGTGATGATGTCACTAAGGTGTCCCCTAGGGAAATGGAAAAGTCGAGGAGGGGAGAGGATAGAGCAGGAATAAAGATTAGCTCCGTCTTTCCCGGGTTGAGCTTCAGATGGTGATTGTCCATCCAGCTCTGGATGTCCCTCAGGCAAGCGGAGATGCGGGCAGGGACCTGTGTGTCCGATGGGGAGAAGGAGAGAAAGAGTTGCGTGTCGTCGGCATAGGAGTTATAGGACAAGCCATGGGCAGAGATTACAGGGCCACGGGATCTGGTGTATAAGGAGAAGAGAAGGGGACCGAGGACTGAGCCCTGGGGAACTCTGGTGGCGAGGGGACGGGGTGGTGATACCTTACCCGCCCAGGCAACTTGGAAGGAACGGTCAGAGAGGTAAGACCCAATCCAGTCAAGGACTGTGCCGCAGATCCCTGTTGCTGCCAGGGAGGACAGGAGGATAGAGTGCTCCACGGTGTCAAATGCAGCGGAGAGGTCTAGAAGAATCAGGACAGAGGAGAGGGAGGCTGCTCGTGCGGCATGGAGTGACTCACTGACCGAGAGGAGTGCAGTCTCGGTCGAGTGGCCAGGCCTGAAGCCAGACTGGTGGGGGTCAAGCAGGTTGTTCTGAGAGAAGAAAGCAGAGAGATGGTTAACTGCAGCACGTTCAAGTGTTTTGGATAGGAAAGGGAGGAGAGATACCGGGCGGTAGTTCTTAATGACTGAAGGATCTAGTGTGGGTTTCTTCAGCAGCGGGGTGATGTGGGCCCTCTTGAAGGATGAGGGGAAACATCCAGAAGATAGGGAGGAGTTCATGAGGGAGGTGACAAAAGGGAGGATGTCTGGTGTGATTGCCTGGAGGAGAGATGAGGGGATAGGGTCGAGGGCGCAGGTGGTAGGGCGGTGGGTGAGCAGGAGCTGGGAAACTTCAGAGTCTGGGAGGAGAGAAAATGTGGAGAAACAGGGGGCGGAGGGGGCAATGGGGATGGAGGGCGCAGGGGGCGCAGGGGGCGCAGAGGGCGTAGAGGGCGTAGAGGGCGCAGAGGGCGCAGAGGGCGCAGAGGGTGCAGAGGGGGCAAAGGAGCTGCGGATGTCTGCAATCTTTTTGTCAAAGAATGCTGCAAAGTCATCTGCAGTGAAGGAAGACTGGGGTGGGGGAGGTGGCACGCTGAGGAGAGAGGAGAAAATAGAGAACAGAATAACAGCTAATTAAACAGAAGATGGTATTGCAATTATAATAATCACAGAAAAATCGTAAAATCTGGGTTTATGTGGGGTGTTCATGTCATTCTTCCTGATTTGAGATGGGACCACCATTCATGACAGCCAAAAGTTCAACACATTCAGACACAGACACACATGCAGACCCAGACAGACTGGCACAGACACACGCACCCTACTTCTTTGTAAGCGTATTGCAATAACGCTTGTGGACTTTGTGTTTTATTTTGTTCATTTAAAGATTTCATTCGTCTGTATTTTGGATTGGATAGAGTATTATTCTGTAATCCATGTGCATACATGTATGGGTAGGCTATGTCTCAGTAATATTTCCTGTCATATATGGGGGGTATTCTCAGGAAAAAAGTTTTTTTTAAAAATCACAAGGAATTCTCATTATTTAACATTTGCCTTGTGGAGCTGGAAATTAATCCTTTATTTCAGAAAAAAGCCATTTAAACATCGGAAGTTTTTTAAGAAATGGTTTTAAAAATATAATTACCTTTATTTAGCCTAGTAGGTCAGTTGAGAACAAGCTCTCACTGACAATGGCGACGTGGTATGTTACAGTATTGCACAAGCACACCACAAGACAATAAATGTGAAAGTGATACAAAATATTTACCAAGACACAGTACACAATGCAACGCTTAAGCTTCCAACGGGAATTAATGTGTTACCGGTGTGGGTCGGGTAATGATTTCCTATTTCCAATAAAATGCAAGTCGTATACAATAGCCTAGGTTGGACGTCACGTAGACATGCGCATTTGGGGTGAAACCCCGAGGCCTAAAATGAATGATTGTCATTCATTTGAAAAATGTATATTTACTGTATGGTTCAGCCCTGCCCCCGCTCTGTCCACGCTGCTACTTTGGCTTTCTGGAACATGGCCAATATTCTGTTCCTGATTTCTTTCGTAGCCAGGGAATACACAATGGGGTTCAGACAGGACGGGATGCACGAGGCTAAGGACAAGTTAAGCATTTTGACATTTGGATGCATGAGAAATAAGAAAAGCTCAATGATGTACACTGTTAAGGTCGGCACGTAGAAAATGGCCACCACAGTGAGATGCTCTGTGCAGGTTGCCAGTGCTTTGTACCTGCTCTCCACAGTTTTCATTCTAAACACGACACTCAAAATCCAGCCGTATGACACGACGATAAAACTAAGGGGCCCAAACAAGCTCACTATACTCAAAGTAGATACAGTGGTCCATTGCAATGTATAATCATTGCACGCTAGTATGAACACAGCTGCGTACTCACAGATAAAGTTATGCACAGTAAGAGAATCACAAAAAGACAGTTTTGACAAGATGAAGATCGAGAACACCAGGGCGCTTATACAAAACGACCAAACAATCGCTAAAATACTGATCATGCGTGTGGGCGTGTTGATTGAACTCTGCCTCAGTGGGTAACATATCGCAATTAATCTGTCGTAGGCAAGTACACCGAGAGAAAATGACTCAAGCGCTCCAGAACAGTAATAAAAAAAGATCTGTGTCAAACATGCATTGTAGGACATAAACGTATCTTTCGTGACAACAGTCTTGATTATATTCGGAATAAAGGATGTACTGTAAATCAAGTCGACAACCCCTAAATTAGCCACCGCGATGTACTTTGGAGTGTGTAGGCGATAATCCGTCCATATAATAGAAATTATGAAGGAGTTGGACAAAACCGTTACAATATAAATGAAGCCGAGGAACATTAAATATAAATCAGCAAACTTGAAATCCGTAAATCCAATAACGAAAAATCCCACTGGTCGAATGATGGAGTCGTTTGTGATCGAAGTGTGGAGAATTCCCATTGCACGTGCACGGCGTTCAGGACCTCCGCGTGACTGCTTTTCCTCTTGGCGCCTGAGACAGAAACAGATAAATGGCAATAAGTGAAAATCTAAACCACGTCACAATTCAGGCTGATATTCCGCTACGGTTTATTAGTTTAGTTTGGACTTTAATGTACCTTCAGAGCGCTTGAGGCTAATTTCGGTGTTTCTGCAACGTTTCTGTGTTATTCTAGTGAATGCTTAAATATTTCATTTAAATTATAATTTGACTGTTTGTTTACTTATGTAAATTATTACTCCGGCGTGAATGCTAAACTGTATAACTATTAGATTTTTTTACTCCAAGTAACACCGATATTTTGGGCAAAGCGCATGTAGATTTCTCCTTGAGTAATATCGGAATTTACGAATGATAATAAAGCGCTCAATATATTCGCAAAAATGTGTTTGATTAAATATTAAGTCATGACACTTCTATTATTGTTCATGCATCCATTCAAACGAAACGTGGTCATTGGTCTTGGCGCTGGAGGCGACTGTTTTATCGACTTATTAGCTATTTAGGTTTTGCAAAGCTAATTTCCAGAAAGCCTCCACTTTCGGTGAACAGCAGGTAATCCGATCGCGAACGAAACCATGGAAATCGAATCACGGACCACAAAAATCGCTTTCGTAAACATATAACTTAAATCGCGCCTAGGCTATATTTAGGCTTATATTCAGCCAGTGTTGACGATCTTTAATGTTGTAGGTTTTGCTCTTACATTTTCTATTACCAAAATACTGTTTGGATATTAGAATTTTTGAATTTGGTTTACAAGTTGTAGCTATTCTACGTAAGTGCCGAACGTGTCCGCGTGGGGACGTTCACAATCAGCCCTGGCATCTGAAAAATTAGAACGATTAGAGGAGCACAGTAGAATTAGCGCAGGAGAAAAACGGTACTCACCAGTTCTCCTCAGCATCGGTGACTGTTGAAACCTCTTTAGTCTAATGTTCTTCTGTAGTCGTGCTGTAGAATATATCTCACCGTGTGTGTGGAATGCGCATGCTTGGGAATACTCCCCCGGACCTCAATTAAAAACGGGTTGTGCTGTGTTTGTACTGTTTTGTACATGGTGAGTTTAGTGATTGTCGGACATTTTATTTTTAATATGGGAGTGGAGTCTAAATGGCTTATGCAAAATTTCACCTTCCAAAATTTGACTCCGCCCACTTACCCTCTCCTGTCATTACTGGTCACGAAAGGTTGTAATTGCTAACAGCATATGAAGTAATGCTTATGCGAGTAGAATTCGGTGATTGCGTATTTTTTTTGCCAAGGGCGCCCGATTTGGCAAGTTTATTTTTAAAGGGATGGTGTTCTTCAACCAATATTACTTTAAATGTGCCCATTTATTTTAATTTTTTTTAATTTTTTTATTTTTTTACCACTGGCTAGTTTTCAACTGCGGTCCCTGGGCAAGATGGAAACAGCCATTCAAAACAGGTTAAAAGACACATTAAGTTCATTAAGTTTTTTAATCCTTTTTTATTTTGCATTTGCTTGAGTATTACTTTGTGACCCATGTCCACTCATGCAAGCACAGGCTCTGTCTCAGTGATATAGAACTGCACACATGACCCCATACACGCGCGCGCGCGCACACACACACACACACACACACACACACACACACACAAGCACAGGCACACGCGCGCGCACACACACGCACAGGCATACACAAGCGCCCACACACGCATTCACGCACACACAGACACACACCCAAAGCTCCCTCTTGTGAGTACCATATCCAAGATGTAATTTTGGGGGGTGTCGTACCAAGTGAAATAAATGTCCAGTGTCAATTCAACTGAATCCAGTAGGGACCATATGTACTCTGTAAGAGTTGATTTAACACTGAACATTATACTGTGTTGGCGCAGGAATATGTTTTGAGTCGGGGAAGGCTGACAGAAAGTAAATTTTTAAAAATGTACTTCAATTTTTGTTCATGGTTTCAGTTTGGCCTGCATTTTTAAAAATGTTTTTATTTATTTGTTGTACAATAAAAGAGATCTGAGTTAAGTTTCTGATGGCTTCTTTTTTATTTCTTTTTTTAAACAGTTGTTTTACAGCTGATAAATTTGGGCAATTTGGGAATATTTTTCCAAAGACTATACATAAGAAAAGATTAAGCAGGCCACCGGAAACTGCTTTAAATATTTAAGCCGACATTCGCAGCTCAGAAAAACTATGGGCCAAAACAGAGATTTAAACTCAACCCCGCTGAAAATAGGGCTGTTCTCAGAAAAATAGAGTTACCGTAGAACTCAGAAGGTCAGTTCTGATGAAGGTCTTACTGATTAAGCAAGCACACTACAAAACAATAACGGACAAATTACTCAAAATATAAATTAAAATACAGTTGCCAAAACGTTTAAACGTCCAGATAGAATTAGTGTCACCACTCACCAGTGTGCCTGGTGCATGGTGGTTGTGTAGGTGTGGTATCCTATTTCCAAAATAAATACAACTTAACTACATAGCATTGGATAGCACGTAGACATGCGCAATCGAGGCGAAACACAAAGGCCTTAAAATAAGTGAATTTTACTCATTTCAAAATGTCCCACGCTGCTACCTTGACTTTCTGGAGCGTAGCCAGTATTCTGTTCTTCGTCAGGCGTTTTACTGTGTTTTTCGCCTCCACCGCAGATTTCGACCCCCCTTCAAGTGAACGCGGGCGTCAAGGTGCACGCTGTGCTATGAACGATCTCCGCTTTTCTGTTTGCTTAATTTCTACAATAAAAATTAAAACGGCTATAGGCCTGCTTTGGATTGAGGTAGGAGCACAGCTTTAAACCATGAATTGTAGTCAGTTCCATTGATTGTGGTGGATGATAAAATGACTGCAAATTAAGTCACGATTTTGACGTCGTTGTAAAGAGAGGCAATTAGTCAGCAAGGTCAGTTTGGTGATTGTCGAATCCGGCCTGGGGCTTTCTGTGTGGAGTTTGCATGTTACCCCCCGTGTCCGCTTGGGTTTCCTCTGTGCACTATGGTTTCCTCCCACAGTCCAAAGACATGCAGATCAGGCTAATTGGAGACTAAATTGTCCATATGCGTGTGTGAGCGAATGAGTGATGTGCTCACGTTCAGTCACGCAGTCACAAGCCTCGTTGACAAATTGTCTTTTAACAGGATCAAAATTTGAGCTCTTTGTCAGGACATACCAAAGTTATGTTGCCAAAGCATTTAAATACAATATGATTTTTTCTTAGAAATTCTGATCTTCAGAACAATATAGAGCATAAAGCTAATTAAACAGAAGATGGTATTGCAATTATAATAATCACAGAAAAACGGCAAAATGTTAATTGCAGACAACGATGTGGGTTTATGTGGGGTGTTCATGTCATTCTTCCTGATTTGAGATGGGACCACCATTCATGACAGCCAAAAGTTCAACACATTCAGACACAGACACACATGCAGACCCAGACAGACTGGCACAGACACACTCACCCTACTTCTTTTTAAGCGTATTGCAGTAACGCTTGTGGACTGTGTTTTATTTTGTTAATTTAATGATTTCATTCGTCTGTATTTTGGATTGGATAGAGTATTATTCTGTAATCCATGTGCATACATGTATGGGTAGACTATGTCTCAGTAATATTTCCTGTCATGGCTATATGGGGGGTATTCTCAGGATAAAAGTAAAAAAAAATTTTTTTTTTAAAAATCAAAAGGAATTCTCATTATTTAACATTTGCCTTGTGGAGCTGGAAATTAATCCTTTATTTCAGAAAAAAGCCATTTAAACATCGAAAGTTTTTTAAGAAATGGTTTTAAAAATATAATTACCTTTATGTAGCCTAGTAGGTCAGTTGAGAACAAGCTCTCACTGACAATGGCGACGTGGTATGTTACAGTTTGCACAAGCACACCACAAGACAATAAATGTGAAAGTGATACAAAATATTTACCAAGACACAGTACACAATGCAACGCTTAAGCTTCCAACGGGAATTAATTTGTTACCGGTGTGGGTCGGGTAATGATTTCCTATTTCCAAGAAAATGCATTGAATCCCCAGGGCCTAAAATTAATGGATGTCATTCGTTTGAATAATGTATTTTCGCTGAAGGGTTTGGCGCTACGCCTGTCCTGTCCACGCTGCTGCTTTGACTTTCTGGAGCATGGCCAGTATTCTGTTTCTGATTTCTTTGGTTGCCAGGGAATACACAATGGGGTTCAGACAGGACGGGATGCACGAGGCTAACGACAAGTTAAGCATTTTGACATTTGGATGCATGAGAAATAAGAAAAGCTCAATGATGTACACTGTTAAGGTCGGCACGTAGAAAATGGCCACCACGGTGAGATGCTCTGTGCAGGTTGCCAGTGCTTTGTACCTGCTCTCCACAGTTTTCATTCTAAACACGACACTCAAAATCCAGCCGTATGACACGACGATAAAACTAAGGGGCCCAAACAAGATTACTATACTCAAAGAAGAGCCAGCGGCCCATTGCAGTGTGTAATCATTGCATGATAGTATGAACACGGCTGCATACTCACAGAAAAAGTTGTACACCGTGAGTGAATTACAAAAAGACAGTTTTGACAAGATCAAGACCACGAACACCAGGGCGCTGACACAAAACGACCAAACAATCACTAAAATACTGATCATACTTGTGGGAGTGTTGATGCTACTATGCCGCAGGGGGAAACATATCGCAATTAACCTGTCGTATGCAAGTACACCGAGGGAAAATGACTCTAGTGCCACAGAAAAGTAGTAAAAAAACATCTGTGTCATACATGCATTGTAGGACATGAAGGTATCTTTCGTGAAAACAGTCTTGATCGCACTAGGAATAAAGGATGTACTGTACATCAAGTCGACAACCCCTAAATTAGCCACCGCGATGTACTTTGGAGTGTGCAGGCGCTGATCTGTCCATATAATGGAAATGATAAAGGAGTTGCACAAAATTGTCACAATATAAATGAAGCCGAGAAAAGTTAAATATAAATCAGCAAATTTAAAATCCCTAAATCCGATAACGTAAAATCCCACTGGTCGAATAATGGAGTCGTTAGTGTTCGAAGTGGCGAGGATTCCCATTGCACGTGCACGCCGTTCAGGAACTCCGCGTGACTTTTCCTCTGGGCCCTGAGACAGAAACAGATAAATGGCAAAAATATAAAACCACGTGACAATTCAGGCTGATGTTCCGCAACAGTTGATTAGTTTAGTTTGGACTTTAATAGACCTTCAGAGCGAATTTACGCATGATATTAAAACTCTTAAAATATGCTACAAACCGCTCAAAAAGAACGTCATTAGACGCCCGTTATTATTCCTCTATCCATTCTAACGAAATATGGTAATTGGTCTTAGTTTTGGAGCTAACCATTTAATGTGCTTTTTTTGTTTGTTAACTATTTAGGTCGTGCAAAACTAATTAAAATGGTATATTTTTCATAAGCTAAAGTTTAGAAAAATGTCAAAAATAGCCTTACGGACAAATAATAATAGAACTTTTAGTGTACATGTCTGAATGTGAGGACGTTTGCTTACATTCTGTATTAATATACTCTCTGAATATTGTATCTGATGTACAGGCTATGGCTTTTCCACATACGTGTGGAAAGTATGCACGTCTAACCATTCACAGCATTAGTCAGCCCTGGCGTCTGAAAGAATTGCGACAAAACGCGTCGATTAAAGGCGTGGAGTAGTCTTAGCGCAGCGGCAAAACGCTACTCACCAGATCTCCTCAGCATCGGTGACTGAGGAAACTCAAGTACCGTAAGTGCCGAACGTGTGCGCGTGAAAACATGCACGATCAGCCCTGGCACAATCGGCGTCTGAAAGAATGGAACAATCAGAGGAGCGCAGTAGAATTAGCGCAGGAGAGAAACGGTACTCACCAGTTCTCCTCAGCATCGGTGACTGTTGTAACCCCTTTAGTCTAATGTGCTTCTGCTGTCCTGCGGCAGAATATATATCTCCGTGTGTGTGGAATGCGCATGCGTGGGAATTCTCGTTGGACATCAATTAAAATCGAGTGTTGTACCCTTCTTCGACTCCTCTACAGATTTCGACCCCGCTTCACGTGAACGCGCACTTGCAATGAACGAACTCCGCTTTTCTTTCGCTTATTTTCTCCAATTAAAATTGGGACGAAAATAATGTAGGCTGTGGTACGAGCATAGTGGTATATACTGTATATATATGAACCGTTTAATTGATTGTGGTGGACCTTTAAGTAATTGGATAAAAAGTCACGATGTTAAACAACACATTTTTCATCGTAAAGAGAGGTAATCAGCAAGCAGGTTGAGGTTATTCAATGACGAAGCCTGAACTGCCCTCCCTTGCCTGTTGAATGCATAATCCCATTGGTACGTAAGAGGCAATGATGAGGTCACTTTTTACATTGCATTTAGCCATTAAGCAGACCCTCTTATCCTGATCGACTTACACACACTGGATGTTTTATGTACAATGCATTTGTACAGCAATTCAGCTTAAGGAGCTAACCTCTCACAGTTAGCAAGCGGAACAGTGAATCAGTGTTAAATCATCATCAGCAGATACGTCGATTCAATGCTGAAATCTGATCCACAGTCCACGTGGACTGTTTCTTCAGGTTTTCTGAAATTAATATTTTTTGTCAAAAAATTGCGTGAACGTAATCTTCATATAATGAAGCGAATCAAAATTTAGCGTAAATTTTATTTTTATTTTTTTTTTTTTGATGAGGTGTCGGTGTGAATTGACACAAGACAAACTCTTTTTCCCACGGCGTGCAGGCAGGACTGCCGCCGTGGGCTATGCGTGGCAAATTGTGGTCACTCACTCACTCACTCACTCATGGACGTTTAGTCGGACGCATGCGCAGGTGGTGCCAGCTAAAATGTGTCTGCGGAAGTGAGTTGCGCCGTGGGTCTGGACGGTTCCATGCTTGTTCTGTCTTCTACTTGTTCCAGTGTTTAGTTCTGTTCCTGGCAGACCGAGTGTGATTCACTATTCAAAGAAAGCGTTGTTTAAAAGTTCTCCACCTATGTATGCTCGGCTTGTCTGATTGGCAGGGAAGGACCATGACCTCTGACCCTGGGAAACAATATGCCTAATACTGTCTAACACTGATTTTTTTCTACTTTGGCATAGATTGGATTTAAAAAAGAACGGGCAATCTGATGTTATGAAAATAATACTAGGCTGTTTGTGTAAATATGGTCTATGGAATAATTGAAACCTCACTGGACACATGTTGAATCATACATACGGTGTATTAATATATTAACTTAGGTAGCCCTTCATGCTCTTCATGGGCACTGCGGCAGTGCCCCACCTGGGAATAAATGTGCAACGTTTGAAGTTGCAAGCTTTTGTTCCTTAATCATTACGATGCACTGACATTCAGCCAAGCAAGAATCAAGACCTTGTTGACAAATTTACATTCATCAGGGTCTAAATTTGACCTCTTTGACAGACCGTACCAAAGTAATGTTGCCAAAGCAATTAAAATACAATATGAAGATTTGCAAACGCTTTATAACTGCAGAAAAATATAGGCTATGAGAAAGCATACATTTTTATTGCATGCCTTCGTTTGAACCTGAATTTTCTTTTTTTTTCTTTTTTTGTATTTTTTGGGGGGAGGGGATGAAAGATATTTAAGATATTTACAAAAGTTTCTGATGACATGTTTTACAGTCGATAAATTATGCGTGTGTGAGCGAATGAGTGATGTGCTCACGTTCAGTCACGCAGTCACAAGCCTCGTTGACAAATTGTCTTTTAACAGGATCAAAATTTGAGCTCTTTGTCAGGACATACCAAAGTTATGTTGCCAAAGCATTTAAATACAATATGATTTTTTCTTAGAAAGTCTGACCTTCAGAACAATATAGTGCATAAAGCTAATGAAACAGAAGATGGTATTGCAATTATAATAATCACAGAAAAACGGCAAAATGTTAATTGCAAACAACGATGTGGGTTTATGTGGGGTGTTCATGTCATTCTTCCTGATTTGAGATGGGACCACCATTCATGACAGCCAAAAGTTCAACACATTCAGACACAGACACACATGCAGACCCAGACAGACTGGCACAGACACACTCACCCTACTTCCTTTTAAGCGTATTGCAGTAACGCTTGTGGACTGTGTTTTATTTTGTTAATTTAATGATTTCATTCGTCTGTATTTTGGATTGGATAGAGTATTATTCTGTAATCCATGTGCATACATGTATGGGTAGACTATGTCTCAGTAATATTTCCTGTCATGGCTATATGGGGGGTATTCTCAGGATAAAAGTTAAAAAAAAAATCAAAAGGAATTCTCATTATTTAACATTTGCCTTGTGGAGCTGGAAATTAATCCTTTATTTCAGAAAAAAGCCATTTAAACATCGAAAGTTTTTTAAGAAATGGTTTTAAAAATATAATTACCTTTATGTAGCCTAGTAGGTCAGTTGAGAACAAGCTCTCACTGACAATGGCGACGTGGTATGTTACAGTATTGCACAAGCACACCACAAGACAATAAATGTGAAAGTGATACAAAATATTTACCAAGACACAGTACACAATGCAACGCTTAAGCTTCCAACGGGAATTAATGTGTTACCGGTGTGGGTCGGGTAATGATTTCCTATTTCCAATAAAATGCAAGTCATATGCAGTAGCCTAGGTTGGACGTCACATAGACATGCGCATTTGGGGTGAAACCCCGAGGCCTAAAATTAATGATTGTCATTCATTTGAAAAATGTATATTTACTATATGGTTCAGCCCTACCCCCGCTCTGTCCACGCTGCTACTTTGGCTTTCTGGAACATGGCCAATATTCTGTTCCTAATTTCTTTCGTAGCCAGGGAATACACAATGGGATTCATACAGGACGGGATGCACGAGGCTAACGACAAGTTCACCATTTTGACATTTGGATGGACAAGGAATAAGAAAAGCTCAATGATGTACACCGTTATGGTCGGCACGTAGAAAATCGCCAATACAGTGAGATGTTCTGTGCACGTTGCAAGTGCTTTGTACCTGCTTTCCACAGTTTTCATTCTAAACACGACTCTCAAAATCCAGCCGTATGACACGACGATGAAACTAAGGGGCCCAAACAAGATCACGATACTCAAAGTAGATCCAGTGGTCCATTGCAGTGTGTAATCATTGCACGATAGTTTGAATACGGCATACTCACAGAAAAAGTTGTACACAGTGAGTGAATCACAGAAAAACAGTTTTGTCATGACTACGGTCGCGAACACATTGATGCTTATACAAAACGACCAAACAATCGCTAAAATTCTAATCATGCTCGTGAGAGTGTTGATGGAACTGTGCCTCAATGGGAAACATATAGCAATTAACCTGTCATAGGCAAGTACACCGAGGGAAAACGACTCTAGTGCTATAGAACAGTAATAAAAAAATATCTGTGTCAAACATGCATTGTAGGACATGAAGGTATCTTTCGTGAGTACAGCCTTGATCATACTCGGAATAAAGGTTGTACTGCACATCAAGTCGACAACCCCTAAATTAGCCACCGCGATGTACTTTGGAGTGTGCAGGCGATGATCTGTCCATATAATAATAATGATAAAGGAATTGCACAAAACCGTTACAATATAAATGAAGGCAAGGAAAATTAAATATAAATCGGCAAACTTTAAATCTCTAAACCCGACAATATAAAATCCCGCTGGTCTCATGACTGAGTCGTTTGTGATCGAAGTGGCGAGAATTCCCATTGCACGTGTACGCCGTTCAGGACCTCCGCGTGACTGCTTTTCCTCTGGGCCCTGAGACAGAAACGGATAAATGCCAATCAGTAAAAATATAAAACCACGTGATAATTCAGGCTAATGTTCCGCAGCAGTTGATTACTTTAGTATACCTTCAGGACGTGTGAAGCTAATAGACGTTGCATCTTTTGTGTGTTATTCTGTTGGATGTTTAAATGCATATTTTATTAAAATTAGAATTGGACTATTTGTTTACTTATGTAAATCATAACACCAATGTGAGTGCTAAACTGTGTAACTGAGTTTTTTTTTTTTACTATAAGCGTCACTGATATTTTTGAGCTGGGCGCATGTAGATTCACTTTTCCGTAATATCGGAATTCATGCATGATACTATAACTCTGAAAATATGCTAAAAACCGTTCGGCTCAAAAAGAACGTTGTGACACGCCCACTATTCCTCTGTCCTACGAAACATAGTAATTGTGTTGGCGTTAGAGCCGACCTTTTGATCTGTTTTTTTTTTTTTTTTTGTTCTTTTTTTTTTTTTGTTTTACTATTAAGATTGTTCAAAACTAATTATAATGACATTTTTAAGAACCTGAAGTTCAGAAAAATGTTGTAGACCTACGGACAAATAACAGTAGAACGTTTAGTTTAGAATATATCATACAGTCTAACGGCAAATACAACAATAATACAGTATGTAAACAAGCACGGGCTGTTCTGAATAAGAACGAACCCCTTCAAAAAAGACAACCTACCAGTTTTGGTGATGGCTTATGTGGTGGTGATGTCATGCATGGGTATTTGGATATGCTGTCTCTTCCCCAACTGATATCGCTCTTGGATTGTTTCCAAAATGACTGCGTCTTTTCAGGCCCACACAATTTTCTTAACAGGCTAAATCCAGACCTAATGCAGTTATTATGTGACGAAGAACAGAATGGAAAAGTCCGAGCACATTGCGCACTTTTGTAACTCGGACTTTTCCCCCCACTACTCTCAAAAGAGAACAAAATTAGTTTCCTCTGTCAGCTTCCACTTTAGATGAGCAGCGAGCAAACCTTGCGACTGAAACCGTGAAAACCGGACCCCGGATCACTCAATGTTGCGATGACTTTTGTAAACATTAAACTTAAATCACGCGTGTATTTCGGCTTATATTGTGTGTGCAAAGTATGCACGTCTGAACATTGACAATAAACCCTGGCGTCTGAAAGAATTGCGACAAAAAACATAGATTAAAGGCGTGGAATAGTAGGATGTTGGTGCAGCAGGAAAATGCTACTCCCCAGTTCTCCTCAGCATCAGTGACCGAGGAAACGTTTTAGTCTAATGTGCTTCATCCCTCGTGCTGCAGAATATATCTCCCCGTCTGTGTGGAATGCGCGTGCTTGAGAATTATCCAGGGACATCAATTAAAATCAGGAGCGAAAGGGTAGTCTTAAAGGTTTTAAACGCCAGATAGTGGCAGGAGTGGAGATTCAATTGCCGAGACGCTGTCTGGTGTAATATGGGCTGTATAAGCTATTTCCCGGATCTCCCCTACGCTAATTCTAATAGCCTACTGGCAAGAGATTGCCATAGATTTGAAACTGGCTGACACAGCTGCAAATGTTAGTCCTGATTATTTACTCTTTCACGTGGTTGCTTTGACAATTTGTTCTAGTTAGCCGCATCCCAGAGGTTGACCCATAGTGTTCAGCCATTTGTAGGAAGTGGTTTATCGCCTGAATGTTGCGCTCCATAATTCAGATTAGGCCTACGCCTGATCACTTGGTCGCCAGAGTTATTTATTAGCTGGTTTGTCGGTCCGCGTGCACCACACACACACACACACACACACACACACACACACACACCAAGCTCCTACTACTATTTAAGAGTATTGCAGTCATGTTTGTGAACTTTGTGTTTTATTTTGTTCATTTATCATTATTTAATTCTTCTGCATTTTGCATTGCATAGAGTATCTGTTCTGTAATCCATGTGGATGCATATGAGGGCAGGCTATGTCTCAGTAATATAAAATAAAATTGCTGGGTGGTCAGGGGGTATATATATATAGAATCTTGAGCATTAATATGTACTCTGTCAATTCAACTCTTAACAGAAAGATTATTTGAATGTTTTCCTGTGTAAAGTCGTATGACAACCCCATGAATGTGACAATATGTACTCGTTGTGGCTACATATGGATGTTCTCATGATTAAAAAAACGGTACAGTATTGCACAAGCACAACACAGAATATTAAATGAGAAAATCACACAGAATAGTAACACGGACAGAGAACGACACTACTCTAAACTTTCAACTGGCATTTATGTGTTACCGGTGTGGGTCGGGTGGTGATTTCCTATTTCCAAGAAAATGCAAGTCCAATACAATACTTTGGACGTCAGATAGACATACGCTATTGGGGTGAAACCCTAAGGCCTAAAAATCAATGAGTGTCATTCATTTGAAAAATGTATATTTACTGCAGGGTTCGGCTCTACGCCTGCCCTGCCCAGGCTGATATTTTGACTTTCCGGAGTATAGCTAGCATTCTGTTCCTGATTTCTTTGGTTGCCAGGGAATACACAATGGGGTTGAGACAGGACGGGATGCACGAGGCTAAGGACAAGTTCACCATTTTGACATTTGGATGAACGAGGTATAAGAAAAGCTCAATGATGTACACTGTTATGGTCGGCACATAGAAAATGGCCACCACGGTGAGATGTTCTGTGCAGGTTGCAAGTGCTTTGTACCTGCTCTCCACCGTTTTCATTCTAAACACGACTCTCAAAATCCAGCCGTATGACACGACGATAAAACTAAGGGGCCCAAACAAGATTACTATACTCAAAGAAGAGCCAGCGGCCCATTGCAGTGTATAATCATTGCACGCTAGTATGAACACAGCTGCGTATTCACAGATAAAGTTGTGCACAGTAAGAGAATCACAAAAAGACAGTTTTGACAAGATGAAGATTAAGAACACCAGGACGCTTATACAAAACGACCAAACAATCGCTAAAATACTGATCATGCGTGTGGGAGTGTTGATTGAACTCTGCCTCAGTGGGAAACATATCGCAATTAATCTGTCGTAGGCAAGTACACCGAGAGAAAATGACTCAAGCGCTCCAGAACAGTAATAAAAAAAGATCTGTGTCAAACATGCATTGTAGGACATAAACGTATCTTTCGTGACAACAGTCTTGATTATATTCGGAATAAAGGATGTACTGTAAATCAAGTCGACAACCCCTAAATTAGCCACCGCGATGTACTTTGGAGTGTGTAGGCGATAATCCGTCGATATAATAGAAATTATGAAGGAGTTGCACAAAACCGTTACAATATAAATGAAGCCGAGGAAAATTAAATATAAATCAGCAAACTTGAAATCCGTAAATCCAATAACGAAAAATCCCACTGGTCGAATGATGGAGTCGTTTGTGATCGAAGTGTGGAGAACTCCCATTGCACGTGCACGGCGTTCAGGACCTCCGCGTGACTGCTTTTCCTCTTGGCGCCTGAGACGGAAACAGATAAATGGCAATAAGTGAAAATCGAAACCCCGTCACAATTCAGGCTGATGTTCCGCTACGGTTTGTTAGTTTAGTTTGGATTTTAATATACCTTCAGAGCGCCTGAGGCTAATTTCGGTGTTTCTGCAACGTTTCTGTGTTATTCTAATGAATGCTTAAATATTTCATTTAAATTATAATTTGACTATTTGTTTACTTATGCAAATCATTACTCCGGTGTGAGTGCTAAACTGTATAACTAGACTATTAGATTTTTTTACTCCAAGTATCACCGAGATTTTTGTGCAAGGCGCATGTAGATTTACCATTGAGTAATGTCGGAATTTACGAATGATAATAAAGCGCTCAAAATATTCGCAAAAATGCGTTTGATTAAATATTAAGTCATGCCACTCCTATTATTATTCATGCATCCATTCAAACGAAACGTGGCCATTGGTCTTGGCGATGGAGGCGACTGTTTTGTCGACTTATTATTAGCTATTTAGGTTTTGCAAAACTGATTTCCAAAAAGCCCCCAGAAAGCCTCTTTCGGTGAACATCACGCAATCAGGTCGCGAACGAAACCATGGAAATCGAATCACGGACCACAAAAATCACTTTCGTAAACATATAACTTAAATCGCGCCTAGGCTATATTTAGGCTTATATTCAGCCAGTGTTGACGATCTTTAATGTTGTAGGTTTTGCTCTTACATTTTCTATTACCAAAATACTGTTTAAATATTAGAATTTTTGAATTTGGTTTACAAGTTGTGGCTATTCTACGTAAGTGCCGAACGTGTGCGCGTGGGGACGTTCACAATCAGCCCTGGCATCTGAAAAATTAGAACGATTAGAGGAGCGCAGTAGAATTAGCGTAGGAGAAAAACGGTACTCACCAGTTCTCCTCAGCATCGGTGACTGTTGAAACCTCTTTAGTCTAATGTTCTTCTGTAGTCGTGCTGCAGAATATATCTCACCGTGTGTGTGGAATGCGCATGCTTGGGAATTCTTCCCCGGACCTCAATTAAAAACAGGGGTTGTACTGTGTTTGTACTGTTTTGCACATGGTGAGTTTAGTGATTGTCAGACATTTTATTTTTAATATGGGAGTGGAGTCTAAATGGCTTATGCAAAATTTCACCTTCCAAAATTTGACTCCGCCCACTTACCCTCTCCTGTCATTACTGGTCACAAAAGGTTGTAATTGCTAACAGCATATGAAGTAATGATTATGCAAGTTGAATTCGGTGATTGCGTATTTATTATGCCAATGGAACCCGATTTGGCAAGTTTATTTTTAAAGGGATGGTGTTCTTTAACCAATATTACTTTAAATGTGCCTGTTTATTAATTTTTTTTTTACCACTGGCTAGTTTTCAACTGCAGTCCCTGGGCAAGATGGAAACAGCCATTCAAAACAGGTTAAAAGACACATTAAGTTCATTAAGTTTTTTAATCCTTTTTCATTTTGCATTTGCTTGAGTATTACTTTGTGACCTATGTCCGCACATGCAAGCACAGGCTCTGTCTCAGTGATATAGAACTGCACACATGACCCCATACACGCGCGCGCGCACACACACACACACACACACACACACACAAGCACAGGCACACGCGCGCACACACACGCACAGGCACACACAAGCGCCCACACACGCATTCACGCACACTCAGACACACACCCCAAGCTCCCTCTTGTGAGTACCATATCCAAGATGTAATTTTGGGGGGTGTCGTACCAAGTGAAATAAATGTCCAGTGTCAATTCAACTGAATCCAGTAGGGACCATATGTACTCTGTAAGAGTTGATTTAACACTGAACATTATACTGTGTTGGCGCAGGAATATGTTTTGAGTCGGGGAAGGCTGACAGAAAGTAAATTTTTAAAAATGTACTTCAATTTTTGTTCATGGTTTCAGTTTGGCCTGAATTTTTAAAAATGTTTTTATTTATTTGTTGTACAATGAAAGATATTTCAGTTAAGTTTCTGATGGCTTCTTTTTTTATTTCTTTTTTTAAACAGTTGTTTTACAGCTGATGAATTTGGGCAATTTGGGAATATGTTTCCAAAGACTATACATAAGAAAAGATTAAGCAGGCCACCGGAAACTGCTTTAAATATTTAAGCCGACATTCGCAGCTCAGAAAAACTATGGGCCAAAACAGAGATTTAAACTCAACCCCGCTGAAAATAGGGCTGATCTCAGAAAAATAGAGTTACCTTAGAACTCAGAAGGTCAGTTCTGATGAAGGTCTTACTGATTAAGCAAGCACACTACAAAACAATAACGGACAAAATTACTCAAAATATAAATTAACATACAGTTGCCAAAACGTTTAAACTTCCAGATAGAATTAAAGTGTCACCACTCACCAGTGTGCCTGGTGCATGGTGGTGGTGTAGGTGTGGTATCCTATTTCCAAAATAAATACAATTTAACTACATAGCATTGGATATCACGTAGACCTGCGCAATCGAGGCGAAACACAAAGGCCTTAAAATAAGTTAATTTTATTCATTTAAAAATGTCCCACGCTGCTACCTTGACTTTCTGGAACGTAGCCAGTATTCTGTTCCTGATTTCTTTGGTTGCCAGGGAATACACAATGGGGTTCAGACAGGCCGGGATGCACGATGCTAACGACAAGTTCACCATTTTGACATTTGGATTGACAATGAATAAGAAAAGTTCAGTGATGTACAGCGCCATGGTCGGAAAATAGAAAATGGCCACTAGAATGAAATGTTCCGTGCAGGTTGCAAGTGCTTTGTACCTGCTCGCCACATTTTTCATTTTAAACACGGCTGTCAAAATACAGGCGTATGACATGACGATTAAACTGAGTGGCCCAAAGAAATCCAGTACTGTGAGTACAGAGGCAGCGGTCCAATGCATTGTGTTGTCATTGCACGCTAGATTGAGTACGGCCACGTGGTCACACATAAAGCTGTACACAGTGAGGGAATCGCAAAAAGACAGTTTTGTCAGGTTGAAAGACATGAACGCAGTGACGCTCACACAAAACGACCAAACAGTTGCTAAAATACTGATCATACTTGTGGGTGTGTTGATTGAACTGTGCCTCAGGGGGAAACATATCACAATTAATCTGTCATAGGCAAGTGCACCCAGGGAAAATGACTCTAGTGCTATAGAGCAGTAATAAAAAAATACCTGCGTCAAACATGCATTGTAGGACATGAAGGTATCTTTCATGAGAACAGTCCTGATCGCACTAGGAATGAAGGATGTACTGCACACCAAGTCGACAACCCCTAAATTAGCCACCGCAAGGTACTTCGGAGTGTGCAGGCGATGATCCGTCCATATAATGGAAATGATAAAGGAATTGCACAAAACCGTTACAATATAAATTAAGCCGAGGAAAATTAAATATAAATCAACAAATTCTAAATTCGTAAATCCGATAACGTAAAATCCCACTGGTCTAATGATTGAGTTGTTTGTGATCGAAGTGGTGAGAATTCCCATTGCGCGTGCGCGATGTTCGGTGCCTCCGCGTGACTGCTTTTCCTCTGGGCCCTGCGGAGAAACAGATGAATGGCAATCAATGAACACATGCAAACAGGTGACAATTCCGGCTAATGTCCCGTACCTGTTGATTAGTTTAATTTTGGATTATAGTATACCTTCAGAGCTTGAGAGGGCGAATACACATTGCAACTTTTCAGTGTTATTCTATGGATTGTTTAAGCGCATGTTTAGTTTAAAATTAAAATTAGGCTGTTTGTTTACTCATAATCATATCTCCATTATGAGTGCTAAAATGTTTAGCTAAATCGATGCATTCAGAGAAACCTCTGTGTTGGAGAAATTTGGCTTTTAATGGAAACGAATTAACCAATGAGATTTCTTACTTCAAGCAACACGGACATTTTTGGGCAAGGCGCATGCAGATTTTGGTATATCGGAATTTACGCATGATAATAAAAGCGCCCAAAATATGCTAAATCCATTCGGTTAAATATGAAGTCCTGACTCGTATTATTATTCATGCGTCCATTCGAACGAAACGTGGTTATTGGATTTGGTGCTGGAGCCGAGTGTTTTATCGACGTATTAGCCTCCACTTTCGGCGAACAGCAAGCAAACCGATCGCGACCGAAACCGAAAAATAGCTTTCGTAAACATAAACCACGCGTAGGCTATATTTCGGCATATATTCCGCCGGTGTCCACGACCTTGAATGTTGCATGCTTTGCTCTCTTCCATTTTCTATAACCAATATACTGTTTGAATTTTAGAATTTTTGTATTTGGTATACACGTTGTGGCTATTCTACGTAAGTGCCGATAGTGTGCGCGTGGGAAGCATTCACATCAGCCTTGGCGTCCTGAAAACCGGTACTCACCACCAGTTCTCCTCAGCATCAGTGACTGTCGAAACCCCTTTAGTCTTAATGTGCTTCTGTACTCATGCTGCAGAATATATCTCCCCGTGTGTGTGGAATGCGCGTGCATGAAAATTCTCCTGAGACATCAATTAATATCAGGCGTTTTACTGTGTTTTTCGCCTCCACCGCAGATTTCGACCCCCCCTTCAAGTGAACGCGGGCGTCAAGGTGCACGCTGTGCTATGAACGATCTCCGCTTTTTTTCTGTTTGCTTAATTTCCTGCAATAAAAATTAAAACGGCTATAGGCCTGCTTTGGATTGAGGTAGGAGCACAGCTTTAAACCATGAATTGTAGTCAGTTCTATTGATTGTGGTGGATGATAAAATGACTGCAATTAAGTCACGATTTTGACGTCGTTGTAAAGAGAGGCAATTAGTCAGCAAGGTCAGTTTTGGTGATTGTCGAATCCGGCCTGGGGCTTTCTGTGTGGAGTTTGCATGTTACCCCACCCCCCTGTCCGCTTGGTTTGCACTCTGTGCACTATGGTTTCCTCCCACAGTCCAAAGACATGCAGATCAGGCTAATTGGAGACTAAATTGCCCATATGCGTGTGTGAGCGAATGAGTGATGTGCTCACGTTCAGATGTTCACGCAGTCATAGGCCTCGTTGACAAATTGTCTTTTAACAGGGTCAAAATTTGAGCTCTTTGTCAGGACATACCAAAGTTATGTTGCCAAAGCATTTAAATACAATATGATTTTTTTCCTAGAAATTCTGACCTTCAGAACAATATAGAGTATAAAGCTAATTAAACCG
>CM045891.1:53459858-53522022 GCA_025169545.1 Anguilla japonica
TTGCAATTATGATAATCACAGAAAAATCGCAAAATGTTAATTGCAGACAACGATGTGGGTTTATGTGGGGTGTTCATATCGTTCTTCCTGATTTGAGATGGGACCACCATTCATGACAGCCAAAAGTTCAACACATTCAGATACAGACACACATGCAGACCCAGACAGACTGGCACAGACACACGCACACTACTTCTTTTTAAGCGTATTGCAATAACTCTCGTGGACTGTGTTTTATTTTGTTAATTTAATGATTTCATTCGTCTGTATTTTGGATTGGATAGAGTATTATTCTGTAATCCATGTGCATACATGTATGGGTAGGCTATGTCTCAGTAATATTTCCTGTCATGGCTATATGGGGGGTATTCTCAGGAAAAAAGTAAAAAAAAATTTTTTTTTAAAATCAAAAATAATTCTCATTATTTAACATTTGCCTTGTGGAGCTGGAAATTAATCCTTTATTTAAGAAAAAAGCCATTTAAACATCGATAGTTTTTTAAGAAATGGCTTTAAAAATATAATTACCTTTATTTAGCCTAGTAGGTCAGTTGAGAACAAGCTCTCACTGACAATGGCGACGTGGTATGTTACAGTATTGCACAAGCACACCACAAGACATTAAATGTGAAAGTGATACAAAATATTTACCAAGACACAGTACACAATGCAACGCTTAAGCTTCCAACGGGAATTAATGTGTTACCGGTGTGGGTCGGGTAATGATTTCCTATTTCCAAGAAAATGCAAGTCGTATGCAATAGCCTCGGTTGGACGTCACGTAGACATGCGCAGTTGGGGTGAAACCCCGAGGCCTAAAATTAATGATTGTCATTCATTTGAAAAATGTATATTTACTGTATGGTTCAGCCCTGCCCCCGGTCTGCCCACGCTGCTACTTTGGCTTTCTGGAACATGGCCAATATTCTGTTCCTGATTTCTTTCGTAGCCAGGGAATACACAATGGGGTTAAGACAGGACGGGATGCACGAGGCTAAGGACAAGTTCACCATTTTGACATTTGGATGAACGAGGTATAAGAAAAGCTCTATGATGTACACTGTTATGGTCGGCACGTAGAAAATCGCCACTACGGTGAGATGTTCTGTGCAGGTTGCAAGTGCTTTGTACCTGCTCTCCACAGTTTTCATTCTAAACACGACTCTCAAAATCCAGCCGTATGACACGACGATGAAACTAAGGGGCCCAAACAAGATCACTATACTCAAAGTTGATCCAGTGGTCCATTGCAGTGTATAATCATTGCACGCTAGTATGAACACAGCTGCGTACTCACATATAAAGTTATGCACAGTAAGAGAATCACAAAAAGACAGTTTTGACAAGATGAAGATCGAGAACACCAGGGCGCTTATACAAAACGACCAAACAATCGCTAAAATACTGATCATGCGTGTGGGCGTGTTGATTGAACTCTGCCTCAGTGGGTAACATATCGCAATTAATCTGTCGTAGGCAAGTACACCTAGAAAAATGACTCAAGCGCTCCAGAACAGTAATAAAAAAAGATCTGTGTCACACATGCATTGTAGGACATAAACGTATCTTTCGTGACAACAGTCTTGATTATATTCGGAATAAAGGATGTACTGTAAATCAAGTCGACAACCCCTAAATTAGCCACCGCGATGTACTTTGGAGTGTGTAGGCGATAATCCGTCCATATAATAGAAATTATGAAGGAGTTGGACAAAACCGTTACAATATAAATGAAGCCGAGGAACATTAAATATAAATCAGCAAACTTGAAATCCGTAAATCCAATAACGAAAAATCCCACTGGTCGAATGATGGAGTCGTTTGTGATCGAAGTGTGGAGAATTCCCATTGCACGTGCACGGCGTTCAGGACCTCCGCGTGACTGCTTTTCCTCTTGGCGCCTGAGACAGAAACAGATAAATGGCAATAAGTGAAAATCGAAACCACGTCACAATTCAGGCTGATATTTCGATACGGTTTATTAGTTTAGTTTGGACTTTAATGTACCTTCAGAGCGCTTGAGGCTAATTTCGGTGTTTCTGCAACGTTTCTGTGTTATTCTAGTGAATGCTTAAATATTTCATTTAAATTATAATTTGACTGTTTGTTTACTTATGTAAATTATTACTCTGGCGTGAATGCTAAACTGTATAACTATTAGATTTTTTTACTCCAAGTAACACCGATATTTTTGGGCAAAGCGCATGTAGATTTCTCCTTGAGTAATATCGGAATTTACGAATGATAATAAAGCGCTCAAAATATTCGCAAAAATGCGTTTGATTAAATATTAAGTCATGCCACTTCTATTATTATTCATGCATCCATTCAAACGAAACGTGGTCATTGGTCTTGGCGCTGGAGGCGACTGTTTTATCGACTTATTATTAGCTATTTAGGTTTTGCAAAACTAATTTCCAGAAAGCCTCCACTTTCGGTGAACAGCAGGTAATCCGATCGCGAACGAAACCATGGAAATCGAATCACTGACCACAAAAATCGCTTTCGTAAACATATAACTTAAATCGCGCCTAGGCTATATTTAGGCTTATATTCAGCCAGTGTTGACGATCTTTAATGTTGTAGGCTTTGCTCTTACATTTTCTATTATCAAAATACTGTTTGAATATTAGAATTTTTGAATTTGGTTTACAAGTTGTGGCTATTCTACGTAAGTGCCGAACGTGTGCGCGTGGGGACGTTCACAATCAGCCTTGGCATCTGAAAAATTAGAACGATTAGAGGAGCACAGTAGAATTAGCGCAGGAGGAAAAACGGTACTCACCAGTTCTCCTCAGCATCGGTGACTGTTGAAACCTCTTTAGTCTAATGTTCTTCTGTAGTCGTGCTGCAGAATATATCTCACCGTCTGCGTGGAATGCGCATGCTTGGGAATTCTCCCCCGGACCTCAATTAAAAACAGGGGTTGTACTGTGTTTGTACTGTTTTGTACATGGTGAGTTTAGTGATGGTCAGACATTTTTTTAAAATTATGGGAGTGAAGTCTAAATGGTTTTTGCAAAATTTCACCTTCCAAAATTTGACTCGGCCCACATACCCTCTCCTGTCATTACTGGTCACAAAAGGTTGTAATTGCTAACAGCATATGAAGTAATGATTATGCGAGTAGAATTCGGTGATTGCGTATTTTTTTTGGCAAGGGCGCCCGATTTGGCAAGTTTTTTTTAAAGGGATGGTTCTTTAACCAATGTTACTTTAAATCACTATTTATTTTTTATTATTTTTTTTTAACCACTGGCTAGTTTTCAACTGCATGGTCAGGTTCAAAAAGACACATTTAAGTTCATTAAGTTTTTTTTAATCCTTTTTTTTTGCATTTGCTTGAGTATTACTTTGTGACCCATGTCCACACATGCAAGCACAGGCTCTGTCTCAGTGATACAGAACTGCACACATTACGCGGCACACATGACACCCCACACACGCGCCCACACACGCATTCACGCACACACAAACACACACCCCAAGCTCCCTCTTATGAGTTCCATATCCAAGATGTAATTTTTGGGGTGTCATACCAAGTGAAATAAATGTCCTGTGTCAATTCACCTGACCCAATAGGGACCATATGTACTCTGTAAGAAGTTGATTTAACACCTGAACATAATACTGTGTTGGCGCAGGATATGTTTTGAGTTGGGGAAGGCTGACAGAAAGTAAAATGTATTTTTTTATTCATTTATGTATTTCAATTTTTGTTCATGTTTCAGTTTGGCTTGAATTTTTAAATGTATTTATTTATTTATTTTCTGCAATGAAAGAATTTCAGTTAAATTAAAAAAAACAAAAAAAAAACTTCAGAAACTTCTTTTTTTTACAGTTGTTTTACAGCTGATAGATTTGGGCATTTTGGGAACATGTTTCCAAAGACTATACATAAGAACAGGTTAAGCAGGCCACCGGAAACTTCTTTACAAACTTAAAACGACCTTCGCAGCACATAAAAAATGTATGGGCAAAAAGAGATTTAAACTCAGCCCCCCTGTTAAATAGGGCTGTTCTCAGAAAAATAACGAGAAATACCTTACAACTCAGAAGTCGGGGTTCAGATAAAGGTCTTACTGATTAGGCAAGCACACTACAAAACAATAACTGACAAAATTACTCAAAATATAAATTAAGATAGTTGCCAATACAACGTTTAAACTTCCAGATAGAATTAAAGTGTCACCACTCACCAGTGTACCTGGTGCACGGTGGTGGTGTATGTGTGGTATCCTATTTCCAAAATAAATACAATTCAACTACATAGCTTGGACATCAAATAGACATGACATGCGCAATCGAGGCGAAACACAAAGGCCTTAAAATAAGTGAATTTTATTCATTTCAAAATGTCCCACGCTGCTACCTTGACTTTCTGGAGCGTAGCCAGTATTCTGTTCTTGATTTCTTTGGTTGCCAGGGAATACACGATGGGGTTCAGACAGGACGGGAGGCACGAGGCTAACGACAAGTTCACCATCCTGATATCTGGATTGACAAAGAATAAGAAAAGTTCCACGATGTACAGCGCCATGGTCGGAAAATAGAAAATGGCCACTAGAATGAAATGTTCCGTGCACGTTGCAAGTGCTTTGTACCTACTCGCCACATTTTTCATTTTAAACACGGCTGTCAAAATACAGGCGTATGACACGATGATTAAACTAAGGGGCCCAAAAAAAACCAATACAGTGAGAACAGAGGCAGAGGTCCAATGTATCGTGTTGTCATTGCACGCTAGATTGATCACGGCCACGTGGTCACACATAAAGTTGTACACAGTGAGGGAATCGCAAAAAGACAGTTTTGTCAGGTTGGAAGCCATGAACACAGTGATGCTCACACAAAACAACCAAACAATCGCTAAAATACTGATCATTCTTGTGGGAGTGTTGATAGAACTGTGCCTCAGTGGGAAACATATCACAATTAATCTGTCATAGGCAAGTACACCGAGGGAAAATGACTCTAGTGCTATAGAACCGTAATAAAAAAATACCTGCGTCAAACATGCGTTGTAGGATGTGAAGGTATCTCTCGTGACAACAGTCTTGATCGAACTAGGAATAAAGGATGTACTACAGATCAAGTCGACAATGGCTAAATTAGCCACCGCAAGGTACTTCGGAGTGTGCAGGCGATGATCTGTCCATATAATGGAAATGATGAAGGTGTTGCACAAAACCGTTACAATATAAATGAAGCCGAGGAAAGTTAAATATAAATCGGCAAACTCAAAATTCGTAAATCCGATAATGTAAAATCCCGCTGGCCTAATGATGGAGTCGTTTGTAATGGAAGTGTGGAGAACTCCCATTGCGCGTGTGCGGCGTTCAGGACCTCCGCGTAACTGCTTTTCCTCTGGGCCCTGAAAGACAAACAGATGAATGCCAATCAATAAAAACATACAACCACGTGACAATCTAGACTAATGTTGCTTACCTGTTGATTTGTTTAGTTTTTGGATTATAATATACCTTCAGAGCTCTCTGGGTCATTCTATTGAATGTTTAAACTCATAAACCCCTAACTTATATATGACTGTAAACACTGCTTTCGCTAAATTGAACCAGTACATTCAGAGAATCCCGTGTGCTGGAAAAATGATCTCTTTCAATCGAAACCAACCGACAAATGAGATTATTTACTGCAAGCATCACCGATAGGCCTATATGCTGTGGCTACTCCGCATACATGCCGTCAATTCGCGCGTAGAAACAATCACAATCAGTCCTAGCGCATGAAAGAATTCCGACGAAACGGTCATTAACTGTGCGGAGTAAAATTAGCGCAGCAGGATAACTGTACTCACCGGTTCTTCTCAGCATCGGTGACTGTCGAAACCCCTTCAGTCTAGTGTGCTTCGGTACTCGTGCTGCAGAATTTATCTCCTGGTGTGCGTGGAATGCGCGTACATGGGAATTCATCTGGGACATTAGTTAAAAATAGATGTTGTGCCGCTTTTCGACTCTCGTGCAGATTTGAACTCAAATTCACGTGAAGGCGGACGATAAACCAGCAGAGCGATAAACAATGAGCTGTAGTCTGTTTTACTGGTTGTAGTGGATCATGAAATAATTGCAAAGTCACGATGTTGAAAATTTTATTTTTTTATTGTACAGAGTGGTAGCCTAATAAGCAGGCAGAATAACGTTTTTGTTGGGAATATTATTCAAGTGTAACGAAGTGTAGCCTAACACTGAACAGTATTGCTCTTCAAGGTTAAAACACGTCGAAGGCATTATAAGTATTTTAAAAACATTAGTCATAACCAGTTTTAACCTGTATTTGATGGCTTTTTATTTCTTGCCCAGGGACTGCAGTTGAAAACTAACCAGTTGCTAATACTGGCACATTTACTGTAATATTGACTAATGAGATTTGTCCCCTTAAGAATGAACATATAAAGAAATAAATAGCCTAATAGGCTTACAAAATATTTAAAACATTTAAAAAGGATATGTCATCTAGATGCAAGTCATTTGATTAGTAGGTTATATATTTCTTTAGAGACACACATTTAACATAAGTTAAATATTTGATAACATAATTTATTTTTTCAGATATTAAATGTGATAGAATTGGTTTTTCATTTTTCCAAGAGAAAAATATGTAGCTATTTTTTCAGATTTTTAAATCAGAGGTACAACCTGCTGATTTTAATTATTTAGTTTTAATATTAAATCTGTAAACATAAATTCATGTATAACAACTTACAAAATGTAACATATGCAAATAAAAGACATCATTGAATATTTGAATATAAAATATATATTCTGTATCTTTTCTGCTAAATAAATGATATGACAAATTATATATTTTTGTTTAATGTTACGTCTGCATCATTGAAAAAATATTTGGTTTACTGTCCAATTTAAACAAATATATATCTACCTTTAAGTAAGGCCGAAAGCTGCTTTGGCCAAGGGGAAACTGGTGTGGAACAAGCACAGGTATGCTGCCGGTGGCCTGAATTATTGAATTATAGGCCCTGCGGCGCTGTCCAGGTCTGAGTGCGGAGTGGAGGTGCTGAAACTCAGCCCTGTCCCTACGGCGCGGTCCAGGTCTGAGTGTGGAGGGGAGGTGCTGAAACTCAGCCCTGTCCCTACGGCGCTGTCTATGGTGCTGCAGGCTGCACCGGCGAGACAACGGGGAACTGGAGCAGAGTGACAGCTCATGGCAGGAAGGGGCGGGGCTTCTGAGGCCCGAACAACACAAGTTAAATTAATGTAAGAAAAAGATTCCTTGCAGTAAAACGTGTTAATTCAGCTCTAACAAAGACAAGAATGAACCCACTCAACGGGGAGGTAGAAAAAGACTAAATGCTTTATTATAGATATGTTATCACAGTTCATATGGGGACATTTTTTCATGACTATAAATAACTTGCATAATATTGCACCTTATCGGACCTGTGTTTTGTAGTTGCTCCAGTGACTTTTGTGTAAATCTAAATTTACTGCAACCTTCGGCTCTATGGCTGCCCTGCCCATGATGCTGCTCTGAATTTCTGCAGCATGGCCAGTATTCTGTTCTTGATTTCTTTGGTTGCCAGGGTATACACGATGGGGTTCAGACAAGCCGGGATGCATGAGGCTAATGACTGGTTCACCATTTTGACATTTGGATGCATGAGAAATAAGAAAAGCTCAATGATGTACACTGTTAAGGTCGGCACGTAGAAAATGGCCACCACGGTGAGATGCTCTGTGCAGGTTGCCAGTGCTTTGTACCTGCTCTCCACAGTTTTCATTCTAAAAACGACTCTTAAAATCCAGCCGTATGACACGACGATGAAACTAAGGGGCCCAAACAAGATTACTATACTCAAAGAAGAGCCAGCAGCCCATTGCAATGTATAATCATTGCACGATAGACTGGACACAGCAGCGTACTCACAGATAAAATTGTGCACAGTAAGTGAATCACAAAAAGACAGTTTTAACAAGATCAAGACCAGGAACACCAGGATGCTCATGGAAAATGACCAAACAATTGCTAAAATACTCATCATGCTTGTGAGAGTGTTAATGGAACTATGCCTCAATGGGAAGCATATCGCAATTAACCTGTCGTAGGCAAGTACACCGAGGGAAAATGACTCTAGTGCTACAGAACAATAGTAAAAAAACATCTGTGTCAAACATGCATTGTAGGACATGAAGGTATCTTTTGTGACAACAGTCTTAATCGCACTAGGAATAAAGGATGTACTACACATCAAGTCAACAACCCCTAAATTAGCCACCGCGATGTACTTTGGAGTGTGTAGGCGATGGTCCATCCATATGATGGAAATTATAAAGGAGTTGCACAAAACCGTTTCAATATAAATGAAGCTGAGGAAAATTATATATAAATTGGCAAATTTTAAATCCGTAAATCCGATAACATAAAATCCTATTGGTATGATAGAGTCGTTTGTGATCGAAGTGGCGAGGATTCCCATTGCACGTGCACGCCGTTCAGGAACTCCGCGTGACTTTTCCTCTGGGCCCTGAGACAGAAACAGATAAATGGCAAAAATATAAAACCACGTGACAATTCAGGCTAATGTTGAGTTTAGTTTAGTTTAGTTTAGTTTGGACTTTAATAGACCTTCAGAGCGAATTTACGCATGATATTAAAATTCTTAAAATATGCTACAAACCGCTCAAAAAGAACGTCATTAGACGCCCGTTATTATTCCTCTATCCATTCTAACGAAATATGGTAATTGGTCTTAGTTTTAATCTGCTTTTTTTGTTTGTTAACTATTTAGGTCGTGCAAAACTAATTAGAATGATGTATTTTTCATAAGCTAAAGTTTAGAAAAATGTCAAAAGTAGCCTTACGGACAAATAATAATAGAACTTTTAGTGTACATGTCTGAATGTGAGGACGTTTGCTTACATTCTGTATTAACAATATACTCTCTGAATATTGTATTTGATGTACAGGATATGGCTTTTTCACATACATGTGGAGAGTATACACGTCTAAACATTCACAGCATTAGTCAGCCCTGGCGTCTGAAAGAATTGCGACAAAACGCGTCGATTAAAGGCGTGGAGTAGTCTACTCACCAGATCTCCTCAGCATCGGTGACTGAGGAAACTCAAGTACCGTAAGTGCCGAACGTGTGCGCGTGGAAACATGCACAATCAGCCCTGGCACAATCGGCGTCTGAAAGAATGGAACGATTAGAGGAGCGCAGTAGAATTAGCGCAGGAGAGAAACGGTACTCACCAGTTCTCCTCAGCATCGGTGACTGTTGAAACCCCTTTAGTCTAATGTGCTTCTGCAGAATATATATCTCCGTGTGTGTGTGGAATGCGCATGCTTGGGAATTCTCGTTGGACATCAATTAAAATCGAGTGTTGTACCCTTCTTCGACTCCTCTACAGATTTCGACCCCCCTTCACGTGAACGCGCACTTGCAATGAACGAACTCCGCTTTTCTTTCGCTTATTTTCTCCAATTAAAATTGGGACGAAAATAATGTAGGCTGTGGTACGAGCATAGTGGTATATACTGTATATATATGAACCGTTTAATTGATTGTGGTGGACCTTTAAGTAATTGGATAAAAAGTCACGATGTTAAACAACACATTTTTCATCGTAAAGAGAGGTAATCAGCAAGCAGGTTGAGGTTATTCAATGACGAAGCCTGAACTGCCCTCCCTTGCCTGTTGAATGCATAATCCCATTGGTACGTAAGAGGCAATGATGAGGTCACTTTTTACATTGCATTTAGCCATTAAGCAGACCCTCTTATCCTGATCGACTTACACACACTGGATATTTTATGTACAATGCATTTGTACAGCAATTCAGCTTAAGGAGCTAACCTCTCAGTTAGCAAGCGGAGCAGTGAATCAATGTTGAATCATCATCAGCAGATACGTCGATTCAATGCTGAAATCTGATCCACAGTGGACTGTTTCTTCAGGTTTTCTGAAATTAATATTTTTTGTCAAAAAATTGCTTGAACGTAATCTTCGTATAATAAAGAGAATCAAAATTTAGCGTAGATTTTTTTTTTTTTTTTTTTTTTGATGAGGTGTCGGTGTGAATTGACACAAGACAAACTCTTTTTCCCACGGCGTGCAGGCAGGACTGCCGCCGTGGGCTATGCGTGGCAAATTGTGGTCACTCACTCACTCACTCACTCACTAATGGACGTTTAGTCGGACGCATGTGCAGGTGGCGCCAGCTAAAATGTGTCTGCGGAAGTGAGTTGCGCCGTGGGTCTGGACGGTTCCGTGCTTGTTCTGTCTTCTACTTGTTCCAGTGTTTAGTTCTGTTCCTGGCAGACCGAGTGTGATTTACTATTCAAAGAAAGCGTTGTTTAAAAGTTCTCCACCTATGTATGCTCGGCTTGTCTGATTGGCAGGGAAGGACCATGACCTCTGACCCTGGGAAACAATATGCCTAATACTGTCTAACACTGATTTTTTTCTACTTTGGCATAGATTGGATTTAAAAAAGGAGAACAGGGGCAATCTGATGTTATGAAAATAATACTAGGCTGTTTGTGTAAATATGGTCTATGGAATAATTGAAACCTCACTGGACACGTTGAATCATACATACGGTGTATTCATATATTAACTTAGGTAGCCCTTCATGCTCTTCATGGGCACTGTGGTAGTGCCCCACCTGGGAATAAATGTGCAACGTTTGAAGTTGCAAGCTTTTGTTCCTTAATCATTACGATGCACTGACATTCAGCCAAGCAAGAATCAAGACCTTGTTGACAAATTTACATTCATCAGGGTCTAAATTTGACCTCTTTGACAGACTGTACCAAAGTAATGTTGCCAAAGCAATTAAAATACAATATGAAGATTTGCAAACGCTTTATAACTGCAGAAAAATATAGGCTATGAGAGAGCATACATTTTTATTGCATGCCTTCGTTTGAACCTGAATTTTCTTTTTTTTTTTTTTTTTTTTGTATTTTTTGGGGGGGGGGATGAAAGATATTTAAGATATTTACAAAAGTTTCTGATGACATGTTTTACAGTCGATAAATTAGGGCATTTTGGGAACATATTTCCAAAGGCTGTACATAAGAACAGATTCAGATTCCCCCCCCCCCCCCCCCCCCCCCACCAGCAAGTCAGTTCAGAAAAAGGTCTTTCTGACAGTACAGTACTATATAAGCACACACAGGACAATGACTGAGAAAATTACTCAAAATAGAAATTAAGATACAGCTGCCAAAACTACACTTAAACTTAAAGATGGAATTAAAGTGTCTCATATTTTCAAGAAAATACAATTCAACTACATAACATTGGACATCACATAGACATGCACAATCAGGGTGAAACAGGAAGGTCTAAATATATGTGGATTTTATTGACTTTGAAAATGTAAACATTTACAGCAACCTTTGGCCCTACGCCTGCCCCCCCACACTGCTAACTTGACTTTCTGGAGCATAGGCAGTATTCTGTTCCTGATTTCTTTGGTTGCCAGGGAATACACAATGGGGTTCAGACAGGATGGGATGCACGTGGCTAAAGACAAGTTCACCATTTTGACATTTGGATTGACAATGAATAAGAAAAGTTCAGTGATGTACACCGCCATGGTAAGAAAATAGAAAATCGCCACTAGAATGAAATGTTCTGTGCAGGTGGCGAGTGCTTTGTAGCGGCTCTCCACATTTTTCATTTTAAACACGGCTGTCAAAATGCAGGCGTATGACATGACGATTAAACTGAGTGGCCCAAAGAAATCCACTACAGTGCGAACAGAGGCAGCGGTCCAATGCATTGTGTTGTCATTGCACGCTAGATTGAGCACGGCCACGTAGTCACACGTAAAGCTGTACACAGTGAGGGAATCGCAAAAAGACAGTTTTGTCAGGATGAAAGACATGAACGCAGCGACGCTCACACAAAATGACCAAACAGTTGCTAAAATACTGATCATACTTGTGGGTGTGTTGATTGAACTGTGCCTCAGGGGGAAACATATCACAATTAATCTGTCATAGGCAAGTACACCCAGGGAAAATGACTCTAGTGCTATAGAGCAGTAATAAAAAAATACCTGTGTCAAACATGCATTGTAGGACATGAAGGTATCTTTCATGAGAACAGTCTTGATCGCACTAGGAATGAAGGATGTACTGCACACCAAGTCGACAACCCCTAAATTAGCCACCGCAAGGTACTTCGGAGTGTGCAGGCGATGATCCGTCCATATAATGGAAATGATAAAGGAGTTGCACAAAACCGTTACAATATAAATTAAGCCGAGGAAAATTAAATATAAATCAACAAATTCTAAATTCGTAAATCCGATAACATAAAATCCCTTTGGTATAATGATAGAGTCGTTTTTGATCGAAGTGGCGAGAATTCCCATTGCGCCTGCTCAGCGTTCAGGACCTCCGCGTGACGACTCTTTCCCTGGGCCCTGAGAGAGAAACGGGTGAATGGCAATCAATGAAAACGTACAACCACGTGACAATCCAGGCTAATGCTCTGTACCTATTGATTCCAATTGTATTTTTACGCCAGCCATTACTGATATTTTTGAGTATGGCACATGTATATTTCCTCTTGAGCTATATCGGAATTTACGCATGAATAATAAAACGCTCAAAATAGAGACTGACAGCCGTTAGCTAAAACGTCTCGTCGTGACATGCATACTATTTTTCCTGCGTCCATTCTAGCTAATCTTTGGTCTTGGTGTTGGAGCCGATCGTTTAATCTGCTTATCGTTAGCCATAGATTATGCAAAACTAATTAGAATTTTATACCTTGAATCTAATTTAGGAAAATCTCACAAGTAGTCTTGCGGACAAACAACCATAGAAATTTCAGTGTCTAATATTTTATACAATCTAACGGCAAATGCAACATTTATAATGTATTTAAAGAAACACGAGTAGTTTTGACAAAGAACAAACCACCTAAGAACCAAACGGTGGAACTGATATCACGCATGCGTCTTTGGGTACGCCGTCTCTTCCTCCGTCGATATCGCTCATGAATTGCTAAAAAATGACAGCGTTTTAAATAGGCACACACAATTCTTTCAGCAGGCTATATCCAGGCATATGGCAGTTAGTTAATATGTGACGAAGAGCAGAAAGGAGAAGAAAGAGCAGTTTGCATAAGCTGTCGTTAGCTTTGTTTTTTTTTTTTTTTCCATGTTCTTTCCTTTTTCAATAGCCCCGAAAAAGAACAACATTTGTCTGCTTTGTGCTATCCGTAAAGAAAGCTGCCACTTTAGATGAAGAGCAAACACACCGCTCGCGACTGAAACCGTGAAAACCACGGACCACACAATGTTGCCATCGCTTTTGTAAACATATAAGCGCGCGTGTATTTAGGCTTATGTTCCGTCGGTCACGACCACCTTGATTGGGAGCACTTTTTAGGCTTTGCTCTTCCAATTTCTGTTACCTATATACTGTTTGAAGATTGCTTTTTGTGTATACACTGTGGCTACTCCACGTACGTGTCGGAAATGTGCGCGGAAACATTCACAATCAGCCCTGGAGTCCGAAAGAATTGAAAAACAAACAAACAAACAAAAAAAAAAAAAAAAAAAAACGGAGCGATTAACGGCAGAGTAGAATTAGCCCAGCAGGAAATCGTTACTCACCAGTTCTCCTCAGCAACGGTGACTTTCGGAACCCCTTTAGTCTAATGAGCTGAGCTTCTGTACTCGTGCTCTGGAATATATCTCTCTATTTGCGTGGAATGCGCCTACGTGGGAAATCTTCTAGGAGTCACGTGAACGTTGACGTCAAGCCACACACTAAGCAATCAATGATATTCTCTTTTCTTTTTTCTTCATTACTCCAATTAAAATTAGAACGATAATACTGTGGATTGGGGTAGGAGCATAGCTATATACAGTGAATTGTTGTCTGTTCTATTGATTGTGGTGGATCATAAAATAATCGCAAAAAGTCAAGATATTGAAAATCTTTTTTTATTGTCAGGAGGGTAGCCTAATAAGCAGGCAGAATAACGTTTTCATTTGGGATATTATTATGATAATCATGATAATATTATGATACACGTGATATGTGAGAAATGTGAATGCAGACCATGAAGAAGAGCCTTGTTTAAAAGGCTAAGCTCAGAGAAGAGACTTTCCTTTCTCCTGTTTCCCCGTGTTCTTTTTGGTTATAAAGAGACATGATTTACATATGATAGTTTAAAGCATATCCGTTTTATGAATTTGTTGCTGTTAGTTGCTGTGGGGAGCCATTTGTAAATTTTGATTAGTAACATTTTCACATTACTTTTTCTTCTCAGATTTACCAGATCTGGTAGTACAAATAAATCTTTTTTTTTTCTCCGGAATATTTAATTGATAAACCTAACTCATGACATAAGATATTTAAATACTTGCATGAAATATTAAATGAAATAGGATATATAATTTAATATTTGCCTTGTGGTGCTGAAAATTAAAAAAGTAAAGTCATTTGAAAGAAAGTTTTTAAAAAAAAAAGGTTTTTTAAACAATGACAGTGTGTCATTGATGCGAAGCAGCATTCAGCTACTTGATCCCACTTGTGGAGAATCGTTAGCCCGCTAAAGTGAGTGTGTGACAGAGTTAGTTATACTAGCAAGGTCCATGAGGTGCTTTGCATCTAAAAATATAGTTACCTTTATTTATCCAGGTAGGTCAGTTGAGAACAAGGTCTCACGGACAATGGTGGCTTGGTATATTAGTTTTGCACAAGCAAACCACCAGACAATAAATGAGAAACTGACACAAAATTTTAAAAAAAAATTGGTTACAAGTGCCAGTGCAACACAAACTTTCAAATTGAATTAATGTGTCACAGGTGTGTGTGTGATCTCTTATGTGCAAAAAAATAAAATACAATTCAACTACATTCATTCTGACTTCACACACACATGCACAATTGAGGCCAAACACCAAAGCCTAAAAATAAAATTGATGTTACTCATTTGAAAATGTACATTTACTGCAACCTTTGGCTGTACTCCTGCCCTGTCCACGCTACTAGCTTGACTTTTTGAAGCATAGCCAGTATTCTGTTCCTGATTTCTTTGGTTGCTAGCGAATACACAATGGGGTTTAGACAGGGCGGGATGCACGAGGCTAACGACACGCTCATTAATCTGACAGTTGGATCGACGCGGAATAGAAACAATTCGACGACGTACAGCGTCATGATTGGCCCGTACAAAATCGCCACAAGGACGAGATGTTCTGTGCAGGTTGCAAGTGCCTTGTACCTGCTTTCCACACTTTTCATTCTAAACACGGCTGCCAGAATACACATGTATGATAGGACGATGAAACTAAGGGGCCCAAACCCATGCACAAAACTCAACGAAACGGCGGTGGTCCACTGTAGTGACTTATCATTGCACGATAGTGCGAACACGGCTAAGTAATCACAGAAAAAGTTGTACACAGTGAATGAATCACAAAAGGACAGTTTGGTCAAGGTAAAGACCAAGAACACCATGGCGGTTACACAGTATGACCAAACAATCACTAAAATACTGATCATGCTTGTAGGAGTGTTTATAGAGCTATGCCTCAGTGGGAAACATATCGCAATTAATCTGTCATAGGCAAGTACACTGAGGGAAAATGACTCGAGTGTTGTAGAAACGTAATAAAAAAAAATCTGTGTCAGACATGCATTGTAAAACATTAAGGTATCTTTCGTCACAAACGTGTTGATCGTACTAGGAATAAAGGATGTACTGAGCATCAAGTCGACAACCCCTAAATTGGCTACCGCAATGTACTTTGGAGTGTATAGGCAACGATCTGTCCATATAACCGAAATGAGAAAGGAGTTGCACAAAATTGTTGCAATATAAATGAAGCCGAGGAAAATTAAATACAAATCAGCGAACTTGAAATCCCGAAATCCGATAACAAAAAATCCCATTGGTCTAATGGTGGAGCCGTTTGTGATCGAGGTGGCGAGAGTTCCCATTGCACGTGTGCGGCGTTCAGTGTTTCCGCGTGACTGCTTTCTCCTCTGGGCCCTGAGAGAGAAATAGATGAAGGGAAGTCAATGTAAGCGTACAGCCGCGTGACAGTTCAGACTAATTTTCCATACCGGATGATTCGTTTAATTTGGGCTTGGACTATAGTAGTCCTATCTCCTCAGAGCCTGGGAGACCTAATACACGTTGTAACTTTTTTGTGTCAAATTAGGCTATTTGTTTACTTATATCTGCTCATAACTGCTATGTGAGTGTTAAACTGTTTAGTTAAAACAATGCATACAGAGAAACTCATGTCCTGGAGCAATTTGTCTATTCATTGAAATTAACCAACCAATAAGAATTTTTTTACTTCAAGCACCACATTTTATTTATTTATTTATTTTTTGAGCAGGACGCTTATAAATTTCCTCTTGGGTAAAATCGGAATTTACACTTGATAATAAAACAAAATATATGCTGCAACCCGTTTGGGTCATGACACTCCTATTATTATTCCCGCGTACATTCTAAAACTTTGTCATTGATCTTCGTGTTGGAGCCGACCGGATAATCTGCCTTTTGTTATTTAGGCTGTAAAAAAACGAATTATATTCAGAAGTAGGCTTACTGACAAATAACCATTGAACTTCAAGTGTACTTTTTTATACAGTTTATCGGCCACACAATGTTACAATCACTTTTGTAAACATTTAACTTAAATCGCGCGTATATTTAGGCTCATGCCCACACGGTGTTGATCACCTTGAATGTGAGCATGTTTTAAGCAAATGTGCTTCTTCAGTATTGCGCTTGGTGTACGAGTTGTGGCCATTTCACGTACGTGTCGAAGGTATGCGCGAGGAAACATTCACAATCAGCCCTGGTGTCTGAAATAATACCCACAAAACATGTCGATTAAAAGCGCAGAGTAGAATTAGCACTGCAGGACACCTGTACTCACCAGTTCTCCTCACATCGGTGACTGTCGATGATCCTTGGACTAATCAGCTTCTGTACTGAAGCTGAAGACTATATCTCCTGGTGTGTGTGTGTGTGTGTGTAATGCGCGTACCTGGGAATTCTTCTGGGACATGAAGTAAAAAATGAGGCGGAGCATAACTATAGACCATGAATCATTGTCTGTTCTATTCAAATTAAAGACTGGGGTGAATTAGCAGGCTTCTAATTGGTCACAAAATGGCCATGGTCACTAAAGCATGATAATTAAAAGAAGAAGCAATACATTATGAACCAAACCTGCGTTGTGGTAACAAGTTGGGGAAAAAAAAAAAAAAGATTATTGAAGAATTTTACAAGCACATGTTCGACAACTTTAATTGAGCAGTAGATTGGCTGGAATGAAAGCCAGCATAAACAGGGGGTACTACGGCATTAAGTTTCAGAACCACAGCCCCGAAAGCGTTGTGTCAAATACTGGATAAAACAGAGTAGTATCAGTGCTGCTTTCAATGCACCACCTTTAACCGGTTTGGCGTGAGGGTACAAGACGAGAATGCACCCCCTCAGCACTGAAGTTGAAAAAGGTTAAATGCTTTATTATAGACAGGCAAACACAGTTCATTTGGGGACTCTCAGGAGGTGCTTAAAGGTGTAAAAAGACCAAGGTTTTGTCTCACAGGGACTTAGCGATAAACGTACTGCACACTGCTTTCACCCACACAGGTGAGAGAGTCTCCTGTAGATACAAATCACATTAGGTGACTTCCATAACTCTCTCTGCGTCTAAGACCCAGGTTATCGACAGTGCACTCAGGTGGGCTACTGCCCCACATGCACAGTAGGCCCTCTGAGTGAACATAAGTTTCCTGACCTGCCCACTCCCTGCCACCCTGTCCTACTCAGACATTGGCACTGTGAAAAGGGAACGGGAGAAAGAGGGAGGGTTAGGGCAGTTAAAGGACTTTGTCAAATAGACACGAACAAAAAATAAAAAGCCATATAACTGACTTCTGTTCAGAGGAAAGGAAGGAGAGATTGTGGCAGCTAAATTTCACAGAATTATTTGTTTTATCAAGCTTCCTGTTAAGACAGTCACAACATCTTAAATGGGTTGGTTATTGCTAAAGTTATGTATTATCTTCTATTGTGAGGAGACGGGGCGATGTACAAGAATGTCCCTCGGAGCTTGCTGTACGGATATGCACAATGAGGTTCCGTAGTGATCTGCTAGCAGAGGTAGAGTAAATAAATGATTATGGTGTATATGGAATTACAGTTTCTGCTGTGTAAGGAATTTTGAGGGTTTGTGGTCAAACAACAAAATCCACCTTTAGTAACTCAAATGGGGCATGAGCCGTGGCATTTTTCCAAAGGCTGCACTCATGAACAGATTAAGCAGGCCACCAAACTTCTTTTAGTATATAAACATTAACTATCATTGGACACAATTTCCACGACAATATAATTCAACTACATAACATTTGACTTCACATAGACATGTACAAATGAGGCCAAACACAAAAGCTTATAAATAAATGGATGTTATTGTTTTAAAAATGTACATTTACTGCAACCTTTGGGTATCTGTCTGCCCTGCTCACGTTACTTCCTTGAATTTATGGAGAATAGCCAGTAATCTGTTCCTGATTTCTTTGGTTGACAGAGAATACACAATGGGGTTTAGACAGGGCGGGATGCATGAGGCTAACGACACGCTCATTAATCTGACAGTTGGATCGACGCGGAACAGAAACAATTCTACGACGTACAGCGTCATGATTGGCCCGTAGAAAATCGCCACAAGGACGAGATGTTCTGTGCAGGTTGCAAGTGCCTTGTGCCTGCTTTCCACATTTTTCATTCTAAACACGGCTGTCAAAATACACACGTATGATATGAGGATAAAACTTAGGGCGCCAAACCCAATCATGAAACTCAGAGAAGCGGCGGTGGTCCACTGTAGTGTCTTATCATTGCACGCTAGTGCGAACACGGCTACGTAATCACAGAAGAAGTTATACACTGTGAGTGAATCACAAAAAGACAGTTTTGTCAATGTCCAGACCACGAACACCATGGCGCTTACACTATACGACCAAGCGATCGCTAAAACACTGATCATAATTTTGGGAGTGTTGAGGGAATTATGCCTTAGTGGGAAACATATCGCAATTAACCTGTCATAGGCAAGTGCAATGAGGGAAAATGACTCTAGTATTGTAGAACCGTGATAAAAAAACATCTGTGTCAAACATGCATTGAAGGACATAAAAGTATCTTGCGTCTCAAACGTGTTGATCGCACTAGGAATAAAAGATGTGCTGAGCATGAAGTCGACAACCCCTAAATTGGCCACCGCAATGTACTTTGGCGTGTGCAGGCGATGATCCATCCATATTATGGAAATGATAAAGGCGTTGCACAAAACTGTTAAAATATAAATGAAGCCGAGAAAAATTAAATACAAATCGACAAACTTTAAATCCTTAAATCCGATAACGTAAAATCCTCCTGGTCTAATGATGGAGCCGTTTGTGACTGAAGTGGTGAGAATTCCCATTGCGCGTGTGCGGCGTTCAGGACCTCCACGTGACTGCTATTTCCTCTGGGCCCTGAGAGAGAAACAGATGAAGGGAAGTCAATGAGAACATACAGCCACGTGACGTTACAATTCAGACTAATGTTCCATACCGGATGATTCGTTTAATTTGGACCTGGACAATAGTAGTCCTATCTCTTCAGATCCTGGGAGGCCTAATACACGTTGTGACTTTTCTGTGTCGTTCTATTGACTGTCTAAATGCATGTTTGGTTTAAAAGTCAAATTAGGCTATTTGTTTACTTATATCTGCTCATTACTGTTATGTGACTGTTAAACTGTTTCGTTAAATTTAAACAATGCATACAGAGACACCCGTGTCCTGGAGAAATGTGTCTATTATTTGAAACTAACCAAGCAATTAGATTTTTTGTACTCCAAGCATCACAGATTTTTTTTTGAGCAGGACGCAAGTAAATTTCCTCTTGGGTAATATCGGAATTTACGCTTGATAATAAAACAAAATATATGCTGTAATACGTTTGGCTCATAAGACACGGCGCGACACTCCTATTATTATTCCCGCGTCCATTCTAAAACATGGTCAGTGGTCTTCGTGTTGGACCCCACTGGTTATTCTGCTTATTGCTATCTAGTTCTAAAAATTGAATTATATATATTTAATATCCTAACGTTTAGAAGAAGGTCAGAAGTAGGCACAAATAACCATATAACTTTAAGTATACATGTTTTTAATATGCAGTTCAACGGCACATACAACATTCATAATTTTTTCTTTAAACAAACACTTGTAGTTTTGATAAAGATCGAGCCAATATAAAAAGGTAAATAGACAATGGAGAAGATGTCGCACGTGCGTCTTTGGGTAGACTCTCTTCCTCTCTTTCTTTCTGAAATTGTCAAAACCGGACCATGGACCACACAATGTTACAATCACTTTTGTAAACATTTAACTTAAATCGCGCGTATATTTAGACGTAAGGCTACCCGGTGATGACCACCTTGAATGTGAGCATGTTTTAAGCTTTTCTCTTACATTTTTATTGCAAATGTGCTGCTTCAATATTGCGCTTGGTGTACGAGTTGTGGCCATTTCACGTACGTGTCGAAGGTATGCGCGAGGAAACATTCACAATCAGCCCTGGTGTCTGAAAGAATATCCACAAAACATGTCGATTAAAAGCGCAGAGTAGAATTAGCACTGCAGGACACCTGTACTCACCAGTTCTCCTCAACATCGGTGACTGTCGATGATCCTTGGACTAATCAGCTTCTGTACTGAAGCTGAAGACTATATCTCCTGTCCTGGTGTGTGTGTGTGTGTGTGTGTGTGTGTGTGTGTGTAATGCACGTACCTGGGAATTCTTCTGGGACATGTAGTAAAATCAGGCGGAGCATAACTATAGACCATGAATTGTTGTCTGTTCGATTGAAATTAAAGACAGGGGTGAATTATCAGGCTTCTAATTGGTCACATAATAGCCGTGGTCACTAAAGCATGAGAATTCAAAGAAGAAGCAAACCATTTTTAAAAAGTCTATTAAAGAATTTTACAAGCACGTGTTCGACAACCTTAATTGAGCAGCATATTGGCTCGAACGAAGGACAGCATAAACAGGGGGTCGCCCGGACTAAGTATCAGGATCACTGCCCCGAGAGTGTTGTGTCAAATACTGGATGAAGTAGAGTAGTTTCAGTAATAATATTAATATCAAAAAAGTCATATGACAAATTATCACATAATAATATAAGTTATTAAATGTAAATATTTAGAAAATTTAAATAAAGAACATGAAAAAAATCAGACTTATATTTTTAAATCATTTTTATTATCTTATAGTCATTAATTTTTTTCATATTACATTTCAGTCCTGTTCCAAAACCCCCTGTCCCTGTCACGAGGTTTAGAGAAATTGGCACTGAGAAAAGGAAGCATGAGAAAGAGAGAAAGAGGGAGGGTTAGGGCAGTTGAAGGACTTTTTTCAAATTGACACACAAAAAAAATAAAAAGCCAAATATCTGACTTCCGTTATTCTCAGGGTTCAGAGGAAATTAAGTTCAGACTGTGGCAGCTAAAGTTCACAGAATCATCAGTTTTATGTAGATTCCTGTTAAGACAATCACATCAGTTTACATGGTGTTGGCTATTTCTGAAGTTGTGTACCGTCTTCTACTTATGAAGAGAAGGGGAGATGTACAAGAATGTCCCGTAGAGCTTGCCGTACGGATATGGATGATGAGGTTCTGTAGTGGAAACCCAAGCACCTGATGTAATGCAGCCCCCCCCCCCCCATGTGCTCCACATATATTCTAAGGGTCTGCTAGCAGAGATAGAGTAAATTACGGTAAGAAATTACAGTTGCTGGTATGTAAGGAATTTTGAGGATTTATGGTCTAACAGCATTATGCACCTTTAGTGACCTCAATGGAGCTTTTAACGTGACATTTTCCCAAAGGCTGTACATATGGACAGATTAAGCAGGCCACCAGATAGTTAATATACTAAAAAGTATGTCATTAGACAGAATTTCCACGAAAATACAGTTGAACTACATACCATTTGACTTCACATAGACATGTACAAGTGACGCCAAACACCAAAGATTATGAATAAATGGATCTTTTTAAAAAAATGTAAATTTACTTCAACCTTTGGGTCTATGTATTCCCTGCCCGCGTTACTTCCTTGACTTTCTGGAGTGTAGCCAGTAATCTGTTCCTGATTTCTTTGGTTGATAGGGAATACACAATGGGCTTCAGACAGGACGGGATGCACGAGGCTAACGACACGCTCATCAATCTGACAGTTGGATCGACGCGGAATGCAAACAATTCGACAACGTACAGCGTCATGATCGGCCCGTAGAAAATCGCAACAAGGACAAGATGTTCTGTACAGGTGGCAAGTGCCTTGTACCTGCTTTCCACATTTTTCATTCTAAACACGGCTGCCAGAATACACACGTATGATATGAGGATGAAACTAAGGGCGCCAAAGCCAATCATGAAACTCAGAGAAGCGGCGGTTGTCCACTGTAGTGTCTTATCATTGCACGCTAGTGCGAACACGGCTACGTATTCACAGAAAAAGCTGTACACGGTGAGTGAATCACAAAAAGATAGTTTTGTCAATGTCAAGACCACGAACACCATGACGCTTGCACTATACGACCAAACGATGGCTAAAATACTTATCATAATTTTGGGAGTGTTGAGGGAATTATGCCTTAGTGGGAAACATATCGCAATTAATCTGTCATAGGCAAGTGCAATGAGGGAAAATGACTCTAGTATTGCAGAGCCGGAATGAAAAAACATCTGTGTCAAACATGCATTGAAGGACATGAAAGTATCTTTAGTCACAAACGTGTTGATCGCACAAGGAATAAAGGATGTACTGAGAATCAAGTCGACAACCCCTAAATTGGCCACCGCAATGTACTTTGGAGTGTGTAGGCAACGATCTATCCATATAACCGAAATGAGAAAAGAGTTGCACAAAACCGTTACAATATAAATGAAGCCGAGAAAAATTAAATACAAATCGGCAAACTTTAAATCCCTAAATCCGATAATGTAAAATCCCACTGGTCTAATGATGGAGTCGTTTGTGATCGAAGTGGTGAGCATTCCCATTGCACGTGCGCGGCGTTCAGTGCCTCCGCGTGACTGCTTTTCCTCTGGGCCCTGAGAGAGAAATAGATGAAGGGAAGTCAATGTAAACGTACAGCCACGTGACATTTCAGACTAATGTTCCATACCGGATTAATAGTTTAATTTGCACTTGGACTATAGCAGTTCTATCTCTTCAGAGCCTGGGAGGCCTAATACACGTTGTGACTTTTCTGTCTCGTTCTATTGACTGTCTAAATGCATATTTGGTTTAAAATTCAAATTAGGCCATTTGTTTACTTTCATCTGCTCATTACTGCTATGTGACTGTTAAAGTGTTTAGCCCCCCCCCCCCCCCCCCCCCCCCAATAATTTCCCCCCCCCCAAAAAAAAAAAAAATTTTTTTTTTTTTTTTTTCAACCCCCCCCAAAAAAACTTTTTAATTAAAAAAAAAATAAAAAAATAAAAAAAAAAAAAAAAAAAAAAAAAAAAAAAAAAAAAAAAAAAAAAAAAAAAAAAAAAAAAAAAAAAAAAAAAAAAAAAAAAAAAAAAAAAAAAAAAAAAAAAAAAAAAAAAAAAAAAAAAAAAAAAAAAAAAAAAAAAAAAAAAACCCCCCCCCCCCCCCCCCCCCCCCCCCCCAAAAAAAAAAACCCCCCCCCCCCCCCCCCCCCCAACAAAAAAAAAAAAAAAAAAAAAAAAAAAAAAAAAAAAAAAAAAAAAAAAAAAAAAAATTTTTTTTTTTTTTTCTCTCCCCCCCCCCCCCCCCCCCCCCCCCCCCCCCCCCCCCCCCCCCCCCCCCCCCACCACCCAACATCTCTACAAAATTTCACCCCCCCCCCCACAAAGGTGTTAAAGAAGAAGCAATACATTATGAATCAAACCTGCGTTGTGGTAACAAGTTGTGGGAAAAAAATAGATTATTGAAGAATTTTACAAGCACATGTTCGACAACTTTAATTGAGCAGTAGATTGGCTGGAATGAAAGCCAGCATAAACAGGGGGTACTACGGCATTAAGTTTCAGAACCACAGCCCCAAAAGCGTTGTGTCAAATACTGGATAAAACAGAGTAGTATCAGTGCTGCTTTCAATGCACCACCTTTAACCGGTTTGGCGTGAGGGTACAAGACGAGAATGCACCCACTCAGCACTGAAGTTGAAAAAGGTTAAATGCTTTATTGTAGACAGGCAAACACAGTTCATTTGGGGACTCTCAGGAGGTGCTTAAAGGTGTAAAAAGACCAAGGTTTTGTCTCACAGGGACTTAGCGATAAAAATACTGCACACTGCTTTCACCCACACAGGTGAGAGAGTCTCCTGTAGATACAAATCACATTAGGTGACTTCCATAACTCTCTCTGCGTCTAAGACCCAGGTTATCGACAGTGCACTCAGGTGGGCTACTGCCCCACATGCACAGTAGGCCCTCTGAGTGAACATAAGTTTCCTGACCTGCCCACTCCCTGCCACCCTGTCCTACTCAGACATTGGCACTGTGAAAAGGGAACGGGAGAAAGAGGGAGGGTTAGGGCAGTTAAAGGACTTTGTCAAATAGACACGAACAAAAAATAAAAAGCCATATAACTGACTTCTGTTCAGAGGAAAGGAAGGAGAGATTGTGGCAGCTAAATTTCACAGAATTATTTGTTTTATCAAGCTTCCTGTTAAGACAGTCACAACATCTTAAATGGGTTGGTTATTGCTAAAGTTATGTATTATCTTCTATTGTGAGGAGACGGGGCGATGTACAAGAATGTCCCTCGGAGCTTGCTGTACGGATATGCACAATGAGGTTCCGTAGTGATCTGCTAGCAGAGGTAGAGTAAATAAATGATTATGGTGTATATGGAATTACTGTTTCTGCTGTGTAAGGAATTTTGAGGGTTTGTGGTCAAACAACAAATCCACCTTTAGTAACTCAAATGGGGCATGAGCCGTGGCATTTTTCCAAAGGCTGCACTCATGAACAGATTAAGCAGGCCACAAAACTTCTTTTAGTATATAAACATTAACTATCATTGGACACAATTTCCACGACAATATAATTCAACTACATAACATTTGACTTCACATAGACATGTACAAATGAGGCCAAACACCAAAGCTTATAAATAAATTTATTATTTTAAAAATGTACATTTACTGCAACCTTTGGGTATCTGTCTGCCCTGCTCACGTTACTTCCTTGAATTTATGGAGAATAGCCAGTAATCTGTTCCTGATTTCTTTGGTTGACAGAGAATACACAATGGGGTTTAGACAGGGCGGGATGCATGAGGCTAACGACACGCTCATTAATCTGACAGCTGGATCGACGCGGAATAAAAACAATTCGATGACATACAGCGCCATGAGTGGCATGTACAAAATCGCCACAAGGACGAGATGTTCTGTGCAGGTTGCAAGTGCCTTGTACCTGCTTTCCACAGTTTTCATTCTAAACACGGCTGTCAAAATACACACGTATGATATGAGGATGAAACTTAGGGCGCCAAACCCAATCATGAAACTCAGAGAAGTGGCGGTGGTCCACTGTAGTGTCTTATCATTGCACGCTAGTGCGAACACGGCTACGTAATCACAGAAGAAGTTATACACTGTGAGTGAATCACAAAAAGACAGTTTTGTCAATGTCCAGGCCGCGAACACCATGGCGCTTGCACTAAACGACCAAGCGATCGCTAAAACACTGATCATAATTTTGGGAGTGTTGAGGGAATTATGCCTTAGTGGGAAACATATCGCAATTAACCTGTCATAGGCAAGTGCACCCAGGGAAAATGACTCTAGTGCTATAGTGCAGTAATAAAAAAATACCTGTGTCAAACATGCATTGAAGGACACGAAAGTATCTTTAGTCACAAACGTGTTGATCGCACTAGGAATCAAAGATGTACTGAGCATGAAGTCAACAACCCCTAAATTGGCCACCGCAATGTACTTTGGCGTGTGCAGGCGATGATCCATCCATATTATGGAAATGATAAAGGCGTTGCACAAAACTGTTAAATATAAATGAAGCCGAGAAAAATTAAATACAAATCGACAAACTTTAAATCCTTAAATCCGATAACGTAAAATCCCCCTGGTCTAATGATGGAGCCGTTTGTGACTGAAGTGGTGAGAATTCCCATTGCGCGTGTGCGGCGTTCAGGACCTCCGCGTGACGGCTATTTCCTCTGGGCCCTGAGAGAGAAACAGATGAAGGGAAGTCAATGAGAACATACAGCCACGTGACGTGACAATTCAGACTAATGTTCCATACCGGATGATTCGTTTCATTTGGACCTGGACTATAGTAGTCCTATCTCTTCAGATCCTGGGAGGCCTAATACACGTTGTGACTTTTCTGTGTCGTTCTATTGACTGTCTAAATGCATGTTTGGTTTAAAAGTCAAATTAGGCTATTTGTTTACTTATATCTGCTCATTGCTGCTATGTGACTGTTAAACTGTTTAGTTAAATTTAAACAATGCATACAGAGACACCCGTGTCCTGGAGAAATGTGTCTATTAATTGAAACTAAGCAATTAGATTTTTTGTACTCCAAGCATCACAGATTTTTTTTGAGCAGGACGCAAGTAAATTTCCTCTTGGGTAATATCGGAATTTACGCTTGATAATAAAACAAAATATATGCTGTAATACGTTTGGCTCATAAGACACGGCGCGACACTCCTATTATTATTCCCGCGTCCATTCTAAAACATGGTCAATGGTCTTCGTGTTGGACCCCACTGGTTATTCTGCTTATTGCTATCCAGTTCTAAAAATTGAATTATATATATTTAATATCCTAACGTTTAGAAGAAGGTCAGAAGTAGGCACAAATAACCATATAACTTTAAGTATACATGTTTTTAATATGCAGTTCAACGGCGCATACAACATTCATATTTTTTTCTTTAAACAAACACGTGTAGTTTTGATAAAGAACGAGCCAATATAAAAAGGTAAACAGACGATGGAGAAGATGTCGCGCGCGCGTCTTTGGGTAGACTCTCTTCCTCTCCGATATCGCTCTTGAATTGTTTCCAAAATGACAGTCACCCACAGTTTTCAGTAGCAGGGTTCGTACGGTTATGAAAAACCTGGAAAAGTCATTGAAATTTAAAATGCAATTTCCAGGCCCTGGAAAAGTTATGGAAAAAATATTTTTTGAAAAGTTTTGGAAAAGTAATGGAAATATAGCTAAAGGTGCATAACATATAATTACTCATTAATCCAATCATAAAAATAGTATGTATAGTAATAAAACGTAAATTGGCACGTACCCTTCGCGGTATTTTGGTGGTGTGAGAAGTTAATTCGGTCTGGCTCAGTCTGTTTACAGGCACGCCCAACAGGCACGCTTCTGCTAATGTAGCAGTTAGTGAACATAGGCCCTGCTGTGCCGACAATATGCCAGGGAAGTGCAGCTTCAATAATATATCAGGGCTCGAAATTAACTTTTTAACTTGGTAGCACTGGTGCTCCCAACTTCAAAAAGTTAGGAGCACCCACCAAAATGTAAGGAGCACCAACAATATATGCAATAGTTTTTTTTTTTTTTTTTTTTTTTTTTGGATAAAAAACGACAATATAACAGTACGGTTTACAAGTAACAGTTAAACTGTCACGCCTAAAATGTGTCGACTCTTCAAGGAATTGCGTGTTATGCATTCAAACGACAAGGCGCTTCTCGTCACATTAATACCGCTAATTAAATCAACCGCCAGTAAACTGCATCGGAGAAATTAGCTGTTTCAACCGGGTCGCTACACAAAACACTACGTTTACGTTTCAAAAAAAATGTTCGCTTCAAGTTTTCAGCTTTGGATCATGCTAATAAATTGAACATAAACTTTTGTCTTCAGGTAACATTAGTTAACGCGTTAGCTCTCTGTGTCGCGTGACAGTGGAGTGCAGCGAAAGGGAGTGATTGAAGGCTAATATTAACCAATTTAAAATCAGCATTAAAGGTAAGAATGTCAAGCTCACGATTGATTAGAAGGGTCACCGTCAGCTCACAAGGCACATACTGACTGTACTAACTTGCGAATGTACAGAGAAAGAGACGTTCGACTGGAAAACGAAAAGAAAAAAGGGTCGCACCAGAACAATTATTTGCACTCGCACAAATGCTCCCAATTATATTTCGCGGTCGCACAGATTCAATTTCTGGAGCAATTTCGAGCCCTGTTTGAGAAATTGACAAAAATTGTCTAAATTAAAACAATGCTTACAGAGAAATCAGTGCTTGGGTAATAGCGGATTTTACGCTAGATAATAAAACAAAATATGTGCTGTAACACGTTTGGCTCCTACGCCACTGCGCGACTCTCCTATTATTATTCCCGCGTCCATTCTAGAACATGGTCATTGGTCTTCGTTTTGGACCCCACCAGTTAATCTGCTTATTGTTATGTAGGTTCTAAAATATTGAATTATTTACATTTAATAACCTAACGTTTAGAAGATGGTCAGACGTAGGCTTACTGAGAAATAACCATAGAACATTAAGTGTACATGTTTTTTAAAATGCAGTTCAGCGACACATACAACATTCATACATTTTTCTTTAAACAAACACGAAACTCTCCGATATCGCTCTTGAATTGTTTCCAAAATGACAGTCACCCACAGTTTTCAGTAGGTTGTATCCAGGCATAATGCGATTTACATATGACCAAGAAATGAACGGAAATGTTGCTCCTTTTTGTGTTTATCTACAGTGCTGTGCCACGTCCTTTCTTTTTCACCACCAACCAAAAACGACATTGCTTTGTAATATCTGTACGTTTTTTAGAAAGCTTCCACATTTGGTGAACAGCAAGCAAACCGATCGCGACTGGAACTGTCAAAACCGGACCATGGACCACACAATGTTACAATCACTTTTGTAAACATTTAACTTAAATCGCGCGTATATTTAGACGTAAGGCCGCCCGGTGTTGATCACCTTGAATGTGGGCCTGTTTTAAGCTTTTCTCTTACATTTTTATTGCAAATGTTCTGCTTTAATATTGCGCTTGGTGTACGAGTTGTGGCCATTTCACGTACGTGTCGAAGGTCTGCGCGAGGAAGCATTCACAATCAGCCCTGGTGTCTGAAAGAATACCCACAAAACATGTCGATTAAAAGCGCAGAGTAGAATTAGCACTGCAGGACACCTGTACTCACCAGTTCTCCTCAGCATCGATGACTGTCGATGCTCCTTAGTCTAATCAGCTTCTGTACTGAAGCTAAAGACTATATCTCCTGGTTTGTGTGGGAGGGTGTGTGTGTGTGTGTGTGTGTGTGTGTGTGTGTGGGAGGGAGGGAGGGAGGGAGGGAGGGAGGGAGAGAGTGAGGGTGTGTGTGTGTGTGTGTGTGTGTGTGTGTGTGTGTGTGTGTGGAATAATAAGTGATTATTAAAGAATTTTACAAGCACGTGTTGAACAACCTTAACTGAGCCGCATATTGGCTGGAACGACATCCAGCATAAACAAGGGGTCGCCCGGACTAAGTTTCAGAATCACAGCCCCGAAAGCGTTGTCAAATACTGGATGAAGTAGAGTAATTTCAGGAATAATATTAATATCAACAAAAGTCATATGACAAATTATCACATAATAATATAAATTATTAAATGTAAATATTTCGAAAATTTAAATAAATAACATGAAAAAAATTATATTTTTAAACATTTTATTATCAATTTTATAGTCATTAATTTTTTTCATATTACATTTCAGTCCTGTCCTAAAACCCCCTGTCCCTGCCACAGGGGTTACAGAAATTGGCACTGAGAAAAAGAAGCATGAGAAAGAGAGAGAGAGCGGGAGGGTTAGGGTAGTTGAAGCACTTTTTCAAATAGAAACAAATAAAAAATTTTATAAAAATAAATAGCCAAATAACTGACTTAATTTCCTCTGAACCCTGAGAAGAACTGAAATTCAGACTGTGGCAGCTAAAGTTCACAGAATCATCAGTTTTATCTCGATTCCTGTTAAGACAGTCACAGCAGTTTACATGGGGTTGGCTATTGCTGAAGTTGTGTACTGTCTTCTACTTATGAGGAAAAGGGGAGATGTACAAGGATGCCCCGTAGAGCTTGCCGTACGGATATGCATGATGAGGTTTTGTAGTGGAAACCCCAGCACCGGATGTAATGGCGCCCCCTGCTGATATCTTATTTTTCGCTCAAAAAGAAAGTTTCCCCATTGGGCTCCATTCATTTTTGACAGCAAAAATAATGTACTTGCACTCAAATATTAATGTTATCTCTATGCATTATATTAGGAAGAAAAAAAACTTATCAGTTTTCCGAGGTAAAATATTTTTTCCTACCACCCAGCCGGCATTTCAACGTTTATTCACCGGTGAATCAACGTCGTGGACGTCGTGGATCTAGGTTGAATCACTGCTGAAATTTTTGTTTCGATTTTGAAAGGCGAATCAACGTTGATATCGCGACGTTGTTTCAACGTTTCAAAATCTAAAAAATATAAGAACATAACTTTATATATAATTATAGTCATATAAATTTAGATTTTTGAAGTGATCTTATGATCAAAATATAATAAAATGCTAATAAAATAATAATGATCATAATAATTTAAGGCAGAACGTTGTTGAGACATTATGTTGATTCAACGTACAGATCTTGTTAAAATTTCAACTTTGATTTGTAAGTATTTTGTTAACCTTTTTACAATTTAGCATTTAGCATTAAACGTTGTTTCAACGTTTTTTCAACCTTGAAACAACAACTGACATTATTTCAACCACATTTCAACGTTGATGGTCGGTCACGTGCCGGCTGGGCACACAGAAAAATATATACATTTTTTTCTTTTTTTATTTACTTTAGTCTATGCCTGCACTGCACTACCCTGCACATGATTTAGGCATGTGACCAAGGACACAACTTAGCATGTCTGTTGAGCGACAAAATTGTACTTCCTGGTTCTCATATATTCCCCATATACTCTAAGGGTCTGCTATCAGAGATAGAGTAAATAAACGATAACGGTATGTAAGAAATTACAGTTGTTGTAAGAAATTTTGAGGGCTTGTGGTCCAACAACATTATGCACCTTTAATGACCTCAATGGAGCTTGTAACGTGACATTTTCCCAAAGGCTGTACGTATGGACAGATTAAGCAGGCCACCAGAAACTTCTTTTAGTTTATACATTATCTGTCATTAGACAGAATTTCCACGAAAATACAATTCAACTATATGACATTTGACTTCACATAGACATGTACAATTGACGCCAAACACCAATGATTATGAATGAATGGATCTTAAAAAAAAAAAAAAAACATATATATATATATATATATATATATATATATATATATATATATAATGTAAATTTACTTCAACCTTTGGGTCTATGTATGCCCTTCCCGCGTTACTTCCTTGACTTTCTGGAGTGTAGCCAGTAATCTATTCCTGATTTCTTTGGTTGACAGAGAATACACACATGCACAATTGAGGCCAAACACCAAAGCCTAAAAATAAAATTGATGTTACTCATTTGAAAATGTACATTTACTGCAACCTTTGGCTGTACTCCTGCCCTGTCCACGCTACTAGCTTGACTTTTTGAAGCATAGCCAGTATTCTGTTCCTGATTTCTTTGGTTGCTAGCGAATACACAATGGGGTTTAGACAGGGCGGGATGCACGAGGCTAACGACACGCTCATCATTCTGACAGTTGGATCGACGCGGAACAGAAACAATTCTACGACGTACAGCGTCATGATTGGCCCGTAGTAAATCGCCACAAGGACAAGATGTTCTGTACAGGTGGCAAATGCCTTGTACCTGCTTCCCACATTTTTCATTCTAAACACGGCTGCCAGAATACACACGTATGATATGAGGATGAAACTAAGGGTGCCAAACCCAATCATGAAACTCAGAGAAGCGGCGGTGGTCCACTGTAGTGTCGTATCATTGCACGCTAGTGCGAACACGGATACGTATTCACAGAAGAAGTTATACACGGTGAGTGAACCACAAAAAGATAGTTTTGTCAATGTCCAGACCACGAACACCATGATGCTTACACTATACGTCCAAACTATCGCTAAAATACTGATCATAATTTTGGGAGTGTTGAGGGAATTATGCTTTAGTGGGAAACATATCGCAATTAACCTGTCATATGCAAGTGCAATGAGGGAAAATGACTCTAGTATTGCAGAGCCGGAATTAAAAAACATCTGTGTCAAACATGCATTGAAGGACATGAAAGTATCTTTAGTCACAAACGTGTTGATCGCACTAGGAATAAAAGATGTACTGAGAATCAAGTCGACAACTCCTAAATTGGCCACCGCAATGTACTTTGGAGTGTGCAGGCAACGATCTATCCATATAACCGAAATGAGAAAGGAGTTGCACAAAACCGTTACAATATAAACGAAGCCGAGAAAAATTAAGTACAAATCGGCAAACTTTAAATCCCTAAATCCGGTAACGTAAAATCCCACTGGTCTAATGATGGAGCCGTTTGTGGTCGTAGTGGTGAGAATTCCCATTGCACGTGCGCACCGTTCAGTGCCTCCGCGTGACTGCTTTTCCTCTGGGCCCTGAGACAGAAACAGATGAATGGTAATCAATGAAAACGTACATCCACGTGACAGTTCATGCTAATGTTCCATTACAGTTGATTAGTTTAATTTGGACTAGGTATATAGTCGTCCCATGCCTTCAGAGCTTAGGAGGCTAATACACATTGCAGCTTTTTAAATTAGACTCTTTGTTTACACATTTCAATGAGCCGGGAAGCCTCGTCTAGATTTATGGGCAGCATTATCAGTACATTATGGATACAATATCAATACATTATACCAACCATCCCATCTACCGGCGGCTCTACCGTATAAACTTTAAAATTACAATTAGAACTTAATTGGTATTAGTTTTATATGTTTTGAATAACGTGAAGTTTAGAAAAAGGTAATTGCGGACAAATAATCATAGCCCCGTTTACACTCTTACGGGAAACACAACGTGCATACAGTATGCAAACTAACAAATTGATATTTTGATGATGAGCGTACCGCTGAAAAAAGAGAGCCTAACAGTGGAGGTCGTGACGCATGCGTATTCGGCTGCGCAGTCTCTTCCTCTACCAATATCGCTCTTTAATTATTTCCTAAATGACTGCGCTTTCAAAAGACACTCAGTTCTTCCAGCAGGCCATATCCAGTCATATTGCACCTAATATGTGACCAAAACAGAACGGAAACGAGCACAACTCGTTAACTGTTCTTTCTGTTACCATCACCCAAAAAGAAAGAAATTTGTTTGCGTTGCCACTTATGTCCATTTTCCAAAAAGCTTCCTCTGTAGATGAACAGTAAGGAAACCGTTGGGAACTGAAACCGTATAATATTGCAATCGCATTTGTTAATATGTTACTTAAAGCACGCATATATTTCAGGTTTATTTACAACCGGTATTGACACCCATTGTTCTAAGCTTTGCTCTTGCGTTTTCAATTACCAACATTATGTATAGATTATGTTGGTATGTATAGATATTGTATTTGGTGTAGAAGCTGGCAATTCCACCAATGCGCGTGGAAACATTAAGTCAGCCCTGGCGTCTGAAAAAATTCCGGAAAATGGACCGATTGAAGGCGAATTAGCGAAGCAGGAAAACTACTCACCAGTTCTCCTAAGCATCGATGGCTGTCGGAAGCTCATAATCTGATCTGTGTCTGTGCTCGTGCTGCACAATATATCTCCTGGTGTGTGTGGAATGCGCGTGCTTGGGAATTCTTCTGGGACGTCAATTAACATCAGGCATTGTGCCGTTTGTTCGACTCCACTGTGTTAGGAACGATATCCGCATTTCTGTTTGTCTAAAGTCTACAACAATTAAATTCAAAACGATAATACTGTGGATTGTGGTAGAGGCATAGCTTAAAAACAATGAATTGTAGTCTGTTCTATTGATTGCGGTGGGCCAAGAAAAAAACAAAGTGAAAAAAGGCACGATGTCGCGCACTGTCGTTTTCACTGTGAAGAGAGGTAAATCATAAGGCAGAGTTACGTTTTCATTGGGATATTATTCACAGGTGTCCAGTGTCAAAAGGAAAGTGCGAGGTCTGACACTCTACAGAATTACTCTGCAGTGTTAAAACACGTCGAAAGCATCGTAAGTCTGGAGACTTAACCTGTTTTTCATGGCTTTTTCCATCTTGCCCCGAGACTGCAGTTGAAAATTCGCCGGTTAGCTAATGCTGGCACATTTACAGTTAAACTGTCAAATTGTATTTTAACAACTGACAAAAATAAGTGACGTTATCAAATATTTAGCTTCCATGCTAAATCTGTTTAATATATAATAATCTACTAACCATGTGTCTTATAATTAGATCCGAGATCTTTTTCAAACATGACAAAAATATGTAAACATTTTTAAGCCAATTTAAATATTTGTTTCATTAAGTATTAAAAAAAATATTTTGCAAAGAAAAAAATATGGGGATTGTCAGCATAACCTTAAAGGTGCAGGAAGACCAGGGTTTTGTCTCGGAGGGACTTAAATGAGTTCAAATTAATATTTGGAAAACAGGAAGTTCCAGGGAAATGAATGAATTTAATGCGTGGCGTTTTCGGGTTTTTTATTTTTAATTTTTATTTTTTTGCTCCTTTGCCTAGGAGTCGGACTTCAGCCATATAATCAGCTGGCCCGACCATCCACAGGGCGAAAGTGAAGTAGAGAAAGCAGTGAAAACCATCAAGGGCCTCCTTACAAAAAACAAAGGCCCCTAGGTCTGGGCCAACAACAGACACTAAAATCATGTACCTCCCACACACACGCGCACAGACACACACACACACACTTCCCAACAATGTAAACTATCCATTTCAAGGTCATGTAGGAATATTCTCAGAAAAAATCAAATAATTGATAGTTATCATTTAATATTTGCCTTCTGGAGCTGGATTTTTTTTTAAAGTAAGGTCATTTGAATGTAGAAAGTAAAAAAAAATTTTTTTTTTTTTTTTTTTTTTTAAACAAGCACACACGGTGTCATTGATGTGAAGTGTCATTCAGCTACCTGAGTGGTAATAGCCTGCTAACGTGAATGTGTGAGAGAGTTAGTAATACAAGCCAGAGTCCATGAGGTGCTTCACATCTAAAAATATAATTACCTTTATTTACCCAGTCAGGCCAGTTGAGAACAAGGTTTTGCTGACAATGGCGGCATGGTTATCTTAGTTTTACAAAAGGTGGCCACAAAACACGAAAAGAGACAATGACACAAAGTAGAAATTAAGATGCAGCTGTCCATGCAACGCTCACACTTTCAAGTGGAATTAATGTGTCACAAGTGTGAGTGCATGGGGTGGTGGCAGGGGTGTAGGAAGGAGGGGGGGGGGGGGCACAAGGGGGTCAGGGGGGACATGTCTCTTCCTAATATTGGAAACAGGTAAAATGTTTTTAAAAAGTGCAAAGTGTTTTGTGACCAAAACATTTTTCTTTAATTTTTTTTTTTTTTTCTTGAGAGTGAAATTTTGGCAGGGAGGAAAGGGAATTCAAAGAGTCTTTCTTTTTTGGAATGTTCTCATTTGCCTGCACCTAACTGAAAAATAATGTCCTGCTGAGAACAAAACAATATTTCTGGTGTCCTTCCACCTCTGTCATATTGTCAGATAATGTAAATTAATATGTTTTATAGATTTTAAATGTAAAATACAATTTTTAAAAAAAAGTGAATTTACTGCAACCTCTTGCTGCTCACCTACCCTGGCCAGGCTGCTACCTTGACTTTCTGGAGTATAGCCAATATTCTGTTCCTGATTTCTTTGGTTGCCAGGGAATACACAATGGGGTTCAGACAGGTCGGGATGCACGAGGCTAACGACAAGTTCACCATTTTGATGCTTGGATCGACGAGGAATATGAAAAGTTCAAGGAAGTACAGCGTTATGATCGGCACATAGAAAACAGCAACAAGGACGAGATGTTCTGTGCAAGTTGCAAGTGCCTTGTACCTGCTCTCCACACTTTTCATTCTAAACACGGCTGCCAAAATAAACACGTATGATAGGAGGATGAAACTAAGGGCGCCAAACCCAATCACAAAACTCAGAGAAACGGCGGTGGTCCACTGTAGTGTTGTATCATTGCACGCTAGTGTGAACACGGCTCGGTAATCACAGAAAAAGTTGTACACAGTGAGTGATTCACAAAAAGACAGTTTTGTCAATGTCCAGACCACGAACACAATGGCGCTTACACTAAACGACCAACCAACAGCTAAAATACTGATCATGCTTGTGGGAGTGTTAAGGGAATTATGCCTCAGTGGGAAACATATCGCAATTAATCTGTCATAGGCAAGTGCACCGAGGCAAAATGACTCGAGTACTGAAGTACCGTAAAAAAAGAACATCTGTGTCAAACATGCATTGAAGGTCATGAAGGTATCTTTCGTCACAAACGTGTTGATCGCACTAGGAATAAAGGATGTACTGAGAATCAAGTCAACAACCCCTAAATTAGCCACCGCAATGTACTTTGGAGTGTATAGGCTACGATCTATCCATATAACCGAAATGAGAAAGGTGTTGCACAAAACCGTTACAATATAAATGAAGCCGAGAAAAATTAAATACAAATCAGCAAACTTTAAATCCCTAAATCCGATAATGTAAAATCCAGCTGGTCTAATGATGGAGTCGTTTGTGATCGAAGTGGCGAGAATTCCCATTGCGCATGTGCGGCATTCAGGACCTCCACGTGACTGCTTTTTCCTCTGGGCCCTGTGAGGAAAAACAGATTAATGGCCATCAATGAAAACATAAAACCACGAGGCTAATGTTCCATACTAGTTGATCAGTGTAATTTGGACTAGGCCTATAGTAGTTATATATCTTCAGAGTCTGAGACGCGAATAGATATTGCAACTTTTATGTGTCGTTCTAATGAACGTTTAAACGCATGTTTTATTTAAAATTCAAATTCGGCTGTTTGTTTAATGTGACTGTTAAGCTGTATAAAAGGCTCCCTCTTTATCTCTAATTTCAGTCTATAATAAGAGACATCAATGACCTAAGCACACAGAATACAGGAGAATATTAGCAATAAAAATAACTATTTATCATACAATGACAATATTAAAACACGATTAGGTGGCAGTGCCAGTGATTAATGCAAACGGGCACTCTAAGTAGTGGGCGTGGTAGCACTGTTGCCTCACAGCAAGAGGGTTCCTGGTTCGAATCCTGGCTGAGGACCTTTCTGTGTCGAGTTTGCATGTTCTTCCCGTATCCGCGTGTGTTTCCTCCGGGTACTCGGGTTTCCTCCCTCAGTCCTTCCACAGTCTAAAGGTTAGGTTAATTGGAGAAAAATTGAGATTTTTACTCCAAGCGTCACTGATATTTTTGAGTAGGGCGCGTGTTGATTTCCTTTTGGGTAATATCGGAATTTACGCAGGGCAATACAACGCTCAAAATAGGCATATGCGCTAAAAGCCGTATGGCTCAAACACCACGCACTGACACACCTATTATTATTCTTGCGTCCATTCTTACTAAACATTGTCATTAGTCTTGGTGATGGAGCCGGCTTATTGTGCTTATAGTTAGCTATTTAGTTTGTGCAATCTAATCAGAATTTTATATTTTAATAAGCTCTATCTTACAGGGAAAAGGTCAGAAGTACACTTCTGTGTAAAATATTTATCCAGTCTAACGGCAAATCCAAAACTCAGGCCTACGATAAAAAAAAAAAAATAAAATAAAAAAACACAAATAGTTTTAAAGAAGAACGAATCATTTAAAAAGAGAACCAAATGGTGTAGCTGATGTCATGCCATGCGTGCGCAGTTGGGCACGCGGTCTCTTCCTTTATCGATAACGCTCTTGAATTGTTTACAAAATGACAACGCAGGCTATATGACAACAAGGTTCTTTCGGCAGGCTATATGCGGGCATAATGCAATTAATAAGTGACCAAAACAGACAGAAAAAGCGCACGATGCGTATTGTGTCGATTGATTTTTCCTGTTGTTTTACCACCGCCTTTCTTTTTCACCACCCCCCAAAATAACCAAATGTGTTAGCTTTACCATATCGGTCCGTTTTCCAGAATCGTCCTCTTTAGGTAAACGGCAAGCAAACAGAGCCTGAAACCGGACCACGGACCCTCACAACATTACAGTAACTTTTTCGAACATACGACTTAAATCACGCGTACATTTAGACTTAAATTCAGCCGGTGTTTAACCACATGGAATGTGAACACGTTTTGCGCGTTGCTCTTACGTTTTATATTACCAATATACTGTTTGAAAATTGTATTTGGTGTACAAGTTGCGGTTTTTTTTTTACACAGGTGTCAAAACTATGGAACAAAAGTGGAAACGTTCTCAGTCAGCCTTGGCGCCTGAAAGAATTGCGATTAAAGGCACAGAGTATAATTAGTGTAGCTAGGAAACGGTACTCACCAGTTCTTCTCAGCATCTGTGACTGTCGAAACCCCCTAGTCTAATGTGCTTCTGTACTCGTGCTGCAGAATATATCTCGTCGGGTGTGTGTGGAATGTGCGCGTGTGGAAATTCTTCTGGGACACCGATTGAAGTCAGGCGTTTTTTTTTTTTCTTTCTCCAACTCACCTGCAGATTTGAACTCCCCTTAACGTGAACGCGGACGTCAAGCTACGTACTGTGCTATGCACGATCACCGCCTTTCTTTTTGCTTAATATATCCAATTACAAGCATAACCTTTAAAATAAATAATAGGGTTACAAAATTCTTATTTTTAAAATATTGTAAAATAATCTCTGATCTAGATTTAAGACAAATGATTAGTAGATTGTTATATATTCATTAAGAAACACAGATTTAACATTTTTTAACAAATTTGATAACCGTATTTATTTTCTCGGATTAAATTTAATAGAAATAGTTATCCTTTCATCTATGCAAGGGATAAATATAGCTTAAATTCATCACAAATATTTCCTGATTTTATTTATAGATCAAATGGAGAACCTACTGATTTTTATAATTTAGTTAAATATTCAATATGTGGTCATAAATACATGGAGAATGACTTCCTAAATATATAACGTATATGTAATTCAGGGACGTATATTTGAATAATTATAGATAAAATGTATATTTCATTCACGTCATATCTGTTCTGCTAAAAAAAAATACTTAATGACCAATTTTTCATTTGAGTTTCATCTGTATCAATGAAACATATTTACTTTGCTGCTCATATTTAACATACACTACCGGTCAAAATTTTTATAACACCTCCATTTTATTCAATTTTTATTGTAATCCACTCAGTTGTCTCAATGTACTCTGAAATTAAAGCATAGAACAAATAAACAATTGGATATGAAAAGAAATCATGGAATTATTCTGTTTAACACAATTTATGCTATTTTTTTTAACTCTTCAGAGTAGCCACGTTTTGCAGATATAACAGCTGAACATTCGTTCTGCAATGGATTCTGCCGTTCTGCCGATTCCGACTCTCCTTCGCGTGATCGCGGACGTCGAGTTACGCACTTTGCTATTTATGGTCCCGCTTTTCTTTTTGCTTAATTTCTATAAACTAAAATTAACTAGGCTATTATACTCTGGATTGTCGTGGAAGCATAGCTATAAACCACGAATCGTATGCTGTTCTATTGATTCTGGTCCATAAAATAATTGCAGAATGAACACTTTCGTTTTCATTGAAAAGAGTGGTAATTAGCAGACAGTACAACGTTTTCATTGGGATATCATTCAAGTGTAATTAAAAATATTTAGCTTGCTATTTAATATTATAAACAAATATTTTACTTCAGTTGAAATCTTAGACGAGTACTTTGTCATTTGTATTTAAATTGAATGCAGATTCCCTCAACAAATAGTTAAATGTGGCAAAGTCTAAAATCAAAAGTTAGATTCAACTTAAATATTTAGCCTAAAAGTCCCAGACTTAAGATGAAGGTGAACTAGTACTAGTGGGTGAATTATGACTCCTCCCAGTCTTTGGGGGATTTTTGTCTTGCGACATCTTAAATTTGAATGAATGTAAGAAAAAGATCCCTCGCGGTAAAATGTCCAGTGTTACTTGGTAGGGATCATATGTGCTGTGTGAGACTTTATTTAACGCTGAATGTTTTACTCTCCTCCCTTGGGCCAGTGTAATAAACCTATTCAGGACCACTCAAACCACTGGTGCTCGAGCTCAGTCCTGGGGGACCCCCTGACCTGTGTATGGTGGTTGTCGTTCCAACCAAAATTGCAATCAAAGGATTGTTACAAGATGCTAATTTTTCCTAATTATTTTCAGGTTTTCGTGGATTATTTAACCTCTTGTGGCTCATTATGTGAGTAATAGCCATGCATTCCATGAATAATAGCTTTGTTTAAAGTTATTGTTATTTATTTTGGTTGTCCTAAGCACATTAATATGTTGTGAGTGTGGGTTGTGCTGAAAGACAACATTTTGATAATTTAAGTTTCAGGGCATGTTTTTAATTGGCCCAGTCAGTTTTTATGTGCAGTGATTAAAAAAAGTTTCTGATGCCGATGTAGACCATAAATTTAGATATATGGTCTACATACACGTGAAAATAAGTTATAAAAATTAGGAATATAAGAAAAATGTTCAAAATCAAGCAAAAAATCATCAGTTACTCAAGCATTATGAACAACAGGCAATCAATAAGGATATTTATTCGTGTATCCACACGTAACAAAATACATGAGTACATCAGTAATTCATTACTTGTTCATTATTCCTGAATATTCAGGGACATTCCATGTCATGTCACACTTTTTAAAAAAAAGTGGATATGGACCCCAACCTGCGCTACGTTTCCTGTCATTAGAAACTGATATAATTAGAAACATTATTTTGAAACATTATTCCTGAAACATAATTTTGTAGCTGTATGATTTGATCTGTGAGAAATCCAGTGAATTTAGGCACCCAATATAAGGATAATGAAAATAAAAAAACATGCAAGAATTGCATAGCACACATTCAAGTTTCATATTTATAGCACACTTATGCTATATAAAATTTGCCTTATGATAATATTAGGATACTGTAGACAGAGTAGAAAAATCATATACTGTATGGCCTTGTTCAGAATAATACATTAATCTACTGTAAAAAAAATAAATAATAAAAAAAATAAAAATAATAAAAAGTAAAAGAGAACTAATTGAGATGGGTTCTAAATCCATTTGCTGTAATGTACAGTTTCATTGTAATGCATATACAGTACTAAATACAATGGTCATCTATGCTCAGTTATCACCTATAAAATTCATGTTTGTTTTTCACAAAGAAATGGTCATAATCATAAAAGAAAACACATGTCAAATGCAGCATAACTTCCTGTGAACAAAATATAGAAAACACATATTATTATAACTAGAATTATATAAGGAAGGTATGAAAACTTACTATGTTGACAAAGACCTCTACTGTATTTTTCATATGGATTGGCTGGTTTAAATACATTTGGGGGTTTGTGGTCAAAAACAACCTTTAGTAACTCCAAAACAGTTTGTCCAGAGAGAGGTTTCCAACAGCTGTACATTTAAACAGATTAGGCAGACCACCAGAAACTGTCAAACATCTGCAATAACCTTCATTGCATATTAAACCGTCTGGGCTAAAAGTAGATGCAAAAACTATAACTTAAATATCCCAGAAAGTGAATCAACCCGCGTTATTTATTTGAAAACATAAATTTCGTGCAATCTTTGGGTTTACGCCTGCCCTGTCCATGCTGCTACCTTGGCTTTCTGGAGCATAGCCAATATTCTGTTCTTGATTTCTTTGGTGGAAAGGGAATACACAATGGGGTTCAGACAGGGCGGGATGCACGAGGCCAACGACATGATCACCACAGTGACGTCCATATCTAGTTTGAAAAGTTCAAAGAAAAGTTCAATGATGAACACCGTCATGATCGGCACATAGAAAATCGCCACTAGAACGAGATGTTCTGTGCAGGTTGCAAGTGCCTTGTACCTGCTTTCCACGCTTTTCATTCTGAACACGGCTGTCAAAATACAAGCGTAAGACATAATTATTAAACCAAGAGACCCAAACAGAACCATTAAACTCAGAGAAGAGGCAGTGGCCCACTGCAATCTGTTATCATTGCACGACAGTCTGAACACGGGTGCGTAGTCACAAAAGTAGCTGTAAATAATGACCGAATTACAAAAAGATAGCCTGGTCAGGATCATGACCGAAAACAGAACAACACTTACACAAAATGACCAAACAATCACTAAAATACTGATCATGACGGTGATTGTGTTGATAGAGCTCTGTCTCAGTGGGAAACAAATCGCAATTAACCTGTCATAGGCAAGTACACTGAGGGAAAACGACTCTAATGAGAAAAAGCAGTAATAAAAAAACGTCTGTGTCAAGCATGCGTTGTAGGAAATAAAGTTATCTTTCGCGAGAAACACCTTGATCATACTAGGAACAAGGGTTGTACTGAACAGCAAGTCGATGATCGCCAAATTACCCACTGCAATATAGTTTTGGAGTGTGTAGGCGATTGTCTATCCATATTATTGAAAGGATAAATGCGTTGGACAAAACCGTTACAATATAAACGACGGCGAGGAAAATTAAATATAAATCAGTAAACCTAAAATAGTTAAATCCGATAATATAAAACCCTGCTGGTCTAATGATAGAGTCGTTTGTAATTGAAGTGGCAAGAATTCCCATTGCGCGTGTGCGGCGTTCAGGACCTCCGCGTGACTGCTTTCCTCCTGGACCCTGAGAGAGAAATAGGTGAATGTACACAATGAAAACGAAATCGCTTTTGAATTGTTTCCAGAATAACCGCCCCTTCAACAGACACATTATTTCATTACCTAGACTATATCCAGGGATTATGAATTTTATGTGTGACCAAGAACACAAAGAAAAGCCGGTGCGTAAGCCAGTGTTTCCCAACCTTTTTTATACGACGGCACACTTTTTTTTAAATCATGAAAAAGAATCCAAGGCAAACAAATATGTAATTATAATTATTATAATTGTAAAAGAGTTGCACACTTTCAACTGTGGTGGAAATAATCGTAACAGTCAATAAAAACGCCCTATAATGCGCGTGTGAGGTTTTTCCTGCCCATATACCAATGTTAATCAAGGAAGCACATTCCCTATGGTAACGTGAAACCACCCACATCCAGATTAGGAAGTACGGGGCTTTATGAAAATAGACTGTGCGCAAACTCTGACGCACAAGCACCTTCGTAACTTACCATGAAGCGAGCTGTGGTAACGTCCAAATTTATGAGGATAAGCTACTTTTGTTTGTTACTTGTCACCAAGTTTAGCCTTTACAAAGCAAATAGCCTACTACACATACCAGTCTGGCCGGTGCTTATTATAAATGTCTGCGACCAGTTGGCTGTTTCTTTTCCATTAATGACTTGGAGCATCCAGAAGATTATGCTGTGTCAACGCAGCAGGCAAATGAGCGGAACAAATTTAACATTGGAACTGAACTAACATAAAATTGCAAACATGTTGTTGAGTACAATTTATTTTAAAAAATATTAAACACTGTTTTAATTACCAAGATCTCCCAAAAAGGACACTACATGTAGATGGTTTTCGACACCATCTAGTGTCTGTAATCTCCAAATCTCAAGCACTGTCCATGGCCTCCCTGGGTACCAATTCTCTCGTTTTCTCTTTAGATCAGTGGTCTCCAACCCTGGTCCTGGAGAGCTACATCGTCTGCTGCTTTGATTTCAGTTAACTCAACTCAATTGTCTCAATTGGGTGCTGATTTTAAGGTGAAAACAAAAACCAGCAAACCCTATAGCTCTCCAGGACCAGGATTGGAGACCGCTGCTTTAGATGGTATTCTGTAGACATATAACTGCAAAAAATCAAGTTGTTTGTAGTAGCAAATCAGTCGCGGCGCGATTGTGGCAGCTGTTACATTTACACAGACAGGGACATCGTGTTTTTTTGGTCACCAAGCATTTTTAAAGCATTTTTAATTCCCGTTAACATTGAATAATATTAACTAAGACTAATAACTAAACCATACTAACTTTTCAAGGACTGATGGCTGCTTAAAATGATGTATGATTAGATTTATTGTAAATGAAAATAATGCCTTGTATCCAGAACAGGTTTTTTTTTTTTTTGCTTACCTCGTCCAAAAAAAGTTGTTTTTTTTTAATTTAATTTTTTTTTTTTTTTTTTTTTTAGAAATATTTCCCTCGAAACATTCACAGTCAGCACCGGCGACTGAAAGAATTGCGAAAAAAAGATTAGCGCAGCAGGGAAATACTTCTTGGCCGTCCTCCTCAGCATCGGTGACTGTCGAAACCCGCTGGTCTAATGTGCTTCTCTACTCATGCTGCAGACTATATCTCCTGGCGTGCTCGTGTAGAATGCATGTACTTGGGAATTCTTCTGGGACGTTAATTCAAACCCGCTGCTGCCCTCCTCGCTCGCTGGCTCGCTGAATATACAATTCCATTGCCACGTATAAGAGGCATTGATGAGGTCACCGTTTTTAACCGTTGTTTTTACCATGAACCTTGCTGGCTCGTATTCAAGTGATTATGCATTTTAAGGTAAATTCATATATTATTCTGAAGCAGGTCATGTATGCTTTTTGTAGTTTATCTAGCCTGTGGTCTATTTATTGCTTACAAGTTTGGCAATCAGCAGGCTATTTGAGGGTATATTTGAGGGAAATTCAGTCGCAAAGCACATCTTCACCCTCATTGGCCATCAAGATGGCGTTGTGTAGATCTGTTCAGTCTCGAGATGGAGCGAGTCCAATTCCCATATGCAGCTTACAAGGAAACTAATTAGGAAATATAATACCTCGTGTTTTTAATGGTTACAACCATTTGTTACCCATAGAGACAGAAGAAGGTTTAGTGGAGGAGGGGGAGGGTGCCATTCTTAAGCTGCCAAAAATAGTACTCCCCTCCTTTTTAAATATGAAAGATCTGACATTCATTAAACTCCGTGCTCTAGAATTTTAAATCCCTATCATAAGAAAGGTAAGATTGATTAGTTCCTGATATGAATCTTGTTATCATTAGGGAAAGAGAGGGTCTTTTCCACTTTTCCTCAATTAAGTGGTTAGTTAATGTGGCCACTTTCTTGATGATAGTTTTTTTTTTTCATCCTCATAGGAGCATCCTGTCGTTAGATAGTTTGCTCGCTAATTGTTAGCCAATTTGAAGGACTGCATAAGTGCAAATGGTTTCGAACGTTTGACCAATCGAGATGCTTTCCCTGCTTCCGACATGCAATCTAATGCTCTGTTCAAATTAACAAAGCAAAGTCCTGCATGCTGAAGGCTCATGTGGCACATATGCATGACCCTCCATGCATATGTGGCCTATTGTAATGCATGACCCTGCATGCATGTGGCCTATTGTAATGCATGACCCTGCATGCATATGTGGCCTATTGTAATGCATGACCCTGCATGCATATGTGGCCTATTGTAATGCATGACCCTGCATGCATGTGGCCTATTGTAATGCATGACCCTGCATGCATGTGGCCTATTGTAAAGCTTGCTGCATGTACGTCGCCTTGCTACTCCATATTGCATATCTGGTGGATTGCTCGGGTGATTTGTTATGACAGGCTAATGCCACTTTATAGGTGATACGTAGCCTATCTGGTGGATTTCTGGGGTGATTTCTTATGACAGGCTAATGCCACTTTATAGGTGATACGTAGCCTATCTGGTGGATTTCTGGGGTGATTTCTTATGACAGGCTAATGCCACTTTATAGGTGATACGTAGCCTATCTGGTGGATTGCTGGGTTAATCACTTAATCTAACGGCCCAACATTGCTAACGGCAGCATATTCACGACTAAGCATCCAATAAATCGCACAGCCGGTCAGGATCTTTTGCCTCGGATGGTTTTTGGGGTCTGTCGTGGTCACTCTGTTACCATTTCGGCTGGGTTGTGTGAACAGTGTAGCAGTGTAGCATAGTGGGTAAGGAACTGGGCTTGTAACCAAAATGGTCATAGGTTTGATTCCTGGGTAGCACACTACCGTTGAACCCTTGAGGAAGGTACTTAACCTGCATTGCTTCAGTATATATCCAGCTGTATAAATGGATACAATGTAAAATGCTATGTAAAAAGTTGTGTATGTTGCTCTGGATAAGAGTGTCTGCGAAATGCCGGTAATGCAATGTAATCATGTTGGCTGGCTTTTGCGAACAGGGAGTGGCAGTGTTGTCGGCCTGAACTACAATAAACACTGGAGCACAATTCAGAAGGAGGCACAGCATCGGGAACAGGCGAAGCTGAAGATAGATGTGGAGCTCGCATTGTTTCTGCTGGGCAGGTAGGTCTAAATTATGACAGTAATGTGTTCTGCTTGCTAGCCAACCGTAGCGGAAAGCAGGGTTGGTTGTGACTTTTTTTTTTTTTTGATGCAACTTTATTCCTTAATTGCTCCTATTCTATATTTTCATCCTAAATACCTGTACCTGTTAGCTAACAACTGATAAGGTTAATCAAATCCTAACAAAAGCCTGACAGGCTCAACATTACCAAATGTTCAAAGAGCACATTCTACAAAATTCCGGTGCCACTAGGGGAACCTGGGTCGTCTATCTGTCTGTCTGTCGAGGCTCCTCCAGGTACGCAAAGGAGGGACTGGCTTCTCAAAATCAAAACCAAAAAATAAATGAAAAAAAAGGCTCCGTCGAGAAATAACCGTTGGCCTAATCAGTGAAATTACTAACACAAATACAAAAAATAATTTCTTAACCCTCCACTGCATTCAGGCATTCAGCAGCGTGTATACACACTATGGGGCAGGGGCAAAAAATAAAAAAGGGCTACCCCTCCACATGCACCGATGTGGGGCCCCACCTGGGTTGGGGGAGGAATAGGTGTGCATATGTGTACACACAGACAGACACACACAAACAAAGTCTACTCTTCTACATCAATAGAAGGGCACATGCCAGGAACAAAGAAATATGCAACTTTATGAAATACTTTACAACACAATCTCAAATGTTATGTGTATATCAACAAACATTCCATGCAAGTTACATTACAGTACATGAATATTGTCGACTTAATATTGCACATATGTTTGTGGACTTCGCATTTTATTCTGTTCATTAATTTTTTAAATTCTTTTTGATTTTTCACTTGATTGAGTATTATTCCCTAACCCATTATTTATTTATTTTTTTGTGTGCAACAGATGATATTTCAGGTTTTTATAGATAATTCTCATGACCTGCTGTACAGTTTCAGATATTTAAGAGGCATATCAATGTTTGTGGTCTAAAAGAATAAAAATTATCTCTCTTAACTCCCCCCCCCCCCCCCCCCCCCCACACCTCCATATCTTTGGCTGTTCTCAAAGAAATTAAATGGATTTACTTTTATTTTACCAGGTTGGTCAGTTGAGAAAAATGTCTCACTGACGATGCAATTGTACAATATTACACAAGCACACAAGAGACTAAGGGAGAAAATGGCTAAAAATTAATTGATATTTTTCATTTGAAAAATGTGCATTTACTGCAAGCTTTGGCTCTACGCCTGCCCTGACCACACTGCTACCTTGACTTTCTGGAACATAGCCAGTATTCTATTCCTGATTTCTTTGGTTGCCAGGGAATACACAATGGGGTTCAGGCAGGACGGGAGGCACGAGGCTAACGACAAGTTAACCATTTTCATATTTGGATCGACGAGGAATATGAAAAGTTCAATGATGTACAGCGTTAGAGTCGGCACGTAGAAAATCGCCACTACGATGAGATGTTCTGTGCACGTGGCAAGAGCTTTGTACCTGCTCTCCACATTTTTCATTCTAAACACGACTCTCAAAATCCAGCCGTATGACACGATTATTAAACTGAGTGGCACAATAAAACTAACTATACTGACAATAGAAGCAACGGTCCACTGCAGGGTTTTATCACTACACGACATATAAATCAGGGCCCCGTACTCACAGTCATAGTTGTACACAACGAGAGAATCACAAAAAGACAATTTTGTCAAAATCAACACCAGGAACAGCATGACGCTAGTACAAAACGACCAAATCATCGCTAGAATTATGATCATGCTTGTGGGAGTGTTGATGGAACTCTGCCTCAGTGGGAAGCATATCGCAATTAACCGGTCGTAGGCAAGTACACCGAGGGAGAATGACTCTAGTATTACAGAACTGTAATAAAAAAAATTCTGTGTCAAACATGCATTGTAGGACATAAAGGTATCTTTCGTGACAACAGTCTTGATCGCGTTAGGAATAAAGGATGTACTACACATCAAGTCAACAACCCCTAAATTAGCCACCGCGATGTACTTTGGAGTGTGTAGGCGATGATCCATCCATATTATGGAAATTATAAAAGAGTTGCACAAAACCGTTACAATATAAACGAAGCCGAGGAAGGCTATATACAAATCGGCAAACTTTAAAGCCGTAAATCCGATAACGTAAAATCCCACTGGTCTAATGATGGAGTCATTTGTGATCGAAGTGGCGAGAATTCCCATTGCAACGCTCGTGGGGCGTTCAGGACCTCCGCGTGACTTCTTTTCCTTTGGGCCCTGAGAGAGAAACAGATTCATGGTAATCAGTGAAACATACAACCGCGTGACAATTAAGACTGTGAACCTAATGTTCCGTACCTGTTGATTCGTTTAATTTTGACTACAGTATACCATTCAGAGCTTGGGGGGCTAATGCACATTGCAACTTTTCTGTTATTCTTCCGAATTCTTAACGCATATTTAATTTAAAAATTTCAAATTTAGGGTATTTGTTTGCTTACATAACTCATAAGTGCATTGTGGCTGTTTAAATGTTTAGCTGAATTGTACCAATACATTCAGACAAACCCATGTGCTGGAGAAATTATTATTTTACTTGAAACTGACTTACCAATTATTTTTTTCTCTCCGAACTTCCCTGATATTTCTGAGCAGCGTGCATTTAGGTTTCTTCTTGGGTAATATCGGAATTTACGCGTGATAATAAAGCGCTCACATAAACGATAAATGCCATTCGCTTCAAACACCACCGTCATGAATTACCTATTATTATTTTTTGTGTCCATTCTTACTAAACATTGTCATTGGTCTTGGAGTTGGAGCTGGTCATTTAATCTGCTTATTGTTAGCCATTTAGGTTGTGCAAAACTAATTAGAAGTCTCTATTTTAATAACCTAAATAAAAAAGGTGAGAAGTAGCATTGCGGACAAATAATCATAGGACTTTCGGTGTAAAATATTTTGTACAGTCTAATGACAAACAACATTTATACAGTATTTAAACTAACACATACCGTTTTGACGAAGAACAAACCACTTAAAAAGAACAAAACGACAGAGGGGATGCCACGCATGCGAATTTGGTTGAGCCGTCTCTTCCTCTACCGATATCGCTCTTGAATAGTTTCCATAATTCCCTCGAAACATTCACAGTCAGCGCCGGCGACTGAAAGAATTGCGAAAAAAAAGATGAGCGATTAAATGCGCGGGGTGGAATTAGCGCAGCAGGGAAATACTTCTTGGCCGTCCTCCTCAGCATCGGTGACTGTCGAAACCCGCTGGTCTAATGTGCTTCTCTACTCATGCTGCAGACTATATCTCCTGGCGTGCTCGTGTAGAATGCGTGTACTTGGGAATTCTTCTGGGACGTTAATTCAAACCCGCTGCTGCCCTCGCTCGCTGAATATACAATTCCATTGCCACGTGTAAGAGGCATTGATGAGGTCACCGTTTTTAACCGTTGTTTTTACCATGAACCTTGCTGGCTCGTATTCAAGTGATTATGCATTTTAAGGTAAATTCATATATTATTCTGAAGCAGGTCATGTATGCTTTTTGTAGTTTATCTAGCCTGTGGTCGTATTTATTGCTTACAAGTTTGGCAATCAACAGGCTATTTGAGGGTATATTTGAGGGAAATTCAGTCGCAAAGCACATCTTCACCCTGATTGGCCGTCAATATTGCGTTGTGTAGATCTGTTCAGTCTCGAGATGGAGCGAGTCAATTCCCATATGCAGCTTACAAGGAAACTAATTAGGAAATATAATACCTCGTGCTTTTATTGGTTACAACCATTTGTTACCCATAGAGACAGAGGAAGGTTTAGTGGGGGGTGGGGAGGGTGCCATTTTGAAGTACTCCCGTCCTTTTTAAATATGAAAGATCTAACATTCATTAAACTCACAGTGATCTAGAATTTTAAACCCCCTATTATAAGCAAGGTAAGATGGATTAGCTCCTGATATGAATCTTGTTATCATTAAGGGAAAGAGAGGGTCTTTTCCACCTTTTCCTCAATTTAGTGGTTAGTTAATGTGGCCACTTTCTTGATGATAGTTTTTTTTTCATCCTCTTAGGAGTATCCTGTACCCTGTTCGCTCGCTAATTGTTAGCCAATTTGAAGGACTGCATAAGTGCAAATGGTTTCGGACGTTTGACCAATCGAGATGCTTTCCCTGGCTCCGACATGCAGTCTAATGCTTTGTTCAATTTAACAAAGCAAAGTCCTGCAGGCTCATGTGGTCTATTGTAATGAATGACACTGCAGGCTGCAGACAGAAATCCAAAATGTTGAAAATTAATTTCAATTTTAGTGCATGCCTTCAATTGGCCCAGAATTTATTTTTTTGTGCAACAGAAGATATTTAAGATATTTACAGAACTATTATGATCTGCTGTACAGTTGCTGATATTTAAGAGGCATATCAGTGTTTGTGGTCTAAAAGAATAAAAATGAACTCGCTTAACTCCAAAGTAACCAACCCCCACCGTATCTTTGGCTGAAATGGAATTACTTTTATTTTACCAGGTTGGTCAGTTGAGAAAAATGTCTCACTGACGATGCAATTGTACAATATTACACAAGCACACAAGAGACTAAGGGAGAAAATGAGTAAAAATGAATTGATATTTTTCATTTGAAAAATGTGCATTTACTGCAAGCTTTGGCTCTACGCCTGCCCTGACCACGCTGCTACTTTGGCTTTCTGGAACATAGCCAGTATTCTATTCCTGATTTCTTTGGTTGCCAGGGAATACACAATGGGGTTCAGACAGGACGGGAGGCACGAGGCTAACGACAAGTTCACCATTTTCATATTTGGATCGACGAGGAATATGAAAAGTTCAATGATGTACAGCGTTAGAGTCGGCACGTAGAAAACCGCCACTACGATGAGATGTTCTGTGCACGTGGCAAGTGCTTTGTACCTGCTCTCCACATTTTTCATTCTAAAAACGACTCTCAAAATCCAGGCGTATGACAAGATGATTAAACTGAGTGGCCCAAAAAAACAAAATATACTGGCAATAGAAGCGACGGTCCACTGCAGGGTGTTATCATTACACGATATATTGATCAGGGCTCCGTACTCACAGTCATAGTTGTACACAACGAGAGAATCACAAAAAGACAATTTTGTCAAAATCAACACCAGGAACAGCATGACGCTAGCACAAAACGACCAAATAATCGCTAGAATTATGATCATGCTTGTAGGAGTGTTGATGGAACTCTGCCTCAGTGGGAAACATATCGCAATTAACCGGTCGTAGGCAAGTACGCCGAGGGAGAATGACTCTAGTAATACAGAACTGTAATAAAAAAAATTCTGTGTCAAACATGCATTGTAGGACATGAAGGTATCTTTCGTGACAACAGTCTTGATCGCATTAGGAATAAAGGATGTACTACACATCAAGTCAACAACCCCTAAATTAGCCACCGCGATGTACTTTGGAGTGTGTAGGCGATGATCCATCCATATTATGGAAATTATAAAAGAGTTGCACAAAACCGTTACAATATAAACGAAGCCGAGGAAGGCTATATACAAATCGGCAAACTTTAAAGCCGTAAATCCGATAACGTAAAATCCCACTGGTCTAATGATGGAGTCATTTGTGATCGAAGTGGCGAGAATTCCCATTGCAACGCTCGTGGGGCGTTCAGGACCTCCGCGTGACTGCTTTTCCTTTGAGCCCTGAGAGAGAAACAGATTCATGGTAATCAGTGAAACATACAACCGCGTGACAATTAAGAATGTTGAACCTATAATGTTCCGTACCTGTTGATTAGTTTAATTTGGACTACAGTATACCATTCAGAGCTTGGGGGGCTAATGCACATTGTATCTTTTCTGTTATTCTTCCGAATTCTTAACGCATATTTAATTAAATATTCAAATGCAGTTTATTTGTTTGCTCATATAACTCATAACTGCATTGTGGCTGTTGAACTGTTTAGCTAAATTATACCAGTACATTCAGACAAACCCTTGTGCTGGAGAAATTATTATTTTACTTGAAACTGGCTTACCAATTGGAATGGTTTCCATGACAGCGTCTTCGACAGACACAATTCTTTCAGCGCGCTATTTCCAGGCATAATGCAGTTACTATATGATCAAGAGCAGAACGGAAATGCGAGGGCACAATGAGTAAGCTGTCGTTCGTTTTTTAAATTCTTTTAATTTGTTTCCTTTTTCATATCGTTTTCCAGAAAGCTTCCACTTGAGATGAACAGCAAGCAAATCTATCGCCACTGAAACCGTGAAAACCGGACCACACAACATTGCTATCGTTTTTGTAAACACATCATGTAAATCACGCATATATTTAATCTTGTTTCCAGCTGGTGTTGACCACCTTCAATGCGATCATGTTTGTGGCATTGCTCTTCAAATTTCTATTGCCAATTTACTGTTTGAATATTGGATTTGGTGTACATGCGGTGTCTATTCCACATACGTGTCGCAGGTATGCGCGTGGAAATATTCACAATAAGCCTTGGTGTCCCAAAGATTGCGACGAAACATATCGATTAAAGGTGTAGGGTAAAATTATCGCAGCAGGAAATCGGTACTCACCACTCCCCTGCATCGGTGACTGTCGAAGCCCTTGAATGTGCTTCTGTACTCGTGCTGCTGAATATATCTCCTGGTGTGTGCGGAATGCGCGTACATGAGAATTTTTTGTGACGTCAGTTAAAATGAGGCGGTGTGCAGTTCATCGATTCTTCTACAGATTTCCACTACCCTTAACATGAACGCGGATGTAAAGCAACGCACTGTGCTATATCCGCTTCTCTTTTTCATTAATTTATCCAAGTAAAATTAAAACGCTGTGGACTGTGGTAGGAGCATAGCTATAAACCACGAACTCTTAATTGTTCTGTTGATTGTGATTTATGAAATTAATGAAATTGTAAAGAAAGGTAATGAGCTGGCGGAATAACGTTTACTTTGGGATGCTATTCGGGTGTAACGAAGCGAAGTTCGAGGCCTGACCCTCGGTAGAATTTTTCTGCTGTGTTAAAACACATCGAACGATTCAGAAGTTTTCAGAAAAATGTGTCATAGCCCATGTTTAAACCTGTTTTTAACCAGTAGACCATTTTGACACATTTTCACAATCCTCAGTGTTTTATTTATTTATTTATTTATTTATTTATTTATTTATTTATTTATTTATTTATTTATTTATTTATTTATTTATTTATTTATTTTATTCATTTAATTTAAAAAAGTTATTAAACACCCATATCATCCATGTGAGAAGGTAGTTGCTCCCTTAGTTACTCTATCAACCGAGTAACCGAATTTAATTAAAAATTGTATTCAGCTGATTGCACAGTCAGCCAGGCTTGATTGCAACCAGACCTGAATGTGTCTGAATCTAAATCTAAACACACACACACACACACACTTAGCCCCCAATGTCTTGAATAGACAAGATTTCTATTTATTTATTGGGGGTGGGGTGCGGGGGGGGGTCATATATATGTATAGACAAGTGACAAATTAAAGGCAAAACCTGAATAATTGAATGGAGAAATATAATGAACACAGATGCTTCCATATAGGTGTACTGCATAATACAATTAAGCAATTAACATCCTATCAATCCTATCACTAAAGGGGAAAATGACAAATGAACTTAATGACTCAAGGCGGAGGTCTACTATTTCCAAAATTACAATTGAACTACATCATGTTGGACCTCACAGACCTGTAACATTAAGGCCAAACACCAATGCTTTAAAAAAATGGACATTATTAATTGGAAAAATGTACATTTTCTGAAACCTTTGGGTCTAAGTCTGCCCTGCCCATGATGGTACCTTAACTTTCTGTAGCGTAGCCAGTATTTTGTTCTTTATTTCTTTAGTTGACAGGGAATACACAATGGGGTTCATACAGGGCGGGATGCATGAGGCTAACGACAAGGTCAACGGAGCGACATCCGTTTCGATTAGGAAGACTGAAAAGAAAAGCTCAATGGTAAACACTGTTACGATCGGCACATAGAAAACTGCCACTAGAATGAGATGTTCTGTGCAGGTTGCGAGTGCTTTGTAGCGGCTCTCCACGCTTTTCATTCTAAACACGGCTGTCAAAATACAGGCGTATGACACAGCGACTAAACTAAAGGGCCCAAACACAATAATTATACTCAGAGAAGAGGCAGTGGCCCACTGCAATCTGTGATCATTGCAAGAAAGTTTGTACACGGGGGTGTAGTCACAAAAGTAGCTCTTCACAATAACTGAATTACAGAAAGACAGTCTGGTCTGGATTGTGACTGAGAACAGAGTAACACTTATGCAAAATGACCAAACCGTGACTAAAATAGTGGTCATGACGGTGTTTGTGTTGATAGAGCTCTGTCTCAGTGGGAAACAAATCGCAATGAACCTGTCATAGGCAAGTACACTGAGGGAAAATGACTCTAATGAGACAAAACAGTAATAGAAAAACATCTGTGTCAAGCATACGGTGTAAGACATAAAGTTCTCTTTCGCAAGAAATATCTTGATCATACTAGGAATAATACTTGTACTCAGCACCAAATCGACAATCGCCAGATTAGCCACCGCAATGTACTTTGGAGTGTGCAGGCGATAATCTATAAATATAATGGAAATGATAATGGAGTTGGACAAAACCGTTACAATATATACGACTGCAAGGAAGATTAAATATAAATAAGCATACTTCAAATACGTAAATCCGACTATGTAAAATCCCACTGGTCTAATGATGGAGTCGTTAGTGATCCATGTGGCGCGATCTCCCATTGCAGGGTGTTCAGGAGTTCCGGGCGACTGCTTTTCCTCTTCTCCCTGAGAGAGAAACAGATTAATATCTACCAATGAAAAAATATATCCAGTTCACAGTTACATCTTTGCGTACCCATTGCCTAGTTTAGATTACATTTCGAGATTTAGCAGACGCTCTTTTCCATACTTAGACTTAATTTTTTAAAATACTATCTACTACAGAGCTGTATATTTCAACTGAGGCAATTCAAGATTAGTAGCTACTACTTCAGTGGTTGCCTACATTTTGTTGGCAATTTTTGGTGCCACTAATAGAATTATATGTTTAACCAAACGTTTCGGAGAAGGTCAGCAGTAGCCTTCCTGTGAAATAATCAGAGAACTCAATGTAAACTATTTTATACACTCTATTGGCTAATAAAGGAAACAAATTAGAGTAGTTTTGGTTAAAAAAAAAAACGAACCAATTTAAAGTTAGAACCGAACATTCACGGTTATGTAACATGCGCAGTTGTCTCTTTTTTCCCCGATATTGCTCTTTAATTGTTTCCAGAGTAACTCCCTCTTCAACACTTTATTCTTTCAGAAACTATATGCTATGCCACGCATAATGCAGGTAATGTGTGACCAAGAACCCAAAGTATAAGAGTGCAATGGGAACATGATTATTATTATTATTTATGGTCACCTAGCAAACCATTCCCGCTTAAACTGGCTCAGAACGCCATGCTAATGGCGAACGTAGCAGCAGGGTACAAGAAGTTATTGGTCGTGTTACTTTATGATGCGTTATATTTTTTTTTTACCGACTCTCTCCTACTTTTTTTCCCAGAGAGTGGGCCACAAGCAAACCCTAGCGATTGAAAAAAGGGAAACCCGGTCCACGGACCACACAGTTAGAATCGCTTTTGTAAACATTTTGCTTAAATCGCGCGTATATTTAGGTTTAAATTCAGCCTGATGTTCACCACCTTGAATGTTAGCAGATTTTACGCTTTGGTCTTACATTTTGAACTACCGCTATAGAATTTGAATTTTGCATTTGGTTTACTAGCTGTAGCTTTTCCACATATGCTTACATGTCGAAGGTAAGCTCGTGGAAACGTTCACAGTCAGCCCTCGCGTCTGAATGAATTGTGAAAAAAAATGGAAGCATTAAAGGCAAAAGGCAAAATTGGCGCGGCTGGAAAACGGTACTTACCAGTTCTGCTTCGCATCGGCCACTGTCGAAAACCGTTAGTCTAATGTGCTCCTCCACTGACGCAGTAGAATATATATCATTGCTTGTGGAATGCTTGTGCCTGGGAATTCTTTTGGGACACCAATTAAAATCCGGAACTACCCTCCCTTGGCTTTGGAAGGCACAGTCCCTCTGGCAGCAATGGAAGCGTTCATGAAATAAGTTTACATTGGATTTTAGCGTTTAACAGATCCTTTCATCCAGACCGATTTACTCGTAATACGTTTTACAGAGCTGTAGCCAGCTTACTAGATGGGTTTGGTCTTTTTCCCAAAAACTGCAACTTTTTAATACCGAGTTCTTTATACCATAAGAAAGCTTATTTGTTTACACAGTTAAACGTGGCAGTTCAGTACTTATTTAAAAACTTACTCGTACTTACCAAGCACTCCCGCGTTTCATTAATCCTTTATCTGATATATCATATACCTTTTCCCTGCTGTGAAAAATATTTAGTTAAATATGGAACATGACAATATGAATACTAGTAGTTCTATTTTCCCTAAATCCATATTGCCCAGCATTTTGGAGTTTCATTCATTTCTTATATCTGCTCTATGTTCTGCCTTTTCCCTGCTCTAAGAATTTCTTAAGTTAAATATGGAACATAACAAAATTAACACAGATAAAAATAAATACTTTCTTTGAAATACAGTTAGTTTTATTTTTCAGTACATTCAGTGTATTTCAGTGGCATTGAAATCACAAAAAAAATGTGGCAGGGTTGTATCTCCCAGATTTCCTTATTTTTATTTAACATGAAATAAGTACAAATGTCAAAATGAACTATGTTTAGACAAAAGATGTTTTTTTGTTTGTAATTTTAAAGGTATAATACTCATAGCTGGGAAAACATGAAATCCAGTTCACACAGTAAGCAAAGGCTAGGTCAGAGAGTAATGTTAAATCAAACTAGGAGGCAAGACAGCGAGGTAAAACATCAAGATAACGATACAAGTGGAATATAAGTGTTGTGTATCATCAGCGTAACAGTGATAAGAGAAGCTATGTGAATTAATGACTGAACCAAGAGATTTGGTGTAAATGGAGATCAGCAGAGGCCACAGAACAGATCTGTGTGGGACGCCTGTGACAAGGGGATGAGGTGCAGAGACAGAACCCATCCAGGTGACCTGGTTGGGTCTGTCTGCAATATAGGAAGCAAACCAAGAGAGAGCAGTGCCAGAAATGCCCATCTCAGCCGAAGTGGAAGTGGGTAGTTTCTGGTTGATTTTGTCGAATGCTGCGGGCTGGTCAAGGAGGATCAGGAAAGAGGAGAGGGAAGAGGCTCTTGCAGTGGCAAGTGCCTCCGTCACAGGCAGGAGGGCAGTCTCTGTTAAGTGCTCGGATCAAAAGCCAGACTGGTGATCGTCAAGCAGATTGTGCAGTTGGAGATAAGATGTTAGTTGTCTAAATGGCTTCCCATCTGCCATAAAGTGTCCCAAGCTTCTTTCATTTTTTTTTTTTTTTTTGCCAGATTTTACTGGGTGAGCTGAAATTGCAGTTCTCTCATCATCTCTCCCCCATCCTTTCTCTTGCACGTACAGGCATGTTCTTGCGTGCATAGACATACAAACACACACTGACAAACTACTCTTCTACTACACTAAAAGGGCGCATGCAAGTAACAGATATACAGAACTTTATGAAATACATTGTTACACAATATCTCATATATAATACAAATATTAAATATAGCACGCAAGTTACAGTACTTCAGTATTACAGACTTAACAGTCTTGCACTTATGTTTGCATTTTACTCAGTTCATTCAATTATTTTTCATTTTGCTTTCAGTTGGCACATTATTCTCTAACCTATGTGCATGCATGCACGTGCAGGTGCTCTCTCAGTAGTATAGAAATGCCCCCCACCCCACCCATACACACACAAACACACACACACACACACACACCAAAAATCCTCTTGTGAGAGTGCCATCGCCAAAGACTAATTGATGTAATTTCGGGAGGTGTCATACAAAGTGAAATGTTGAGTGTTAATTCAACTTCAAGAGTGTACATATGAATATGTATCTAAGTATATGTATCGATTTAACACTGAACATGCGTGTGCATGCTGATAGCCTAATTTTTTGTGCAATGAAAGATATTTCAGATATTTACAGAAGTTTCTGATGACCTGTTCTAAAGTTGCTTTTATATATATATATATATATATATATATATATATATAATATATTGGTCTGAATGAACACCTTTCTCTCGTAACCCCCCCCCCCCCCCCCCCCCCCCCCCCCCCCCCCAAGTTATTCTCAGAACAACTAGAATGGAATTAACTTTATTTAACTAGGTTGGTAAATTCTGAAAAATGGCTCAGTGACGATGATGTATTACAGTATTACTCAAGAACACCACAGCAAAATAAACTGGTGCAGCTGCCAATGCAACACTTGAACTTTCAAACGGTTGTGGTTGTGGTTGTGGTTGTGCTGGGGGGTCTCCTTTTCCAAGAAGATACAGTTGAACTGCACTGACATGCGACATCACATAGACATGTTCAATTGAAGCGAAACACCAAGGCTTAAAAATGAGTGGATTTTATTCATTTGAAAATGTCATTTTACTGCAACCTTTGGGTCTATGCCTGCCCTGCCCACACTGCTACCTTGACTTTCTGCAGCATAGCCAGTATTCTGTTCTTGATTTCTTTGGTAGCCAGGGAATACACAATGGGGTTCAGACAGGGCGGCATGCATGTAGCCAATGACACGAGCACCCCAGCGATATCTTGATCGATGTGGGAAACTGTAAGGAAAAGCACAATGCCATACATTGCCATGATCGGCACATAGAAAACTGCCACTAGAATGAGATGCTCTGTGCAGGTTGCGAGTGCTTTGTAGCGGCTCTCCACGCTTTTCATTCTGAACACGGCTGTCAAAATGCAGGCGTATGACACAACGATTAAACTAAAGGGCACAAGCACAGTACTTAAACTCACAGCAGAGAAAGTGGCATACTGCAAGCTGTGATCATTGCAAGACAGTGAGTACACGGGCGCATAGTCACAGAAGTAGCTCTTCACAATAAGAGAATCACAGAAAGACAGCCTGGTCTGAATTATGACTGCGAACATAGAAATACTTATGCAAAATGACCAAACCGCGACTAAAATAGCGCCCATGACGTTGATTGTGTTGATAGAGCTTTGTCTCAATGGGAAACATATTGCAATTAACCTGTCATAGGCAAGTACACTGAGGGAAAATGACTCTAATGTAAAGAAGGTGTAAGCGAAAAACATCTGTGTCAAGCACACACTGTAGGACATAAAGTTTTCTTTCGCAAGAAATAGCTTTAACATACTAGGCATAATGCTTGTACTCAGCATCACGTCGACGATCGCCAGATTAGCCACCGCAATGTACTTTGGAGTGTGCAGGCGATAATCTATATATATAATGAAAGTGATAATGGAGTTGAACAAAACCGTTACAATATATACGACTGCAAGGAAGATAAAATAAAAATCAGCAAACTTTAAATTGGTAAATCCGACGATGTAAAATCCCACTGGTCTAATGATGGAATCGTTTGTGATCCATGTGGCGCGATTTCCCATTGCAAGGTTTTCAGGCTCCGAGCGACTGATTTTCCTCTTCTCCCTGAGAGAGAAACAGAATAATATCTACCAATGTAAATATACAAGCAGTTGACAGTACAGCCTATGCGTACCCATTGCCTAGTTTAGATTACATTTCAACATTTAGCACACACTCTTATCCATACTTGGATTTCATTTTTTCATGCTATTTACTACAGAGCTGGATATTTCTACTGAGGCCATTTAAAATTAGTACTACCTAACAAATAAATGACATATTATATATATGTGTATATATATATATATATATATATATATATATATATATATATATATATATATGGCAAAAGAAGTAACGGTCCACTGTAGGGTGTTATTACACATTACATTGATCAGGGACCCGTACATAATGAGAGAATCTCAAAAAGACAATTTTGTCACAATCAACACCAGGAACATCATGACGCTTACACCACGTTTTTTTCACCACCTCGAAAGAAAATAACAAAATTTGTTTCTTTCTCATATAGTTTTCCAGAAAGCTTCCACTTCAGAAGAACAGCAAGCAAATCGATCGCGACTGAAAACCGGAGCACGGACCACTCAAGATTCCAATCTCTTTTGTAGACACACAATTTAAATCACGCGTATACTTAGTCTTGTATTCAGCCGATGTAGACCACCTCGAATGTGAGCATGTTTGTGGCATTGCCCTTCCAACTTCTATTACTAATATAACGTTTGCATATTGCATTTGGTGTACATCCGTTACCTATTCCACATACGTGTCGAAGGTACGAGCGTGGAAACATTCACGATCAGATCCGGCGTCCGAAAGAATTGCGACAGAACGTATCGATTAAAGGTGCAGGGTAGAATTGGCGCAGCAGGAAATCGGTACTCACCACTTCCCTGCATCGGTGACTGTCGAAGCCCTTGAATGTGCTTCTGTGCTCATGCTGCTGAATATATCTCCTGGTGTGTGCGTAATGCGCCTACATGATAATTGTTCTGTGACGTCAGTTAAAATGAGGCGGTGTGCAGTTCATCGATTCTTCTGGGGATTTCCACTCCCCTTCACATTAACGCGGATGTCAAGCCACACACTGTGCTATATCCACTTATCTTTTTCATTAATTTATGCAAGCAAAATTAAAACGATAACGCTGTGGATTGTGATAAGGGCATAGCTATAAACCGTGAATTATAAATTGTTGTATTAAAACTGACTTCAATATCCCTCAATATCCCCCCAGGGGTGGTGGTGGTGATCATGCCGTTTGTACTCTGTAAAGATGAGTAACTATGTTTTGATTTATAAAAAACATTTGATTTTGTTTGTTTACTTCTGTTTTTAAAGCCTGTTATGGCCATATAACATATAGTTAATTGTTTGTGAAACACAGCTTTAAAAAACAAATTACCTGTTGTTTAACTGTATTATTATTGATGTCAAAGTAAAACATTATAGTCATGGTTTTACTATCTCAGCAATAGCATTGCCAGTAATTATAATGGTAAAAATTAGGAATTTTTGGCATTTTATACAGCTGTTTCGTCCCCTGCCTCTGCTGGTCTGGGTAGTGCAGGTGGAGGTAATTACCTGATTGCCTGATTGCCTCCGCCTGCCTGTGGCCCAATATAAGCCCGGTAGTATGAGGCCTAAAAAAAGATCCTCTTTGGGGCTGTGTGTGGTGTTGTGTTTTGTCGTTTTTGTGAAGATCTTTTTGTTTTGTGTACTTGGTAGGGTTTTTGTGTGTTAGTTTATCATTTACACTAATGGATGTCTGGGTTTTTATTTTTTAGATCAGTTTTGGATTGTGTTTTTGATGAACTTGAACTCTGGTGTTGCGGCTTAAAGAGCCGGCCGTAACAACAGCTTTGGGTTGAACTCCACACACTTCCAGTTTTAGCCACGCCCACTTACAGTTTTTATCCTAATACAAGGAATCTCCCTCCGTCCCTTATCATTATCTTTATTCAACCAGGTAGGTCAATTGACAAAAAGGTCAAGGACAATGCAGTAGACAATATGACCAAAGACACTGAATGGGAAAATTACACAATACTTAAGACAAATTTGATAATGCAACATTTAAACAATCAAATGGACTCAATGGGGAGGTCTCCAGTTCTTTAAAAATACAATTGAACTACATCACACTGGA
>CM045891.1:53522122-53784622 GCA_025169545.1 Anguilla japonica
ATACAATTGAACTACATCACACTGGACCTCACAGACATGCACAATTGAAGCCAAACACCAAGGCCCAAAATGAAATGGATGTTACTCATTTGAAAATGTAAATTTCATGGAACCCTTGGGTCTATGCCTGTCCTGCCCACGATGCTACCTTTACTTTCTGGAGCATAGCCAGTATTCTGTTCTTGATTTCTTTGGTTGTCAGGGAATACACAATGGGGTTCAGACAGGGCGGGATGCATGAGGCTAATGACAAGCTCACCACAGCGACACCCGGATCGACTTGGAAAACTGCGAAGAAAAATTTAAAGATAAACAATGTTAAGATCGGCACAAAGAAAATCGCCACGAGAACGAGATGTTCTGTGCAGGTTGCGAGTGCTTTGTGCCGGCTCTCCACGCTTTTCATTCTAAACACCGCTGTCAAAATACAGGTGTATGACACAACGATTAAACTAAGGGGCCCAAACAGAAATATTAAACTCAGAGAAGAGGCAGTGGCCCACTGCAAGCTATTATCATTGCAAGATAGTTCGTACACAGGGGCGTAGTCACAGAAGTAGCTCTGTACATTGACCGAATTACAGAAAGACAGCCTGGTTTGGATTGTGACTGAGAACAGAGTAACACTTATGCAAAATGACCAAACCGTGACTAAAATAGTGACCATGACGGTGTTGGTGTTGATAGAGCTCTGTCTCAGTGGGAAACCATATTGCAATTAACCTGTCATAGGCAAGTACAAACTGAGGGAAAATGACTCTAATGAGAAAAAGCAGTAGTAGAAAAACATCTGTGTCAAGCATACGGTGTAGGACATAAAGTTATCTTTCGCAAGAAACACTGGATCATACTAGGAATGATGCTTGTACTCAGCACCAAGTCGACGACCGCCAGGTTAGCCACCGCAATGTACTTTGGAGTGTGCAGGCGATAATCTATAAATATAATGGAAATGATAATGGAGTTGGACAAAACCGTCACAATATATACGACTGCAAGGAAGATAAAATATAAATAAAGCAAACTTTAAATTGGTAAATCCGACGATGTAAAACCCCACTGGTCTAATGATGGAGTCGTTTGTGATCCACGTGGTGCGATCTCCCATTACTAGATGTTCAGGACCTCCGGACGACGGCTTTTTCTCTTCTCCCTGAGAAATATATTTATATCCACCAGTGAAAAAAATACAACCTATTACGAGTTCAGTCTGTGCGTACCCATTGCCTAGTTTAGAATATATTTCGACATTTAGTATACGATCCTTATCCATATTTCGATTTTTATTTTTTTTCATGTTATCTACTACAGAGCAGGATATTTCGACTGAGGCCATTCAAGATTAGTACTACTTAAATGGTAGGCTACATAGTCAGTTGCCTACCTGGGAATTGAATTCATTGCTTTTGAGTTATAAGCCGTGTATAATTGTTAGGATCTGGGCTTATAATTAATAAATGATAGATTCTTGCTAGTCATTGGTTCAGATCAGTTTGTTAGTTTAGTTTGCCCTACAATTTTTAGAGCTTGGGAGGCTAACATAAGTTTCAAGTTTTCTGCATCATTCTATGGAATGTTTATTTTATTTATATTTCAATTAACCGGGGGAATAAACCCATTCAGATCTAACATCTCCTGATCAAGTGAGACCTGACATAAAGCACAAAGTTACAATAAACAGTAGACAAACGAATCACAAACATCAAATGAGGATTGGGACGGCAGTGTAACAGTAATTAATAAACAGAGCAGAGGATAAAAACAGGAGCAAATTTTTAGTCACAGTCATGAATAATGTTTGAAGTCAGCACTCGAACTATGTCAAGTTTCTGATTTTTAAAAAAAAAGATTGTTTCACAACGGTAGGGTGCAAAATATCTTTCAGCAACAAGGCTACACATCCAGTCATAATGGAGGTAAATATGTGACCAAGAACCCAAAGTAAAAGAGGTCCAATCGTTACATAATATATTTTATTTTATTTTTTTGGTCACTTGCAAACAATTCCCGCTAAAATTGACTCAGAAAACCAACTTTTCAAGAAGAGATGTCTACTTAAAAATGATGTATTATGTAGATTGTAAAGAAAAACAATGCCTTAAACACGAAAATGACTTCCGGAACAGATGTTTACTTACCTCGCTCAAGAATATTAAAAAAAATAAATATATATATATATATATATTTCCTGGTAGAGTTGTTGAATCGCTTAGTTCTGTTGGCACATGGTAGAAGACTTCATTGCGCTGAAATGGCAAATGCAGTGCATGTCCTGTGCACTGCTATTTAACAGCAGTGCACGGGACATTTTTGGCCGTGTTACATTTATGGTATGTTATATTTATATCAGCATTTCCCCTTATATTTTTCAGAACGCGGACCACGAGCAAACCAATAGCGACTTAAAAAAAAAAAAAAAAAAAAAAAAAATAGGAAAGCCGTACCACGGACCACACATTTAGAATCGCTTTTGTAAACACTTTACTTAAATCGCGCGTTTATTTAAATTTAAATTCAGACTGCTGTTCACCACCTTGAATGTGAGCATATTTTAGGGTTTGGTCTTACATTTTAAACTACCACAATAAATTAGATTTTTGTATTTGATTTACTAGCTGTAGCTTTTCCACATATTTAACATATGAACGGTAAACTATGGAAACGTTCACACTCAAACCATCGCGACTGAAAGAATTTCGAAAAAACTGAACCAATAAAGACACAAAGTAAAATTGCCGTGGAGGGAAAACGGTACTCACCAGTTATTCTTAGAATAGGTCACTGTCGAAAACCGTTAGTCTAATGTTCTTCTAGACTTAAGCTGTGCAATATATACTATCATTGTGTGTGGAATGCGTGTGCTTGGGAATTCTTCAGGGACTTCAATTAAAATCCGCAACTACCCTCCCTTGCCTTTCGAACGCATCATCGCTCTGGTAACTTTCGATACATTGATGAGATCAGTTTACATTGCACTTCAGCAGTTAACAGACGCTTTCATCCAGACCGATTTACTGGCATTACATTTTGTAGGGCTGTAACCCATTTACTAGATGGGTTTGGTCTTTTTCCCAAAACTACACCTTTTTAATACCGAGTACATGATACCTTAAGCAAGCCTGCCTTTGACATGATATAACTATTACACAATTAACCATGGCAGTTTAGTTCTTTTTTATGTCAATTCCCCAGCAGTTTAGAGTTTCATTCATTTCTCATATCTGCTCCATGTTCTGCCTTTTCCCTGCTTTAAGAATTTCTTAAGTTAAATATGGAACATAACAAAATTTACACATATAAAAATAAATAGTTTTACAGTTAGTTTTATTTTGGTCATATTCAATGTATTTCAGTGGCAATGAAATCACAAAAAAAAATGTGGCAAGGTTGTATCTCCCAGATTTCCTTATTCTATTTTTTAAAAATAAAATAAGTGCAAATGTCAAAATGAACTATGTTAAGACAAAATATGTTTTTTTGTTTGTAATTGTAAAGGTACAATACTCATAGCTATGAACACATGAAATCCAGTTCACACAGTAAGCAAAGGCTAGGTCAGAGAGAGTAATGTTAAACCAAACTAGGAGGCAAAACAGCAACTTTGCCTGGATCAAAAGCCAGACTGGTGAAGGTCAAGCAGATTGTGCTGATGGAGATAAGATGATAGTTGTCTAAATGTCTTCCCATCTGCCATAAAATGGCCCCAGCTTCTTTCTTTTTGCCAGATTTTACTGGGTGAGCTGAAATTGTGGTTCTCGTCATCTCTCCTCCCTCCTTTCTCTTACACGTACAGGCATGTTCTTGCGTTAATAGAGATACAAACACACATTCACAAACTACTCTTCTACTACAATAAAAGGGCACATACAAGACACAAGTACATAACTTTATGAAAAACTTTGCCACACAATATCTCAAATATATTTTTGTACATTAACAGCAAGTTATCTTACAGTATATCAGTATTACAGACTTAACAGTATTGCACATATGTTTGTGGACGGTTTGCGTTTTGATCTGTTCACTCAATTATTTTTAATTTTGCATTTGATGGAGCGTTATTCTCTAACCTGTGTGCATGCACTGTCTTAGTAATGTAGAATTGCAAACCCCCCCCCCCCCCCCCCCCCCCCCACACACACACACGTCAAACTCCCGCTTGTTGTGAGTAGCATAACCAAGGTTTAATTGATGTATTTTGGGGAGTGTGTCATGTTGAGTGTCAGTTCAGCTCTAAGAGAGTACGTTTGAATTCAATCAGTAAGTGCTGACAGCCAAATTTTTGAAACTTTATTTTTGTACATGTTCTGTTGTCCCAGAATTTATTCTTTGTGTGATGAAAATAATTTACATGACCTTCTGATGACCTGTTTTAAATGTTTCCAAAGGCTGTAGATATGGACAAATTAAGCAGGCCACCAGAGGGACGTATTTAGATATCTAAGACGATCTTTGTTGCACATTAAACCTGCATGGACCAAAAACAAAACGTTTAAACTAAAATTCCCCCCCCCCCCCCCCCCCAATAATTCCTTTCAGGACCATCTAGGAATTTCCTTTATTTAACCAGGTTGGTGAGTTCAGAACAATGTCTCAATGATGATGGTACATTATAGTATTACTCAAGAACACCACAGAAAACATAATTTCTATTTGTGTCAATTTATCTTAAGGTACAGCTGCTGCCAATGCATCACTTGAGCTTTCAAACAGGATTAATGTGTATCTGCTTGTGGTTGTTGTGGTGGTTATGGTGGTGGTGGGGGAGATAATCTGTTTCCAAGAAGATACAATTGAACTACATTGACATGTGACGTCACATCGACATGCACAATTGTGGCCAAGCACCAAGGCCTAAAGATAAAGGTATATTATTCATTTGAAAAATGTCATTTTACTGCAGCCTTTGGGTCTACCCCTGCCCTGCCCACGATGCTACCTTTACTTTTTGGAGCATAGCCAGTATTCTGTTCTTGATTTCTTTGGTTGTCAGGGAATACACAATGGGGTTCAGACAGGGAGGGATGCATGAGGCTAATGATAAGCTCATCACAGCGACACCCGGATCGACTTGGAAAACTGCGAAGAAAAATTTAAAGATAAACAATGTCAAGATCGGCACAAAGAAAATCGCCACGAGAACGAGATGTTCTGTGCAGGTTGCGAGTGCTTTGTGCCGGCTCTCCACGCTTTTCATTCTAAACACCGCTGTCAAAATACAGGTGTATGACACAACGATTAAACTAAGGGGCCCAAACAGAAATATTAAACTCAGAGAAGAGGCAGTGGCCCACTGCAAGCTATTATCATTGCAAGATAGTTCGTACACAGGGGCGTAGTCACAGAAGTAGCTCTGTACATTGACCGAATTACAGAAAGACAGCCTGGTTTGGATTGTGACTGAGAACAGAGTAACACTTATGCAAAATGACCAAACCGTGACTAAAATAGTGGCCATGACGGTGTTTGTGTTGATAGAGCTCTGTCTCAGTGGGAAACATATTGCAATTAACCTGTCATAGGCAAGTACACTGAGGGAAAATGACTCTAATGAGAAAAAGCAGTAGTAGAAAAACATCTGTGTCAAGCATACGGTGTAGGACATAAAGTTATCTTTCGCAAGAAACATCTGGATCATACTAGGAATGATGCTTGTACTCAGCACCAAATCGACGACCGCCAGGTTAGCCACCGCAATGTACTTTGGAGTGTGCAGGCGATAATCTATAAATATAATGGAAATGATAATGGAGTTGGACAAAACCGTCACAATATATACGACTGCAAGGAAGATAAAATATAAATAAGCAAACTTTAAATTGGTAAATCCGACGATGTAAAACCCCACTGGTCTAATGATGGAGTCGTTTGTGATCCACGTGGTGCGATCTCCCATTACTAGATGTTCAGGACCTCCGGACGACGGCTTTTTCTCTTCTCCCTGAGAAATATATTTATATCCACCAGTGAAAAAATACAACCTATTACGAGTTCAGTCTGTGCGTACCCATTGCCTAGTTTAGAATATATTTCGACATTTAGTATACGATCCTTATCCATATTTCGATTTTTATTTTTTTTCATGTTATCTACTACAGAGCAGGATATTTCGACTGAGGCCATTCAAGATTAGTACTACTTAAATGGTAGGCTACATAGTCAGTTGCCTACCTGGGAATTGAATTCATTGCTTTTGAGTTATAAGCCGTGTATAATTGTTAGGATCTGGGCTTATAATTAATAAATGATAGATTCTTGCTAGTCATTGGTTCAGATCAGTTTGTTAGTTTAGTTTGCCCTACAATTTTTAGAGCTTGGGAGGCTAACATAAGTTTCAAGTTTTCTGCATCATTCTATGGAATGTTTATTTTATTTATATTTCAATTTAACCGGGGGAATAAACCCATTCAGATCTAACATCTCCTGATCAAGTGAGACCTGACATAAAACACAAAGTTACAATAAACAGTAGACAAACGAATCACAAACATCAAATGGGGATTGGGACGGCAGTGTAACAGTAATTAATAAACAGAGCAGAGGATAAAAACAGGAGCAAATTTTTAGTCACAGTCATGAATAATGTTTGAAGTCAGCACTCGAACTATGTCAAGTTTCTGATTTTTAAAAAAAAGATTGTTTCACAACGGTAGGGTGCAAAATATCTTTCAGCAACAAGGCTACATCCAGTCATAATGGAGGTAAATATGTGACCAAGAACCCAAAGTAAAAGAGGTCCAATCGTTACATAATATATTTTATTTTATTTTTTTGGTCACTTGCAAACAATTCCCGCTAAAATTGACTCAGAAAACCAACTTTTCAAGAAGAGATGTCTACTTAAAAATGATGTATTATGTAGATTGTAAAGAAAAATAATGCCTTAAACACGAAAATGACTTCCGGAACAGATGTTTACTTACCTCGCTCAAGAATATTAAAAAAAATAAATTATATATATATATATATATATATATATATATATATATTTCCTGGTAGAGTTGTTGAATCGCTCAGTTCTGTTGGCACATGGTAGAAGACTTCATTGCGCTGAAATGGCAAATGCAGTGCATGTCCTGTGCACTGCTATTTAACAGCAGTGCACGGGACATTTTTGGCCGTGTTACATTTATGGTATGTTATATTTATATCAGCATTTCCCATAATATTTTTCAGAACGCGGACCACGAGCAAACCAATAGCGACTTAAAAAAAATAAATAAATAAAAAATAAAAAAAAAATAGGAAAGCCGTACCACGGACCACACATTTAGAATCGATTTTGTAAACACTTTACTTAAATCGCGCGTTTATTTAAATTTAAATTCAGACTGCTGTTCACCATTTGAATGTGAGCATATTTTAGGGTTTGGTCTTACATTTTAAACTACCACAATAAAATTAGATTTTTGTATTTGATTTACTAGCTGTAGCTTTTCCACATATTTAACATATGAACGGTAAACTATGGAAACGTTCACACTCAACCATCGCGACTGAAAGAATTTCGAAAAAACTGAACCAATAAAGACACAAAGTAAAATTGCCGTGGAGGGAAAACGGTACTCACCAGTTATTCTTAGAATAGGTCACTGTCGAAAACCGTTAGTCTAATGTTCTTCTAGACTTAAGCTGTGCAATATATACTATCATTGTGTGTGGAATGCGTGTGCTTGGGAATTCTTCAGGGACTTCAATTAAAATCCGCAACTACCCTCCCTTGCCTTTCGAACGCATCATCGCTCTGGTAACTTTCGATACATTGATGAGATCAGTTTACATTGCACTTCAGCAGTTAACAGACGCTTTCATCCAGACCGATTTACTGACATTACATTTTGTAGGGCTGTAACCCATTTACTAGATGGGTTTGGTCTTTTTCCCAAAACTACACCTTTTTAATACCGAGTACATGATACCTTAAGCAAGCCTGCCTTTGACATGATATAACTATTACACAATTAACCATGGCAGTTTAGTTCTTTTTTATGTCAATTCCCCAGCAGTTTAGAGTTTCATTCATTTCTCATATCTGCTCCATGTTCTGCCTTTTCCCTGCTTTAAGAATTTCTTAAGTTAAATATGGAACATAACAAAATGTACACATATAAAAATAAATAGTTTTACAGTTAGTTTTATTTTGTTCATATTCAATGTATTTCAGTGGCAATGAAATCACAAAAAAAAAATGTGGCAAGGTTGTATCTCCCAGATTTCCTTATTCTATTTTTTAAAAATAAAATAAGTGCAAATGTCAAAATGAACTATGTTAAGACAAAATATGTTTTTTTTGTTTGTAATTGTAAAGGTACAATACTCATAGCTATGAACACATGAAATCCAGTTCACACAGTAAGCAAAGGCTAGGTCAGAGAGTAATGTTAAACCAAACTAGGAGGCAAAACAGCAACTTTGCCTGGATCAAAAGCCAGACTGGTGAAGGTCAAGCAGATTGTGCTGATGGAGATAAGATGATAGTTGTCTAAATGTCTTCCCATCTGCCATAAAATGGCCCCAGCTTCTTTCTTTTTGCCAGATTTTACTGGGTGAGCTGAAATTGTGGTTCTCGTCATCTCTCCTCCCTCCTTTCTCTTACACGTACAGGCATGTTCTTGCGTTAATAGAGATACAAACACACATTCACAAACTACTCTTCTACTACAATAAAAGGGCACATACAAGACACAAGTACATAACTTTATGAAAAACTTTGCAACACAATATCTCAAATTTAATTTTTGCGCATTAACAGCAAGTTATCTTACAGTATATCAGTATTACAGACTTAACAGTATTGCACATATGTTTGTGGACGGTTTGCGTTTTGATCTGTTCACTCAATTATTTTTAATTTTGCATTTGATGGAGCGTTATTCTCTAACCTGTGTGCATGCACTGTCTTAGTAATGTAGAATTGCAAACCCCCCCCCCCCCCCCCCCCCCACACACACACACGTCAAACTCCCGCTTGTTGTGAGTAGCATAACCAAGGTTTAATTGATGTATTTTGGGGAGTGTGTCATGTTGAGTGTCAGTTCAGCTCTAAGAGAGTACGTTTGAATTCAATCAGTAAGTGCTGACAGCCAAATTTTTGAAACTTTATTTTTGTACATGTTCTGTTGTCCCAGAATTTATTCTTTGTGCGATGAAAATAATTTACATGACCTTCTGATGACCTGTTTTAAATGTTTCCAAAGGCTGTAGATATGGACAAATTAAGCAGGCCACCAGAGGGACATATTTAGATATCTAAGACGATCTTTGTTGCACATTAAACCTGCATGGACCAAAAACAAACGTTTAAACTAAAATCCCCCCCCCCCCCCCCCCCCCCCCCCCCAATAATTCCTTTCAGGACCATCTAGGAATTTCCTTTATTTAACCAGGTTGGTGAGTTCAGAACAATGTCTCAATGATGATGGTACATTATAGTATTACTCAAGAACACCACAGAAAACATAAGATAAATTGACACAAATAGAAATTAAGGTACAGCTGCTACCAATGCATCACTTGAGCTTTCAAACAGGATTAATGTGTATCTGCTTGTGGTTGTTGTGGTGGTTATGGTGGTGGTGGGGGAGATAATCTGTTTCCAAGAAGATACAATTGAACTACATTGACATGTGACGTCACATCGACATGCACAATTGTGGCCAAGCACCAAGGCCTAAAGATAAAGGTATATTATTCATTTGAAAAATGTCATTTTACTGCAGCCTTTGGGTCTACCCCTGCCCTGCCCACGATGCTACCTTTACTTTTTGGAGCATAGCCAGTATTCTGTTCTTGATTTCTTTGGTTGCCAGGGAATACACAATGGGGTTCAGACAGGGCGGGATGCATGAGGCTAGTGATAAGCTCACCACAGCGACACCCGAATCGATTTGTAATACTGCAAAGAAAAGTTTAATGTTAAACAATGTCATGATCGGCACATAGAAAATCGCCACGAGAACGAGATGTTCTGCGCAGGTTGCGAGTGCTTTGTACCTGCTCTCCACGCTTTTCATTCTGAACACGGCTGTCAAAATACAGGTGTATGACACAACGATTAAACTGAAGGGCCCAAACACAATAATTAAACTCAGAGAAGAGGCAGTAGCCCACTGCAGTCTGTTATCATTGCAAGATAGTTCGTACACAGGGGCGTAATCACAGAAGTAGCTTTGTACATTGACCGAATTACAGAAAGACAGTCTGGTCTGGATTATGACTGAGAACAGAATAACACTTATACAAAATGACCAAACAGTCACTAAAATACTGATCATGACGGTGTTTGTGTTGATAGAGCTCTGTCTCAGTGGGAAACAAATCGCAATTAACCTGTCATAGGCAAGTACACCGAGGGAAAATGACTCTAATGAGAAAAAGCAGTAATAGAAAAACATCTGTGTCAAGCATACGGTGTAGGACATAAAGTTATCTTTCGCAAGAATCATCTGGATCATACTAGGAATAATGCTTGTGCTGAGCACCAAGTCGACGATCGCCAGGTTAGCCACCGCAATGTACTTTGGAGTGTGCAGGCGATAATCTATAAATATAATGGAAATGATAATGGAGTTGGACAAAACCGTTACAATATATACGACTGCAAGAAAGATTAAATATAAATCACTATACTTTAAATACGTCAATCCGACGATGTAAAATCCCACTGGTCTAATGATGGAGTCGTTTGTGTTCCATGGGGTGCGATCTCCCATTGCAAGGTGTTCAGGACCTCCGAGCAACTGCTTTTCCTCTGCTCCCTGAGAGAGAAACCGATTAATATCTACCAATGTACATATACAAGCAGTTGACAGTTAAGTCTATGCGTACCCATTGCCTAGTTTAGATTGCATTTCGACTTCGAGCAGACGCTCTTATCCATACTCGGATTTAATTTTTTCATACTATCTACAGAGCTGGATATTTTGGCATACAATTCCCGCTAAATTGACTCCGAAAACCAACTTTTCAAGAAGAGATGTCTACTTAAAAATGATGTATTATGTAGACTGTAAAGAAAAATAATGCCTTAAACACGAAAATGACTTCCGGAACAGATGTTTACTTACCTCGCTCAAGAATATTCAAAAAAAAAAAAAAAAAATATATATATATATATATATATATATATATATATATATATATATATATATATATATATATATATCCTGCTAGAGTTGTTGAATTGCTCCGTTCTGTTGGCACATGGTAGAAGACTTCATTGCGCTGAAATGGCAACTGTAACAGCAGTGGACAGGACATTTTTGGCCGTGTTACATTTATGATGCATTAACTCTTCTCCTACTTTTTTCCAGAACGAGGGCCACGTGCAAACCAATAGCGACTAAAAACAGGAAAGCCGTACCACGGACCACACATTTAGAATCGCTTTTGTAAACATTTTACTTAAATCGCGCGTATATTTAGGTTTAAATTCTGCCTGGTGTTCATCACCTTAAATGTGAACATATTTTAGGCTTTGGTATTATATTTTGATCTACCAGTAGAATTTTGTATTTGGTTTACTAGCTGTAGCTTTTCCACATATGCCAACATGTCAAAGGTAAGCTATGGAAACGTTCACACCCAGCCTTCACGGCTGAAATCATTTGGAAAAAACTGAACCAATAATGACACAAAGTAAAATTACCGTGGCGGGACAACGGTACTCACCAGTTATGCTTAGAATAGGTCACTGACGAAATCCGTTAGTCTAATGTTCTGCTAGACTTACGATGTACTATATATATATATCATTATGGGTGGAATGCGTGTACTTCGCAATTCTTCTGGGACGGCAATTAAAATCCGCAACTACCCTCCCTTGCCTTTCGAACGCATTATCGCTCTGGTAGCTATAGAAACAGTTTACATTGTACTTTAGCAGTTAACAGACGCTTTCATCCAGAGCGATTTACTGGCATTACATTTTGTAGGGCTGTAGCCCATTTACTAGTTGGGTTTGGTCTTTTTCCAGAAACTACACCTTTTTAATTCCGAGTACATGATACCTTAAGCAAGCCTGCTTTTGACATGATGAAACTATTACACAATTGACCATGGCAGATTGTTTCTTTTTTTATACCAATTGCCCAGCATTTTAGAGTTTCATCTATTTCTTATATCTGCTCCATGTTCTGCCTTTTCCCTGCTCTGAGAATTTCTTAAGTTAAATATGGAACATAACAAAATGAACACAGATAAAAATAAATACTTTCATTGAAATACAGTTAGTTTTATTTTTGATTACATTCAGTGTATTTCAGTGGCATTGAAAGAAATGTGGCAACGTTGTATCTCCCAGATTTCCTTATTGTAATTTTTAAAATTAAATAAGTGCAAATGTCAAAATGAACTAATGTTTAGATGTATGGCCCATTTGCCATAAAGTGGCCCCAGCTACTTTCACTAGTTTTTTGTTTGCCTGCTTTTACTGGGTGGGCTGAAATTGTAGTTGTCTCATCATCTCTCCCCCATCCTTTCTCTTACACGTACAGGCATGTTCTTGCATGCATAGACATACAAACACACACTCACAAACTACTCTTCTCCTACAATAAAAGGGCACATGCAAGTAACAGAGAAGTATAGAACTTTATCAATATATGTTGTTACACAATATCTCATATATAATATGAATTTTAACAAACACAGCACGCAAGTTACATTACAGTACTTCAATATCACAGACTTAACAGTATTGCACTTATGTTTGCATTTTACTCAGTTCATTCAGTTATTTTTTACTTTTGGTGGAGCATTCTCTCGGTAGTATAGAACTGCCCCCCACCCCACCCACACACACACACACACACACACACCAAACCTCCTCTTGTGAGAGTGTCACAGCCAAGGACTAATTGATGTAATTTCGGGAGGTGTCATACAAAGTGGAATTTTGAGTGTTAATTCAACTTCAAGAGAGTACATTTGAATATGTATCTGTAAGTAGATTTAACACTGAACATGTGTGTTGTTGCTGATAGCCAAACTTTTTGAAAATGTTTTTTTTGTGCATGTTCTCAGTTGGCTCAGAATGTATTAATTTTTTGTGCAATGAAATATATTTTCAGATATTTATAGAAGTTTCTGTTTTAAAGTTGCTGATATATAAGGGCATATCAGGGTTTGTGGTCTGAATTAACAACTCCCCCCCCCCCCCCGGAAATCTGTCAGGGTGCGTGGGGGGTTAGGACCCAAACGCAGAGGGGGAAAAACTCAAAACTCCAAATGGTATGAACAAAAGACTTTACTTAACAACTCCAGGACAAAGGGGAACAAAAAGCCTCGCAGGGCAACTCTTCCAAAAAAACACAAAGTAAATCTACAAGCTCAGGAAACAAAGAAAATCCAAGAATGCGTGGGAAAACAGAAACACACAGGGAGCTACTTAAACATGACCAGAAGCACACACGAAAACACAACCAGACACAACCAAGGATCCAGCACCTGAGTCCGGGAGAAGGGAACTTAAATAGACAAGACACTGACGAGACACAGCAGGGCACAATGCACAATCAGGCCACAGAGAGGGAAGGGAAAACGAGACAACCACAAAACAATAATTGAACAATTGAAAACAATAATACAATCAAACAGGGGGAGCAAGACACAAAACAGAAGTATCGCCATCTGGCGGCCCAACAGGAAAGACAGACCGGAACACAGAACCATGCCCCCCCCACCCATTCTCAGAAAAAATAGAATGGAATTAGCTTTATTTAACTAGGTTGGTGAATGGTAAATGGACTGCATTTATATAGCGCTTTTATCCAAAGCGCTTTACAATTGATGCCTCTCATTCACCCATTCACACACACACTCACACACCAACGGTGAAAGACTGCCATGCAAGGTACCAATCAGCTCGTTGGAAGCAATTAGGTGTTAGGTTAGGTGTCTTGTTCAGGGATAGCAACCAGCAACCCTCCGACTGCCAAACAACCACTCTTACCTCCTGAGCTATGTCGCCCCTAAATTCAGAAAAATATCTCAATGACGATGGTGTATTACAGTATTACTCAAGAACACCACAGCAAAATAAAGTACAAAATGACACAAATAGAAATGAAGGTACAGCTGCCAATGCAACACTTGAACTTTCAAACGGTTGTGGTTGTGCTGGGGGTGTCTCCTTTTCCATGAAGATACAATTGAACTACACTGACATGCAACCTCACATAGACATGTTCAATTGAAGCAAAACACCAAGGCTTAAAAATGAATGGATTTTATTCATTTGAAAAATGTCATTTTACTGCAACCTTTGGCTCTACGCCTGCCCTGCCCACACTGCTAATTTGACTTTCTGGAACATAGCCAGTATTCTATTCCTGATTTCTTTGGTTGCCAGGGAATACACAATGGGGTTGAGACAGGACGGGAGGCATGAGGCTAACGACAAGTTCACCATTTTCATATTTGGATCGACGAGGAATAAGAAAAGTTCAATGATGTACAGCGTTAGCGTCGGCACGTAGAAAATCGCCACTACGACGAGATGTTCTGTGCACGTTGCAAGAGCTTTGTACCTGCTCTCCACATTTTTCATTCTAAAAACGACTCTCAAAATCCAGGCGTATGACATGATGATTAAACTGAGTGGCCCAAAAAAAACAAATATGCTGGCAAAAGAAGCAACGGTCCACTGCAGAGTACTGTCATTACACGATATATTGATTAGGGCTCCGTACTCACAGTCATAGTTGTACACAACGAGAGAATCACAAAAAGACAATTTTGTCAAGATCAACACAAGGAGCACCATGATGCTGACACAAAACGACCAAACAATCGCTAAAATAATGATCATGCTTGTGAGAGTGTTGATAGAACTATGCCTCAGTGGGAAACATATCGCAATTAACCTGTCGTAGGCAAGTGCGCCGAGGGAGAATGACTCAAGTGCTATAGAACAGTAATAAAAAAAATTCTGTGTCAAACATGCATTGTAGGACATAAAGGTCTCTTTCGTGACAACAGTCTTGATCGCATTAGGAATAAAGGATGTACTACACATCAAGTCAACAACCCCTAAATTAGCCACCGCGATGTACTTTGGAGTGTGTAGGCGATGATCCATCCATATTATAGAAATTATAAATGAGTTGCACAAAACCGTTACAATATAAATGAAGCCGAGGAATGCTATATATAAATCGGCAAACTTTAAATCCGTAAATCCGATAACGTAAAATCCCACTGGTATAATGATGGAGTCGTTTGTGATCGAAGTGGCGAGAATTCCCATTGCACGCGTGCGGCGTTCAGGACCTCCGCGTGACTTCTTTTCCTTTGGGCCCTGAGAGAGTAACAGATTCATGGTAATCAGTGAAACATACAACCACGTGACAATAAAGACTGTGAACCTAATGTACCGTACCTGTTGATTTAGTTTAATTTGGCCTACATACCTTCAGAGCTTTGGGTGCGAATGCGCGTAACTCATAAGAAATTTGTCTTTTAATTTAAACTGATTTACCAATGACATTTGTTTTACACTCCAACCCTCACTGATATTTCTGAGCAGGGCTCCTCTTGGGTTATAGGCTATCGAAATTTACACATGATAATAATGCGCTCAAATATATGCTAAAAGCCGTTTACCTCAAACACCACGTCTTGACTCACATAATTATTCTTGCTTCAATTCTTACTAAACATTGTCATTTGTCATGGAGTTGGAGCCGGCCGTTTAATCGGCTTACAGTTAGCTATTTATGTTGTGCTAAACGAATTAGACATCTCTTTTTAATAACCTAACGTTTAGAAAAAGTAACATCGCGGATAAATAATTATAGAAATTTAAGTGCAACATATTTTGTACAGTTTAACGGCAAATACAACATTTATACAGTATTTAAACTTCACGTGCCGTTTTGATAACAAAAAAATAAAATAAAAATAACCAAACGATGGAAGGTGTGTCACGCATGCGTATTTGGTTTCACCGTCTCTTCCTCGACCGACACCTCTCTTGGATTGTCTTCATATTCACAGCGGCTTCGATAGACACACGCAAATCTTTCAGCACGCTATATGCAGGCATAATGCAGTTAATATGTAACCAAGAGCAGAACGGATATGTGAGGGCACAATGCGTAAGCTGTCGTTGTTTTTTGATGTTTTACCACTTTTTTTTCACCACCTCGAAAAAAAATGCAAAACTTGTTTCCTTTGCCATGTCTTTACGTTTTCTAGAAAGCTTCCACTTCAGACGAATAACTAGCAAATCGACCGCGACTGAAACCGTGAAAACCGGACCACACAATATTGCAATCGCTTTTGTAAACATGTTATTTAAATCACGCGTATATTTAGTCTTGTATTCAGTCGATGTAGACCACATTGAATGTGAGCATGATTGTGTCTTTGCTCTTCCAATGTTTGTCAATATACTGTTTGAATATTGTATATGGTGTACAAGCTGTGGCTATTCCACATACGTGTCGAAGGTACGCGCGTGGAATTCACAATCAGCCCCGGCGGCGTCAGGAAGAATTGCGAACAAACATATCGATTACGGTGCAGGGCAGAATTGACGCAGCTGGAAATCGGTACTCACCACTTCTCCTCTGCATCTGTGAGTGTGGAAGCCCTTAAGTCTAATGTGCTTCTGTACTCGTGCTGCTGAATATATCTCCTGGTGTGTGTGGAATGCGCGTACATGAGAATTTTTCTGTGACGTCAATTAAAATGAGGCCGCGTGAAGTTCTTCGATTTTTCCGCAGATTTACACTCCTCTTCACATGAACGCGGATGTCAAGCCACACACTGTGTTATATGCGCTTCTCTTTTTTATTAATTTATCCAAGTAAAATTAAAACGGTGACGCTGTGGATTGTGGTAGGAGCATAGCTATAAACCATGAATTCTTAATTGTTCTGTTGATTCTGGTCCATAAAATTATTGCAGAAAGTAACGATGTTAAAAACTGTCTTTTTTATTGTAAAGAGCGGTAATATGCTGGCAGAATTACATTTTCTTTTGGGTATTAATCAGGTGTAACAAAGCGAAGTTCGAGGTCTGACACTCAATATAATTACTCTGATGTGTTAAAACATATCTAACAAATCACAAGTTTTCTGAAAAAATTGTCGTAGCCTGTCTTTTAAGATGCATGGAGGGGTATTTATTTAAAGGGACAAACCACATAACAGGGGGTCATGCACCGTAAAATATTAAGTGCCCTGCCCACATTGCTAATAGTATTTTATGTTGCTTTTGGCACCCCAGAAAAATAACATTAAAACCCCACTAAGTGACTCATCCTTACCTAGGCCATCAAGGGCTAATCTGCAGGAAAAAGTTTTTAAATAATCAATAGGCAATCTTATTTAACATTATCCTTGTGGTGCTGGAAATGAATGCTAGTACAGGAAATGAATCCCTACACCAGTAGAAAAGGGAAATTGTCAATTGAAATATATTGGCACAGGGCACAAGGAGTCACTGAATGGTGTGATGAGTATGATAATGATGTGAAACACATGCTGTGGCCTTTAAAGTCACCAGATCTCAACCCAGCTGAACACCAATGGGAGATTTTGGACTGACTTTTAGACAGCGCTCTCCACCGCCAGTATGAAAACTCCAAATGAGGGAATGTCATTTGTAAGAATGGTGTTCCTTCCGTCCAGTAGCGTTCCAGAGACTTGCAGAGACTATGCCAAGCAGCACTGAAGCTGTTCTGGTGGCTCGTGGAGGCCCAACACCTTACTAAGACACTTTATGTTGGTTTATCCCGCTTTAATTTGTCACCCGTCTGTATGTATGTATGTGTGTGTGTGTGTGTGTGTGTGTGTGTGTGTGTGTGTGTGTTATTATCTTTATTTAACAAGGTAGGTCAATTGACAAAAAGGTCGAGGACAGTGAAGTGCACAGTATTACACCAGCGGACAACAAGATACCGAATGGGAAAATGACACAACAATTAAGACACATTTTATAATTCAAGGTTTAAACAATCAAATCGAATAAATGATTCAAGGAGGTGGCCTCCTACTTCCAGGAAAATACATTTCTGCTACATCATGTTGGACCTCACACACATGCAACAGTGAGGCCAAACACCAAGGCCTAAAACTGAATGAATGTTTCTCATTTGAAAAATGTACATTTCCTGCAACCTTTGGGTCTACCCCTGCCCTGCCCACGATGCTACCTTTACTTTCTGGAGCACAGCCAGTATTCTGTTCCTGATTTCTTTGGTAGCCAGGGAATACACAATGGGGTTCAGACAGGGCGGCATGCATGTAGCCAATGACAAGAGCACCCCAGCGATATCTTGATCAATTTTGAAAACGGCAAAGAAAAGCTCAATGGTAAACACTGTCATGATCGGCACATAGAAAATCGCCACTAGAACGAGATGTTCCGTGCAGGTTGCGAGTGCTTTGTACCTGCTCTCCACGCTTTTCATTCTGAACACAGCTGTCAAAATACAGGTGTATGACACGACGATTAAACTGAAGGGCCCAAACACAATAATTAAACTCAGAGAAGAGGCAGTAGCCCACTGCAATCTGTTATCATTGCAAGCTAGTCTGAACATGGGGGCATAGTCACAGAAGAAGCTCTTCACAATAACTGAATTACAGAAAGACAGCCTGGTCTGGATTATAACTGAGAACAGATTAACACTTATGCAAAATGACCAAACTGTGATTAAAATAGTGGTCATGACGGTGTTTGTGTTGATAGAGCTCTGCCTCAATGGGAAACATATTGCAATAAACCTGTCATAGGCAAGTACACCGAGGGAAAATGACTCTAACGAGGAAAAGCAGAAATAAAAAAACATCTGTGTAAAGCATACGCTGTAAGACATAAAGTTATCTTTAGCAAGAAACATCTTGATCATACTAGGAATAATGCTTGTATTCAGCACCAAGTCGACGATCGCCAAATTAGCCACCGCAATGTACTTTGGAGTGTGCAGGCGATAATCTATAAATATAATGGAAATGATAATGGAGTTGGACAAAACCGTTACAATATACACGGCTCCAAGGAAAATTAAATATAAATCGGTATACTTTAAATGCGTAAATCCGACAATGTAAAATCCCACTGGTCTAATGATGGAGTCATTTGTGATCCATGTGGTGCGATCTCCCATTGCAAGGTGTTCAGGAACTCAGTGACTGGTCTTCCTCTTCTCCCTGAGAGAGAAACGGATTAATATCTTCCAATGACAAAATACACCCAATTTACAGTGCAGTCTCTGCGTAGCCTTTGCCTAGTTTAGATTTACATTTCGACATTTAGCAGAGCAGACGCTGTTTTCCATCATTAGATTTCATTTTTTCATACTTTCTACTACAGAGCTGGATATTTCAACTACATAACTAGTAGCCTACCCGGGACTTGAATCTTTCCCTTTTGAGTGATAAGCTTTCAGTTTCCCTGACAATTATACTACGTTCGCAACCTAACTAGCCATTGGTCCGGATCAGTGTGTTAGTTTAGTTTGTGCTACACTTTTAGAGCTTGGGAAGCTAATATAAGTTTAAACTTTTCTGCCGCGATCTATTGAATGTTTGGACGAATATTTATTTAAAAATTCGAATTGTTTTCCCGGACGACTTGCACTTGTATAATATAACGGCAATATACGTTTTAAAACTGATCAGCTAAATGAAATCAACACATTCAGGGAGACGTGCACTGTAGACATTTCCGTTTTCAATGAAAGCGCCGATCCAGTCAGATTTGTAACTCTCAGCGTCACTGACACATTTTTTAGAACTGCTTATGTTGATGATATAATGACACGCTAAATAGCCTGTCTGCTATAAACTGGTCGGCCCCAAACCCCAGTTCATTGCACATTTATTAGTCGTGCGTCCTGCGTCCATTCTGACTAAACATATTCATAGACCTTGGTGTTCGACCCAACCGTGTAATCTGCTCATTTGTTTTAGCCTATTTATTTATTTATTTATTTATTTATTTATTTATTTATTTATCTGTTTACTTATTTACTTATCTACTTATTTATTTGCCATTTTGTGTGCCACTAATAGAATTATGTGTTTTAACCAAACGTTTCTGAGAGGGTCAGCGGTAGCCTTCCTGATAATTCCTATAATTATTCTTGCTTAAATTCTTACTAAACATTGTCATTTGTCTTGGAGTTGGAGCCGACCGCTTAATCTGCTTACTGTAAGCTATTTAGGTCGTATAAAACTAATTAGAAGTCTCTATTTTTAATAACCTAAAGTTTAGAAAAAGTAACATTGCGGATAAATAATTATAGAAATTTAAGTGCAACATGTTTTGTACAGTTTAACAGCAAATACAACATTTATACAGTATTTAAACTTCACGTGCAGTTTTGATGAAAAAAAAGAAAAAATAACCAAACGATGGAAGATGTGTCACGCATGCGTATTTGGTTTCACCGTCTCTTCCTCGACCGACACCTCTCTTGAATTGTTTTCATATGGACAGCGGCTTCGATAGACACACACAATTCTTTCAGCCCGCTATATCCAGGCATAATGCAGTTAATATGTAACCAAGAGCAGAACGGCTATGTGAGGGCACGATGCGTAGGCTGTCGTTGTTTTTTTCATGTTTTACCACTTTTTTTCACCACCTCGAAAAAAATGCAAAACTTGTTTCATTTGCCATGTCTTTACGTTTTCTAGAAAGCTTCCACTTCAGACGAATAACTAGCAAATCGACCGCGACTGAAACCGTGAAAACCGGACCACACAATATTGCAATCGCTTTTGTAAACATGTAATTTAAATCACGCGTATATTTAGTCTTGTATTCAGTCGATGTAGACAACATTGGATGTGAGCATGATTGTGTCTTTGCTCTTCCAATGTTTGTCAATATACTGTTTGAATATTGTATATGGTGTACAAGCTGTGGCTATTCCACATACGTGTCGAAGGTACGCGCGTGGAATTCACAATCAGCCCCGGCGGCGTCAGGAAGAATTGCGAACAAACATATCGATTACGGTGCAGGGCAGAATTGACGCAGCTGGAAATCGGTACTCACCACTTCTCCTCTGCATCTGTGAGTGTGGAAACCCTTAAGTCTAATGTGCTTCTGTACTCGTGCTGCTGAATATATCTCCTGGTGTGTGTGGAATGCGCGTACATGAGAATTTTTCTGTGACGTCAATTAAAATGAGGCGCAGATTTACACTCCTCTTCACATGAACGCGGATGTCAATTCACACACTGTGCTATATGCGCTTCTCTTTTTCATTAATTTATCCAAGTAAAATTAAAACGGTGACGCTGTGGATTGTGGTATGAGCATAGCTATAAACCATGAATTCTATATTGTTCTGTTGAATCTGGTCCATAAAATTATTACAGAAAGTAACGATGTTAAAAACTGTCTTTTTTATTGTAAAGAGAGGTAATATGCTGGCAGAATTACATTTTCTTTTGGGTATTATTCTGGTGTAACAAAGCGAAGTTCGAGGTATGACACTCAATATGATTACTCTGATGTGTTAAAACATATCTAACGAATCACACATTTTCAGAAAAATTTGTCATAGCCTGTCTTTTAAGATTACATGGAGGGGTGTTTATTTTAATGGACAAACCACATAACAGGGGGTCATACACCGTGAAATATTCAGTGCCCTGCCCACATTGCTAATAGTATTTTATGTTGCTTTTGGCACCCCAGAAAAATAACATTAAAACCCCAGTAAGTGACTCATCCTTACCTAGGCCATCAACGGCTAATCTGCAGGAAAAAGTTTTTAAATAATCAATAGGCAATCTTATTTAACATTTTCCTTGTGGTGCTGGAAATGAATGCTAGTACAGGAAATGAATCCCAACACCAGTAGAAAAGGGAAATTGTCAATTGAAATATATTGGCACAGGGCACAAGGAGTCACTGAATGGTGTGATGAGTATGATAATGATGTGAAACATATGCTGTGGCCTTTAAAGTCACCAGATCTCAACCCAGCTGAACACCAATGGGAGATTTTGGACTGACGTTTTAGACAGCGCTCTCCACCGCCAGTATGAAAACTCCAAATGAGGGAATGTCATTTGTAAGAATGGTGTTCCTTCCCTCCAGTAGCGTTCCAGAGACTTGCAGAGACTATGCCAAGCAGCACTGAAGCTGTTCTGGTGGCTCGTGGAGGCCCAACACCTTACTAAGACACTTTATGTTGGTTTATCCCGCTTTAATTTGTCACCCGTCTGTATGTATGTATGTATGTATGTGTGTGTGTGTGTGTGTGTTATTATCTTTATTTAACAAGGTAGGTCAATTGACAAAAAGGTCGAGGACAGTGAAGTACACAGTATTACACCAGCGGGCAACAAGATACCGAATGGGAAAATGACACAATAATTAAGACACATTTTATAATTCAAGGTTTAAACAATCAAATCGAATAAATGATTCAAGGAGGTGGCCTCCTACTTCCAGGAAAATACATTTCTGCTACATCATGTTGGACCTCACACACATGCAACAGTGAGGCCAAACACCAAGGCCTAAAACTGAATGAATGCTTCTCATTTGAAAAATGTACATTTCCTGCAACCTTTGGGTCTACGCCTGCTGTGCCCACGATGCTACCTTTACTTTCTGGAGCACAGCCAGTATTCTGTTCCTGATTTCTTTGGTTGACAGGGAATACACAATGGGGTTCAGACAGGGCGGGATGCACGAAGCCAACGACATGTTCACCGCAGCGACTTCCGGATCAATTTTGAAAACGGCAAAGAAAAGCTCAATGGTAAACACTGTCATGATCGGCACATAGAAAATCGCCACTAGAACGAGATGTTCCGTGCAGGTTGCGAGTGCTTTGTACCTGCTCTCCACGCTTTTCATTCTGAACACGGCTGTCAAAATACAGGTGTATGACACGACGATTAAACTGAAGGGCCCAAACACAAGAATTAAACTCAGAGCAGAGGCAGTGGCCCACTGCAATCTGTTATCATTGCAAGCTAGTCTGTACATGGGGGCATAGTCACAGAAGAAGCTCTTCACAATAACTGAATTACAGAAAGACAGCCTGGTCTGGATTATAACTGAGAACAGAGTAGCACTTATGCAAAATGACCAAACTGTGATTAAAATAGCGGTCATGACGGTGTTTGTGTTGATAGAGCTCTGCCTCAGTGGGAAACATATTGCAATAAACCTGTCATAGGCAAGTACACCGAGGGAAAATGACTCTAACGAGAAAAAGCAGAAATAAAAAAACATCTGTGTAAAGCATACGCTGTAAGACATAAAGTTATCTTTAGCAAGAAACATCTTGATCATACTAGGAATAATGCTTGTATTCAGCACCAAGTCGACGATCGCCAAATTAGCCACCGCAATGTACTTTGGAGTGTGCAGGCGATAATCTATAAATATAATGGAAATGATAATGGAGTTGGACAAAACCGTCACAATATACACGGCTCCAAGGAAAATTAAATATAAATCGGTATACTTTAAATGCGTAAATCCGACAATGTAAAATCCCACTGGTCTAATGATGGAGTCATTTGTGATCCATGTGGTGCGTTCTCCCATTGCAAGGTGTTCAGGAACTCAGTGACTGGTCTTCCTCTTCTCCCTGAGAGAGACATGGATTAATATCTTCCAATGACAAAATACACCCAATTTACAGTGCAGTCTCTGCGTAGCCTTTGCCTAGTTTAGATTTACATTTCGACATTTAGCAGAGCAGACGCTGTTTTCCATCATTAGATTTCATTTTTTCATACTTTCTACTACAGAGCTGGATATTTCAACTACATAATTAGTAGCCTACCCGGGACTTGAATCTTTCCCTTTTGAGTGATAAGCTTTCAGTTTCCCTGACAATTATACTACGTTCGCAACCTAACTAGCCATTGGTCCGGATCAGTGTGTTAGTTTAGTTTGTGCTACACTTTTAGAGCTTGGGAAGCTAATATAAGTTTAAACTTTTCTGCCGCGATCTATTGAATGTTTGGACGAATATTTATTTAAAAATTCGAATTGTTTTCCCGGACGACTTGCACTTGTATAATATAACGGCAATATACGTTTTAAAACTGATCAGCTAAATGAAATCAACACATTCAGGGAGACGTGCACTGTAGACATTTCCGTTTTCAATGAAAGCGCCGATCCAGTCAGATTTGTAACTCTCAGCGTCACTGACACATTTTTTAGAACTGCTTATGTTGATGATATAATGACACGCTAAATAGCCTGTCTGCTATAAACTGGTCGGCTCCAACCCCAGTTCATTACACATTTCTTAGTCGTGCGTCGAGCGTCCATTCTAACTAAACGTATTCATAGACCTCGGTGTTCGACCCAACCGTGTAATCTGCTAATTTATTTTAGCCAATTTTTAAATTTTTATTTTTTAGCCATTTTGTGTGCCACTAATAGAATTATGTGTTTTAACCAAACGTTTCTGAGAGGGTCAGAGGTAGCCTTCCTGATAAATAATCAGATAACTCTCAATGTAAACTATTTTATACACTCTCGCCGTAAATAAAGCATTTTACAGTATTAAAACACATTCGCGTAGTTTTGATTAAAAAAATTTAAAAAGAAACTAACCATTTTAAAATGAGAACCAAACATTCAGGGTTATGTAACACACACCACTGTCACTTCCTCTCCCGAACGTTGAAGGCAAGCTGGTGGAAATGTGCCCACTCAACCCTTGTGTCTGAATGAATTGCTAAAAAAAACCGAAAGAACCATTAAAGGAACACGGTAAACTTAGCGCGACGGGAAAGCGATACTCACCAGTTCTGCTTAGCATAAGTCACTGTCGAAAGCCGTTTGTTTAATGTGCTTCTTCACTGACGCTGTACAATATATATATCTTCGTGTGTGGAATGCGTGTACTTCTTCTGGGACGTTAATTAAAATCCGGGTCTGCCTTCCCTTACCTTTCGAACGCATAATCCTTCTGGTAGCTATAGAAACACTGATGAAATCAGTTCCTGATTTGTGGTGGGACCACTGTTCTTGACAGCCATAAAGTGCAATCAGGTACTTTAAGATTTTACTGGGTTGGCTGAAATTGTAGTTCTCTCATCATCTCTCCCCCATCCTTTCTCTTACACATACAAGCATGTTCTTGCATTCATAGACATACAAACACACACTCACAAACCACTCTTCTACAACAATAAAAGAGCACATAAAAGAAGTGCATAACTTTTTTTACACGATATCTAAAATATAATATGCATATTAACAAACATTGCATGTAAGTTAATTACAATACATCAATACTACAGACTTAACAGTATTGCACTTATGTTTGCGCTTTACTCAGTTCATTTAATTATTTTTCATTTTGCATTTGATGGAGAATGATTCTCTAACCTACGTCCCTGCATGCAAGTACAGGCGCCCCCCCCCCCCCCCCCCCCCCCCCCGTCCCATAAGCATACACATGCCAAAGCCCCTCTTGTGAGTAGCATAGCCAATGACTAAGTGATGTATTTTTTTGGGGGGGGGGGGGGGGGGGGGGGGTGTCGTGTTGATTGTCAATTCAGCTCTAAGAGAGTACATATAAATACACTTTGTGAGCATATTTAACACTGAACATTTCACTGTGAGTTGGTACCGACAGTCAAATTTTTTGAAAATGTATTTTTGTGCATGTTCTGTTGGTCCAGACTTTATTTTTTATTTTTTATTTTTTTTTTGACATCTCATCGACATGCGCAATTAGGCCAAACATCAGGGCTTAACAATAAATGGGTTTTATTCGTTTGAAAATTTAAAATTTACCGAAAACTTTGGCTCTACGCTTACCCTGTCCACGCTGCTAATTTGACTTTCTGGAACATCGTAAATATTCTGTTCCTGATTTCTTTGGTTGCCAGGGAATACACAATGGGGTTCAGACAGGACGGGATGCATGAGGCCAACGACAAGTTCACCATTTTCACATTTGGATTGACGAGGAATAAGAAAAATTCAATGATGTGCAGTGTTATGGTTGGCACATAGAAAATGGCCACTAGAACGAAATGTTCTATACACGTTGCAAGTGCTTTGTACCTGCTCTCCACATTCTTCATTCGAAACACGGCTGTCAAAATACAGGCGTATGACATGGCTATTAAACTAAGTGGCAGGAACAAAAAGAGTATACTCACTGAAGAGGCAACGGTCCACTGCAGTGTGTTACCATTACACGACAGATTGATCAGGGCCCCATACTCACAGACAAAGTTGTACACAGTGAGTGAATCACAAAAAGACACTTTTCTTAAGATCAAGACCATGAACGCCAGGACGCTGACACAAAGCGACCAAACAGTCGCTAAAATACTGAACATGCGTGTAGGAGTATTAATGGAGCTGTGCCTCAGTGGGAAACATATCGCAATTAATCTGTCATAGGCAAGTACACTGAGGGAAAATGACTCTAGTGCTATAGAGCAGTAATAAAAAAAATTCTGTGTCAAACATGCGTTGTAGGACATAAAAGTATCCCTCGTGACAACAGTCTTGATCGAACTAGGAATAAAGGACGTACTGGCCATCAAGTCAACAACCCCTAAATTAGCCACCGCGATATACTTCGGAGTGTGTAGGCGACGATCCATCCATATTATGGAAATGATAAAGGCGTTGCACAAAACCGTTACAATATACATGAAGCCGAGGAAAATTAAATATAAATCAGCAAACTTTAAATGAGTAAATCCTATAACATAAAATCCCTCTGGTATAATGGTGACGTTTGTGATCGAAGTGGTGAGAATTCCCATTGCACGTGCGCGGCGTTCAGTGCCTCCGCGTGGCTGCTTTTCTTCTGGCTCTGAGAGAGATACAGATGAATGGAAATCAATGAAATCATACAAACACGTGACAATTCTAGCTAATGTTCCGTACAAGTTAATTAGCTTAGATTAAACTACGCTGTACCTTTAGAGCTTGGGAGCATAATACACGTAGCCACTTTTCCATGTCATTCTACTGTTTTTTTAAACGTATCTTTTCAAATTATGCCATTTGTTTACTCGTATGACTCATATCTTCCACGTTACTGTTAAACGGCTTAGCTCAATTAAACCGATGCATTCAGAGAAACCAGTGCGTTTGACAAATTTGTCTATTAATTGAAACTATGAGATTTTTTTTCTCTCCAAGCATCACCGATTTTTTTCAGTAGAGCGCATGTAGATTTCCTCTTGGGCCGGAATTTACGCATAACAAATAGCAAATCTAGAAATTTAGTATTTCAACAAACTTATGCAGTTTGCTGAAGGACGAACCATTTAAAAAAGAACCAAACCGTGGAGGTGACGTGCATGGGTCTTCGGTTGGGTACGCCGGCTCTCCCTCGGCCGATATCGTTCTTGAATCGTTTCCAAAAAGACAGCGCCTTCAACAGACACACACAATTTTTTCAGCGGGCTATATCCAGGCATAGGGTAGGGTAGGGTAGGATAAAAAAGGGTTTTAAAATGCTTTGCTTGATAATGGCTGTACGTTTTCGAGAAAACTTCCACTTTTAGCGCACAGCAAGCAAACCGATCGCCGGTCCGCGTGTCACAAATGTTACAGTCACCTTAGTAAACATTTAACTTCAATCACGCGTATTTTTAAGACAACACCCAGTCTGGCGTTCGTGTAAGTATTCTATATTTTGTATTTTGTAGTACCACTATACCCTTTGAATATTGTATTTGGTTTACTAGCTGTTTCTATTTCACATACACGTCGAAGGTAAGGAAACATTCGCACTCAATCTTGGCGTCTGAAAAGAAAAAAAAAAGGCGCGGGGTAGACTTAGCGCAGTAAAAAAACGAAACTCACCTATTCTCAGCATTGGCCTGTGTCGAAACCCGTTAGTGTAATGTGCTTCACCACTCATGCTTAAGAATTTATCTCCTGGTTTATGTGGAACGCGCCTACTTTGGAATTCCTCTGGGACATCAATTAAAATCCGCAACTGCCCTCCCTTGGCTGTCGAATGTATAATCCGTTCGGTACCTATTTGAGGCACCGATAAGGTCACGGTTTACGTTGCATGTAGGCCTTTAGCAGACCGCCTGATCCAGACCGACGACACAAACTGGATTTCAGTGTACAATGTATTTATCCAGCAATTCATAAGGTACCCTTGCTTATGAGTACAATTACCGTGCCTTGCCTGGCTATGCACGTACTGATGAATTTGCAAGCATATTATGGTGCACATATACAAAAAATATTTGGAATATTTTTATTTCTTTAATGTCATTAATTATTCAGCGGTACATTATGTGTGTAATTATACGTAATTTTTCTCTAAATATTTTTTTTAATATATTCAGATATTTAAATATTTATGCCTTGCTAAATATTTATTTTGTAGCACAGATTTAGTATTTAATACAAATATTTAAATATCTTCTTTCAAGGGTTAGATTTCTAAATTAAATCTTCCAAAAGAAATAATTTATTGATACTACCAGATTTGTAAATGTGAAAAAAGGCCCATGAAAATGTTCCTATTCAGGTTTACAAACCGCACATGTGCTGAAACGCGCATCTTTATTATCTCTGTATGTGTGTTCATACCTGCAAAATGTACGTTTCTTTCTTTTATAGTCTATATATGTATATTGTTACCTCACAACAGCGCAGCAGTTAATGCAGTACTTTTCTGGGGCTTCATTCACAAAACTTTTCTTAAATTATTCTTACTTTTGTTCTTCAAAATGGTTCCTATGAAGAAAAAAAAAAAAAAAAACAATATGGGATTCATGACATGTCTAGACCTTTGTTTTTGTGCATATCCCAGGTTTTCAGCTTTACAACTGCTGGTATGTAAGGGCATTTGGGGGTTTGTAGTCTGAAATAACAGAATGCACATATTAAAATACCTTTTAATAAAATCTTTGAGTTGTTTGGTTACAAATCTTAAATAACAGACTAAAGAGCCAAATCAAAGAAAAAAAGTGTCTTTGTCCCAAGCATTATGGAGGTCACTTTATTTATTTATTTTGAGCGAGATGTCCTAGGGCATTAGGCACATTAATGGTTCAGCAGAGGGTGCTGCTAACAGACAAAGTTTTGAAAATTGATTAAAATTTTATTAATTAATTTATATATATATTTTTTACAGTTTTTAAATAATCAGTCGGACACCTTAGCATTTACCATTTTCTTCCTGGAGCTGGAAACTAATCTTAACATATCAGTAGAAAAGTATTCTATGGAAATACAATTAAACCTCCTCATGTTGGACTTCACATTAACTTGGGCAAATGAGGCCAAACACAAAGGGCTAAAATTAAAGGGATGTTTTCATTTGAAAAAAAAATTGCTACAATCTTTGGCTCTAGGCCTGCCCTGAGCACGCTCCTACCTTGACTTTCTCGAGCATAGCCAGTATTCTGTTCTTTATTTCTTTGGTTGCCAGGGAATACACAATGGGGTTCAGACAGGGCGGGATGCATGAGGCCAACGACAAGCTCACCACAAAGACATCCGTATCGATGTGGACAAAGAAAATTTCAATGATAAACACCGCCAGGATAGGCCCGTAGAAAATCGCAACTAGAAAGAGATGTTCTGTGCAAGTGACAAGTGCTTTGTACCTGCTCTCCACGCTTTTCATTCTAAACACGGCTATCAAAATACAAGCGTAAGACATGACGATTAAACTAAGGGGCCCAAACGCAATAATTAAACTCAGAGAAGCGGCAGTGGTCCACTGCAATCTGTGATCATTGCAAGACAGCCTGTACACAGGGGTGTAATCACAGAAGTAGCTCTGCACGTTGACCGAATTACAGAAAGATAATCTGGTAATGATTATTACCGCGAACACAATAACACTTATAACCAATGACCAAACGGTTACTAAAATACTGATCATGACGGTGATTGTGTTGATAGAGCTCTGTCTCAGTGGGAAACATATCGCAATGAACCTGTCATAGGCAAGTACACTGAGGGAAAACGACTCTAATGAGACAAAACAGTAATAGAAAAACATCTGTGTCAAACATGCGTTGTAGGAAATAAAGTTTTCCTTCGCGAGAAACAGCTTGATCATACTGGGGATAATGCTTGTACTGAGCACCAAGTCGACGATCGCCAGATTAGCCACCGCAATGTACTTTGGAGTATGCAGGCGATAATCTATCCTTATAATGGACAGGATAAAGAAGTTGAACAAAACTGTTACAATATAAACAACGGCGAGGAAAATCAAATATAAATCACTAAACCTTAAAAACGTAAATCCGACAATGTAAAATCCCAATGGTGTAATGATGGAATGGTTTGTGATCGAAGAGGCCGGAATTCCCATTGCTCGTTCAGGACCTTCGCGTGACTGCTTTTCCTCGGGCTCTGAAAGAGAAACAAATGAACTGATACCAATGGAAAGGTACAACCACGTGACAGTTTAGCCTAATAGTGTTGCGTACCCTTTTGCCTAATCAAATCATGTATTGTTTTAAGCAGTCATCTGTCCTTAAAAAGTTGTTTTTAAAAAGTCAGTTTTACCGGGAATTGTTTGCCAGCTGACCAAAAAGTTTCTAAGAAAATATATGCTAAAAACCATTCGGCTTCAACTCCAGGTCATTACACTCCTATTAAGATTCCTGCGTCCATTCTAACTTAACGTGTTCATTGATCTCAGTTTTGGATCCAACTGTGTAATCTGGTCATTGTTGGCAATTTAGGGTAAGCCTACAACCAACAGAATTATGTATTTCAACCAAAAGTTTAGAAAAAGGTCAGAAGTGTCCTTCCTGAGAAATAATCATAGAACTATCAGTGTAAACTATTTAAATACTCTAACTGTCAATACAGCATTAATAAATTATTAAAACAAATGCATGCAACCTGGTTTTGATAAAGGACGAACCAATTTAAAACGAGGACCGAATATTCGAGATTGCGTCGCAGGCGGTATTATGGTGGCGTCATCTCTTCCCCTACCGACATCGATCTTGAATTGCGTCCGGAATAACTCCCTCTTCAAAAGACACTATATTCTTTCAGTAACTAGGCTACATCCAAGCACAGTGCGTGAGCTGTCGTTCGTTCTTTTTGTTTTTCTTTCATATTTTGCGACGTTTTTCCCTTCTCTTTATAATACAAGAGGGAGGAAAAACAAAACAAACAAAAAAAAAAAACACCTGACGACGTACCACACGATGTGACAATCGCTTACTTAATCGCATATAATCGTACTTAAATCAAGCGTATACTTACTTAAATCACGCGTATGTTTAGGTTTAAATTCAGCCTGGTGTTGACCACCTCGACTCTTGCATTTTGAAGTAGCAGTATTGCATTTGACTGTTGTATTTTGTTTCCTAGCTGTAGCTATTCCACATGTGGAAAGTAAGCTCGTGGAAACGTTCACACTCAGCCCTTGCGTCTTAGTGAATTGTGACAAAATAACGGAATGATTAAATGCGCGAAGTAAAGGGAAAATGGTACTCACAAGTTCTACTTAGTATCGGTCACTGTAGAACACAGTGATTCTCCCCTCCTGCTGCAGAATATATCTCCTTGTGTGTGTAATGCGTGAACACGGGAATTCCTTCTGGGACGTCAATTAAAATGTGCAATTACCCTCCCTTTCCTTTCGATGAATAATCCCTTCGGTAACTAGAGAGGCATTGATGCGATCAGTTTACTTTGCAGTTTGCCATTTAACAAAGCCCTTTCATCCAGACCGACTCGCATTACATTTTTATATGGCTGTAGCCAGCTTACTAGAAAGATTTGGTCTTTTTTCCCAAACACTGTACCTTTTAAGACCGAGTACGTGGTATCTTAAAAAAGTCGGCCTTTGACCTGATACAACTATGGCACAATTAACCATGGCAATTCAGTACTTTTTTTTTTCAACCCTGTTCAGCACTTCAGTGTTTCATTCATTTTCAATATGAGCAACATGATCTAATTTTCCCTCATCTAAGAATTTCATAAGCTGAATATTGAACATGACAAAATTAATACAGATATACATGCAAGAAATAGTTTTTTTTTTTTAAATAGTTTTTTAAATTAAAAAAAAAAAAATTATTGGTTTATTTTTCAGGGACAACGGCAGGGTCGTGCACAGACATTTTGGGCCCCTCAAGCCGCCCTTGAGGTCTATCTGTGCACGTGCCTGGACAACGCACACCAATCAACAGTCAAACTGTAAATGAGCCAGAGTTAGCCTGAAAGGCTAGTTTTCATCTGCTGTCCCTGGCCAGCTGTTTAAAAGTCAGCCTAAAATTTCAAATAAAATAAAATTAAAATGCATGTGTTACAACGATAAAAAATGAAATAAATGACTCAAGAGAGACAATAAAACATGAAAGGACAGATTAGCAGACAATGACATGTAGATAAAACAAATGCACATATAATCATAGCATACATATGACACTAAAGCAGAGCGGACACAATAACATAGACTATGGCATGCGTCGGTCAGAACAAACACACCATCATTGAAATACAGTTATTTATTAAATACAGCTTTATTTTTGATTACATTCAGGGCATTTCGGTGGCATTGAAATCTTAATAAAACATTGTGACAGGGGTGTCTCTCCCTTTTGTATTCACCTTAAATACAACAACCAATTAGAAATCTGGTGAAGTGAGTTAACCGTGAAATCGACTGCTTTAATTGATCAATTAGGTGCCGACTAAAAACAAAAACCAGCCGACCCTGCAGCTCTAGGACCTGAGTTGGCTACCCTCTACAGGATTCATGTTTCCTAAAGCCTGCTTAACCATAATCTGAATCAATTAAATCATTCAAATTTCTCTAAATAAATAAAACATTTTGCCAAATGTTCAGAGCATTTAGCTAAATATATGAAACATTTACCAAATTTAAGAAGAATTTAACTGAATGTATCAAAAATATAACTGAATATTTAACTAAATGTGTAAAACATTTTGCTAAATGTTTGAATTTTTTTTACATTTATAAGTCTGTGAAAAAAATGAGCATTGTCAAATTTGCCAGTCAGTCATTTGTGATTAATCTTTTTTTTTTTAAATTTATTCCTTACAACAATGTGTATCTTGTTTCTTCTGTACAGCTTTTTAATGGATTCTGTGATTTCCTCTGTCTTCAGAGAGTATATGATTGGATTCAGCATTGGTGGCAAGACAGTCGCCAGAGACATGTTCACAATCCTGGTGTTCAGTTGAATGGCGGAGCCCATTGCATAGGTGATACATATAGGAAGATAAAACACACCCACCAAGATCAAATGAGAGGTGCAGGTCTTCATGGCTTTGAGGCGCTCAGAGGCTTCTGCAATTTTCAATAATGCTCTGGCTATACAAATGTATGTACCTGTGATAAACAGTACCGGTAACCAGAGAATTATAACAGGATGTGTCCAGTGAATAACAGCACTTGGAGTGTTGTCATTGCATGCCAAAAGGTGTATCGGTCCAAGATCACAGAAATAGCTGTTTATCTCAACGTATTTGCAGAATGATATTCTGTTGATAAAAATCACAGCCATGAAAACAGCCATTCCTGCAAAAATCCATAATATGGTCGTGATCACCAACATTGATTTAGTAGTCACAATCTCATTGTATCTCAGTGGAAAGCATATAGCAACAAATCTATCATAGGATAGAGCAGTGAGAGTGAGAGACTGCATAGAGACAAACCAAAAAACAAAGAACATACTAGTCAAGCAGGCCTCGTAGGAGATTAGATGTGATTTAAACAGCAAGGTATCGATCAACTGAGGAACAAGTGCAGTGCTTCCACACAAGTCGGACACAGCCAAATTAAACACTGCAATGTATTTTGGACTGTGAAGACAGTGGTCAGTGTAAATCACAAACATTACAAAAGCATTTCCCAGTAGAGTCAGAGCAAAGCACAAGCACAAGAAAACATAGTAGTATTTTGTGTGGGGAATACCGGCAAAACCACTTATGAAAAAGAACTCAGGACGCACAATAGTGGCGTTAATAAAGGAGGTTGAATTCAGGGGGCACATCACAGGTTTGTTTTATCCTCACTGTTTCTCACCCCCTGAAAAACCAGTCCTTTAAGACCTGAAAATAAAAAAATAGGTTGGACTGCAATAATGAATTCCTGAAGCACAGCAAAGCTAACAATGTGCGGTTTATAAAATATTTAGCTAAAGAAACCACAGAAGGTCAGATTAAATAGAAATTATTAAATTATTGAATCAATGGATCTTGTGTGCCTCAAACAAAAAAAAAAAAAAAAACAGTAGACGGATTTCTAAGGCTTCATTCAACCCATTATTCATTGACTGAAATGAACAATTTGCGAATTCATAGAACACACAAAAATCTTCTTACAATAGGTAATATGTTTATGTGTAGGGGGGCTCTTGGTACCCAAGCACCTGCAACTTTTGCCCTATTTGCCCAATGTGCCTCTTTGATTTGATAAAAACAATAGTATAATTTCTATTTTTATTGTTCCTGTCACTAATGTTCATTCAGTCATTTTGGTAAATTATATTCTGTACAATACCTAGGTGTCTTAAATCAGTTTTACCTGGTTTATTGGACCCTTTTGTCACATTGAGCACCAGACACTCAAAAGGTCTCTGTAGCACATCTCTGCATAACACCTAACAATCATGTTACATACTCATGACATCTCTGCATCTTTTTCTGTTACGTTTGTATCACTGTACCCTTCTGTTTTAATAGAATATTCTGATAGTTTAATCGCATAGAAACCTGACAATGAGAGCTTAATGTTGAACAATATTTATAAATTTTTTACACTGAAATAGTTGACATTATGCATTTTCTCAGAGAGATCATCAAAGGTAAAGGTTTTTTGATGCAATATATCAACTTTTTTTAAAGTCTGGAAAATTATTTTTGATTCGGTATTCAGTTGGAATAATTTCCATGCAATTTTAAACAGAAAAAGGCAGCTTTTTGAAATAAATAAATGAATGGCTACATTATGGTGTAGCTAATACTTACCAGTAATTTTCAGCAGACAGACTAAACATGTCAATGCATCGGTTTCTTATTTAGAAGATCTCTTTTTCCATTAAGAACCAATGTACTTCGATGTTTCTCTTTCGGTAGGTGTATGTCCAGGAACTTGATGATAGTTTGGTTGGAAAAGACTGCGGTGAGGCAAAGTGTTCATTGTTCTTATATCCCTAAGTGTTGACAGAACATTACACCAAGGGAACAGGACACAAAAGAAACGCCCATGTGAAATTGGCGCAACATGACGGAATGATAAGCCGCGTTTCCACCGCAGGAACTTTACCCCGGAACTAGGAACCTTTTGAGGAACTCAATGCGTTTCGACCGCAGGAACTACGGTCTAAATTTAGTTCCGGGGGCTTTATTTTACCCCCAAAAAAGTTCCTGTTCGGGGGGTAATACTTTCCAAAAGCACCGGAACCTTTGTGGTGGGGCGCAAGCGCTGAACATTTCTGATTGGTCGACTACTTGCAGTGTTTTATTTCAACCGCCATGTTTAAAAATATGCAGCTGCAAAGCGATTTATTTTCATAATAACTTCAAATCAAACTTGTATGTTATGCGGCGCAGTAGCCTAGTTTTGGTTATAGCCTGCCAACGTCTTGGAATTATAACGTGTGCTCTTCTGTTCTTTTCTTGCTTTAGTATTCGTTTTATAAAATGCTAAGCATTCGTGCTGGGACAGCATATTATGTACCAAAACATTCAAACGGATTAATTCGGTTGCTGAATATTTTCTTCCGGATTTTCTTTGTTAGCCCGTTGTAATTGACTCAAAACGTTTGATACAGTTATGTGAGGTATAGTTCTGCGTAATTCACATTGGTGATACAGTAAAAGCAAACTGGAAATCACCTTCCGCACTTTTTGTCAGGGTAAAATAACAGGTTAATTCTAGGAATCGTCCCTTTAGCTTTTTCAGACTGCCGTAATTTTACTCTGCCATTCTTCAATTCCACAAAAAGACCAGGAAGACTATGGACTAATTTATGGTGCATGGTTCGCATCTGGAGGGCACGGTTCGCTGCTCGGCTAGCAGTAACTTCGAAGGAAAGCAAACGGTGGCTGTACCACTGCTAATTTAAATTTTCACGCAAGTCCGAGTTTTCGTTCTATTCTTGTCATTTTGCGATTAGCCTATATGGAATTGACGACGAGAAAGTAATCAAACAGAAAATTGTTTACAACGTGTGCATGTTTTCTGCTGTTGTTGCCAGTTATATTGGAAATGTGAATGCATTCTGTCGCCTCGGATGTCAAGACATGAAAGTGAATGTTCGCATAAAAACATAATGAATGTGTTTGAGAGGATATATAAAACAGTTACAATCTGACTATTGGCCTGTTATATCCTTTTTGTTGCATAACAACGGTCCAAGTTCAACTACCAACGACAGTTTTGCTTGACAACGGTGAAATACGCCCAAACGGCTGCAGAAGAATATTTCAATTCCAGGTGATTAAATCGATAAAAATCAATAAATACAAAAGTAACCATATATAGTCATTGTTGGTAAGCCGTTGTATATAAGTGGAATAAACCCCTCCGGGCTGTCCCGGTTATTAGAAAATAATGTAGGCTGCTTCGGTGGTAGTATGGGGTTACAGAAGAAATCATAGGACAGATGGACCGACGACAACGTCGCTTTTTCATACGTCAGTGGGCTAATCTGATTCTGTGTTCTTTGTTTGGGTTTATTTATTTATGAATGCTTTGTTTGTTTCTTTGTTTGGAGCCTCACTCTCAGGACCGGGGTTGTGGTGTAACTGTTAGTATTTCAGATTTGTATATGTATGCGTGAGCTTGAAACATTGTGCCGATAAAATGTTATATGGATGTTTATTGGACGTTTATTTCTGAGAGTTTAATCCTGCATTCAGATCGTGAAACACTGGAGAAAAAAAATAAATCGAATAGTTACCATGGATAAAATGGGCAAACTTTCTGATTGCTGTTTGATTACAGAACCAATAATAATAATAATAATAATAATCACTGCAAGCGGTAATTAATGGGGTCGAAGTAGCATGTGATAATTATGAATTTATAAACTGGAAGGGCACGTGGGGTACTAATATTTTTATCCTCTGCCCCAAAATATGATATGGTATTCCCAAGCAAAGAAGTCAACATGCATACAAGTTTTAGAATGGTCAGCCAGTACTCAGCCTGTCACATGCCGACTGAGTGATGATTGGCTAATTGTGGCTAATTATTGAGCATCAGAGCTCACAGATTCTTGCAAGGCGCATTGGGTGATGCTCGTCCTGTGACTAGTTTACAACAGTAAGTTTTGTTAAAAATTCAAAATGGCAGAAGACCTAAATTGTTGCTGATGTTGCTGTTTTTTCCCAGGGCAAAGTTGTTCAGCTGAAGAAGCAAGATGTTCCATTAAGCATAGCCAAAGATACACTTTGTTCAATTTCTTTCTTGATCCATATCTCTTTTAGAAGCAAATTATAGCCTTTGCAAATACGTAAGGAAGACCACGAAACCGTCCAATCATATAACGCAACCGATTTAAGGTGGACCGGAAAGTTCGAATCGGGAGCTGCGAATCGGGAGCCAATTTCAGCGTCGTGAACATTTCGCTGTGAGTTGGTACCGACAGTCAAATTTTTTGAAAATGTATTTTTGTGCATGTTCTATTGGTCCAGAGTTTTTTTTTTTTTTTTTTTTTTTGACATCTCAGACATGCGCAATTGAGGCCAAACACAAGGGCTTAAAAATAAATGGATTTTATTCGTTTGAAAAGTTAAAATTTACCGAAAACTTTGGCTCTACGCTTACCCTGTCCACGCTGCTAATTTGACTTTCTGGAACATCTTAAATATTCTGTTCCTGATTTCTTTGGTTGCCAGGGAATACACAATGGGGTTCAGACAGGACGGGATGCATGAAGCCAACGACAAGTTCACCATTTTCATATTTGGATTGACGAGGAATAAGAAAAGTTCAGTGATGTACAGTGTTATGGTTGGCACATAGAAAATGGCCACTAGAACGAAATGTTCCATACACGTTGCAAGTGCTTTGTACCTGCTCTCCACATTCTTCATTCGAAACACGGCCGTCAAAATACAGGCGTATGACATGGCTATTAAACTAAGTGGCAGAAACAAAAAGAGTATACTCACTGTAGAGGCAACGGTCCACTGCAAGGTGTTACCATTACACGACAGATTGAGCAGGGCCCCATACTCACAGACATAGTTGTACACAGTGAGTGAATCACAAAAAGACAATTGTCTTAAGATCAAGACCATGAACACCAGGACGCTGACACAAAGCGACCAAACAGTCGCTAAAATACTGAACATGCGTGTAGGAGTATTAATGGAGCTGTGCCTCAGTGGGAAACATATCGCAATTAATCTGTCATAGGCAAGTACACTGAGGGAAAATGACTCTAGTGCTAGAGAGCCGTAATAAAAAAAATTCTGTGTCAAACACGCGTTGTAGGACATAAAAGTATCCCTCGTGACAACAGTCTTGATAGAACTAGGAATAAAGGACGTACTGGCCATCAAGTCAACAACCCCTAAATTAGCCACCGCGATATACTTCGGAGTGTGTAGGCGATGATCCATCCATATTATTGAAATGATAAAGGCGTTGCACAAAACCGTTACAATATAAATGAAGCCGAGGAAAATTAAATATAAATCAGCAAACTTTAAATGAGTAAATCCGATAACATAAAATCCCTCTGGTATAATGGTGGCGTTTGTGATCGAAGTGGTGAGAATTCCCATTGCACGTGCGCGGCGTTCAGTGCCTCCGCGTGACTGCTTTTCTTCTGGCTCTGAGAGAGAAACAGATGAATGGAAATCAATGAAATCATACAACCACGTGACAATTCTAGCTAATGTTCCGTATAAGTTAATTAGCTTAGATTAAACTACGGTGTACCTTTAGAGCTTGGGAGCATAATACACGTAGCCACTGTTCCATGTCATTCTACTGTTTTTTTTAAACGTATATTTTCAAATTATGCCATTTGTTTACTCGTATGACTCATATCTTCCACGTTACTGTTAAACTGCTTAGCTCAATTAAGCCAATGCATTCAGAGAAACAATTAATTAAAAAAAAAAAAAAAAAAAAACACCTGACGACGTACCACACGATGTTACAATTGCTTACTTAATCGCTTATAATCGTACTTAAATCAAGCGTATACTTACTTAAATCACGCGTATGTTTAGGTTTAAATTCAGCCGGGTGTTGACCACCTCGACTCTTGCATTTTGAAGTAGCAGTATTGCATTTGACTGTTGCATTTTGTTTCCTAGCTGTAGCTATTCCACATGTGGAAAGTAAGCTCGTGGAAACGTTCACACTCAGCCCTTGCGTCTTAATGAATTGTGACAAAATAACGGAATGATTAAATGCGCGAAGTAAAGGGAAAATGGTACTCACAAGTTCTACTTAGTATCGGTCACTGTAGAACACAGTGATTCTCCCCTCCTGCTGCAGAATATATCTCCTTGTGTGTGTAATGCGTGAACACGGGAATTCCTTCTGGGACGTCAATTAAAATGTGCAATTACCCTCCCTTTCCTTTCGATGAATAATCCCTTTGGTAACTAGAGAGGCATTGATGCGATCAGTTTACTTTGCAGTTTGCCATTTAACAAAGCCCTTTCATCCAGACCGACTCGCATTACATTTGTATATGGCTGTAGCCAGCTTACTAGAAGGATTTGGTCTTTTTCCCAAACACTGGACCTTTTAAGACCGAGTACGTGATATCTTAAAAAAAAGTCGGCCTTTGACCTGATACAATTATGGCACAATTAACCATGGCAATTCAGTACTTTTTTTTTCAACCCTGTTCAGCACTTCAGTGTTTCGTTCATTTCCAATAAGAGCAACATGATCATGAACCTCATCTCAGAATTTCTTAAGTTGAATATTGAACATGGCAAAATGATACAGATATACATGCAAGAAATATTTTTTTAAATAGTTTTTTATTTTTTAAAATGTTTTACTTGGTTTATTTTTCAGGGACACCAGCACGGCCATGCACAGACATTTTGGGTGGCAGGGGCTCAACTGAAAAAAAAAGGGCAACCTCCACCCCCCATGCACCATCCCCACTATTTTCATCCTGATATTGCCACACGACACCATGTTCATAATCACACACTATGTTCATAATATGGGCCCTGTTTTGGGTCTTCTGAAATATATTTCCTGAAAGTAATATGTCATTCATTATTGGACCCAATAAACTTATCCAGACATGTTCATGCTCTACAGATAATATCCCCCACAACACTACAACAGCATCTCACACAGACATCACATACAGTTTAGTCTTCAATGTTTTTTACCTTTATTCCAGGAACAGGGATAACTAAACACAAAACACTGTCACATATTATAATAACATTATAATATGGAGAAAAAAAATAAATCGAATAATTACTGTGGATAAAATGGGCTCACATTCGGACTGCTGTTTGAGTACAAAACCAAAAAAAATAAAATAATAATAATATCACTGCAAGCGGTAATTAATGGGGTCCAAGCAGCATGTGATAATTATGACTTTTTAAGCTGAAGTGGCACATGGGGTACTAATAATTTTAGTCTCTCCCCCAAAATTTGACATGGTATTCCAACGCTCAGAAGTCAACATGCATACAAGCTTTAGGATGATCAGCCATTACTAAGCCTGTCACATGCCGACTGAGAGCTGATTGGCTAATGGCGGCTAATTATTGAGCATCAGACCTCACAGATTCTTACAAGGCGCATTTGGTGATGCTCGTCCTGAGACTAGTTTACAAAAGTAAGTTTTGTCAAAAATTCTAAACGGCAGAAGATCTAAATTGTTGCTGATGTTACTGTTGTTTTCCTGGGCAAAGTTGTTCAGCTGAAGGAGCAAGATGTTCCATTAAGCATAGCCAAAGATGCACTCTTTGAAAACTTTCATATTTGGTATAGTGCCCCCTAATGGCTGACTGATGCCAAATTTTACAAGGTTGCACTAAGTCAAGAGGTCAACGTATCCATCAAGTTTCCTGATCATCAGCAATTACTAAGCCTGTCAAATGGCTGCTCATTTTTGCCCCCCAACCCGGGTCAGAAGAACCGTCCTTGGAGGACTTCCCTGCTCCCTGATGACCCAGGGTCTTGTGACACTGCCACAACTGGTCCTCATGCTCTCTCACTGGTGCCTGGATGGGCCACACCCCTTCACCTCCAATTGGTTCCTCGCTCCTGCGGCAATGCACAGTCCCTTAATGCAGAGCCACTCCCACTTTCTCCACCACTTACGTTGTTTTGGTGGGGACTGTCACTGCTCCCCTCTCTGCGGGGGCTCCTCCAAGTGCACCCACTCAGCCAGAGCCTACAGATAGACATCCCCTTGCTTGCTGCTGCTCCTTCCAATCCAGGTCCACCATGGTTTTGCCCCCCTGCACCAGGCTCACTGGTCTACTGTCCTCTATTCAGGATTCACATTACCTTGACTATACTTAAGAGTAAGCTGATAGTTAATTAGCTGCTGGTCCACCACTGTTTTGGGGGACTGGGCAGACCCATATCCAGGTGCACCAGGGGGTCGTTGTTCAATTTCAATTCAGTTTTATTTGTATAGTGCTGTTTACAGAGACCTCACAAGGACATGTGCAGATCAGTATGGAAACAGAAACAGAGCAGACAGGAAACACCAAGCCTGAATCCCCAAATACTTTATATGGCCAAAGTATGTGGACACCTGACATCCATCATCTCATCCAAAATTATGGGAATTAATATGGAGTCGGTGCACACCTTGCTGCTATAACAACTTCAGCTCTTCTGGGATGGTGGTATACTAGATGTTGGAGCATTGCTGCAGGAATTTGCTGCTTTTCAGCCAGAAGAGCATTAGTGAGGTTCGGCAATGATTGGGCAATTGATTTATGCAAGATATGAGTCTTTTTTCGCGGATTTAACAGACATGCAAAATAAACTTTTTAGTTCATATTTTCAGATTTAATTAAAAAATCTCAAAACATACAGAATAAATATATAACTTAAATTTTAAATCAGATTTTTGAAAATAAATAATTGTTTTTCATCTCTACCACCGTGTTCCAATTTATTGTATTTAATTTGTTAATAGCTCTTATAGGTGAGTTGAGCGGAGGGTTAAATAAGTGAATATAGACAAACTTGTAGTCAGTCATTTGTGATTAAAAGATTTATTTATTCCTTACAGCGATGCAAATCTTGTTTCTTCTGTACAGTTTTTTAATTGACTCTGTGAATTCCTCTGTCTTCAGAGAGTAAATGATTGGATTCAGCATTGGTGGCAAGACATTCGCCAGAGACATGTTAACTACCCTGGTGTTCAATTGAATGGTGGAGCTCATTGCAAAGGTGATACACATAGGAAGATAAAACACACTCACCAAGATCAAATGAGAGGTGCAGGTCTTCATGGCTTTGAGGCGCTCAGAGGCTTCTGAAATTTTAAATAATGCTCTGGCTATACAAATATATGTACCTGTGATAAAAAGTACTGGAAACCAGAGAATTATAATAGGATGTGTCCAGTTTATGATTGCACTTGGAGGGTTGTCGTCGCATGCCAATAGTGTTACAGCTCCGTGATCACAGAAAAAGCTGTTTATCACAATGGATTTGCAGAATGATATTCTGCTGATAAAAATCACAGCTATGAGATTGGCAATTCCTGAAAATATCCATATTATGGTTGTGATCACCAACATTGATTTATTAGTCACAATCTCATTATATCTCAGTGGAAAGCATATAGCGACACATCTATCATAGGACAGAACAGTGAGAGTGAGAGACTGCATTGTGATAAATGCAAAAACAAAAAACATGTTAGTCAAGCAGGCTTCGTAGGAGATTAAATGTGATTTAAACAGCAAGGTGTCAATCATCTGAGGAACAAGTGCAGTGCTTCCACACAAGTCAGCCAAAGCCAAATTAAACACTGCAATGTATTTTGGAGTGTGGAGACGGTGGTCAGTGTAAATCACAAACATGACAAAAGCATTTCCCAGTAGACTCAGAACATAAACAAAGCACAAGAACACATAATAGTAGTTTGCGTGGGGAATTCCGGAAAAACCACTTATGAAAAAGAACTCAGGACGAACAATAGTGATGTTAGGTAAAGGAGGTGAATTCAGGCGGCTCATCGCAAATTTGTTTGCTCCTCACACGGTTTTTCACTCCCTGAAATACCAGTCTTTAGGATCTGAAAATAAAAAATAGGTTTACCTACAGAAATGAATTCCTGAAACACAACAATTAACAATGTGTGGGTTATAAAATATTTATCTAAAAGAAACACAGAAGCTCTGGTTTATTAGTAATTATGAAATTCTTCAATCAATGGATCTTGTGTGTCTCAATGAAAAATAGCAAAAGACAGAATTCTGATGCTTCATTCAACCTGTTAATCAGTGACTGAAAAATGCATCCTACTTTCAATTAACAATTTATGACTTTATAGAACACACAAAAATCATTTTGCAATAGGTAACATGTTTATGTTTAGGGGTGGTCTCAGTACTGAAGCACTTGTACCTTTTGCTCTATGCGCCCAATGTGTCCCTTTGATTTGATTTTTAAAAAAATTGGGATTTCTATTTTTATTGTTCTTGTCACTAATGTTCATTCATTCATTTTGGTAAATTACATTCTGCACAATACCTAGGTGTCTTAAATCAGTTTTACCTGGTTTATTGGACCCTTTAGTCACATTGAGCACCAGACACTCAAAAGGTCTCTGTAGCACAGCTCTGCATAACACCTAACAATCATGTTACATACTCCTTACATCTCTACATCTTTTTCTGTTACGTTTGTATCACTGTACCCTTCTGTTTTAATAGATTATGCTGATAGTTTAATCGCAAAAGCCTGACAAAGTGAGCTTAATGATGACCAATATCCATAAAAAATCTTTACACTGAAATAGTTGACGTGCATTTTCTCAGAGAGATCATCAAAGGTAAAGGTTTTTTGATGCAATATATTAACTTTTTCTAAAGTCTGGAAAATTATTTTTGATTCAGTTTTCAGTTGGAATAATTGCCATGAACTTCAAGCTAAGCAGAAAAAGGCAGCTCTTTGAAATAAATAAATGAAGGGCTACATTAAGGTGTAGCTAATGCTTACCAGTAATTTTCAGCAAACAGACTAAAAATGTCAATGCTTCTGTTTCTCATTTAGAAAATCTCTTTTTCAATTAGGAAATCAATTTTCTTCGATGTTTCTCTTTCAGAAGATGTGTGTCCTTGAACTTGATGATAGATCAGGTGGAAAGGACTGTGGTCAGGCAAAGTGTTCATTGTCGCTCTTATATTCTGTTGACACAGAACATTACACCAGGGGAACAGGACACAAAAGAAACGCTCATGTGAAATTGGCGCAACATGATGCAACAATAGAGACTGATTCTGTGTTCCTTGTTTGGGTTTATTTATTTATAAATGGTTTGTTTGTTTCTTTGTTTGGAGCCTCACTCTCAGGACCGGGGTTGTGGTATAACTGTTAGTATTTCAGATTTGTTTATGTATGCATGAGCTTGAAACATTGTGCCGATAAAATGTTATATGGATGTTTAATGGACAAATCTTTGTTGGAGTTATATCCAGCATTCAGATATTGGAACACTGAAAAAAAATAAATGAATAAAATGAATAGAATAATTACCATATATAAAATGGGCACACATTCTGGCTGCTGTTTGTGTACAGAAACAATAATAATAAGTATCACAGCAACCGGTAATTAATGGGGTCTAAGCAGCATGTGATAATTACGACTTATTAAGGTGATGGGCACATAGGGTACTAATATTTTCATTTTCATACCCAAGTTTTGGCATGATATTCCCAATCTTAGAAACTATATTTTTTGAAGATATGACTTTATCATTGTACATTCAATGGAAGTCTGATAAACTACATAACATGCAAAGTTTCAACTTGACTGGTCCATGCAATTGAGGAGTTGGAGGCATTTTTATTTATTTTCCTCTTGCAGTGGCACCTATTGGCGAAAGGTCACCAAAATTAGAATGCTGTCTCAGATGAAAATCTTACACAGGTATGCCCAGTTTCATAATAATGAATTTGGTGAAGCTCAGCCTAACGGCCTAGGATTAGATTGCAAAAGCTGGTTCATTATTAATGTAAATTATAAGATTTTCCATGAAGCAAAGCCAAAGATGCACTCTTTGAAAACTTTCATAGTTGGTATAGTGCCCCCTAATGGTCGACTGTTCCCAAATTTTACAAGGTCGCACCAAGTCAAGAGGTCAATATAAGAGATCTCTCGCTGGTGCCAGGATGTGCCACACCCCTTCACCTCCAATTGGTTCCTCGCTCCTGCGGCAATGCACTGTCCCTTAATGCAGAGCCACTCCCTCTTTCTCCACCACTGATGATCTTCTGGTGGGGACTGTTACTGCTCCTCTCTCTACGGGGGCTCCTCAAAGTGCACTCACTCAGCCAGAGCCTGCAGATAGACATCCCCTTGCTTGCTGCTGCTCCTTCCAATCCAGGTCCACCATGGTTCTACCCCCCTGCACCAGGCTCACTGGTCCACTGTCCACTAATCAGCATTCATGTTCCCTTGCCTTAGCCTATACTTAAGAGTAAGCTGATAGTTCTTCAGCCCAGTGGCCCACCACTATTTTGTGGCACTGGGCAGACCCATCTCCGGGTGCACCAGGGGGTCATTGTTCAATTTCAATTCAGTTTTATTGGTATAGTACTTTTTACAGAGACCTCACAAGGACGTCTGCAGATCAGTAAGGATACAGAGCAAACAGAGGAAACACCAAGCCTGAACACCCAAAAATGCTACATGGCCAAAAGTATGTACACACCTGAAATCTATGATCTCATCCAAAATTATGGGAATTAATATAGAGTCGGCACACGCCTTGTTGCTATGACAACTTCAGCTCTTCTAGGAAGGCTGTGTAATAGATGTTAGAGCATTGCTGCAGGTATTTGCTTCTTTTCAGCCAGAAGAGCATTAGTGAGGTTCGGCATTGATTGGGTGATTGATTTATGCTGGATATGAGTCTTTTTTCTCAGATTTAACAGACATGCAAAATAAACCTTTTAGTTTATATTTTCAGATTTAATTAACAAATCTCAAAACATACAGACTGGATATATAACTTTATATATCATTTTAAATCAGATTTTTGAAAATAAATAATTGATTTTCATATCTAGCACCGTGTTCCAATTTATTGGATTTAATTTGTTAATAGCTCTTACAGTTCAGCTGAGCGGAGGGTTAAAATTTTGATTAAAACATTTATTTATTCCTTACAGCGATGTGAATTTTTTTTCTTCTGTAAAGCTTTTTAATGGATTCTGTGAATTCCTCTGTCTTCAGAGAGTAAATGATTGGATTAAGCATTGACGGCAAAACAGTGGTCAGAGACATGTTAACTATCCTGGCATTCAGTTGAATGGCTGAGCCCATTGCATAGGTGATACATATTGGAAGATAAAACACACTCACCAAGATCAAATGAGAGGTGCAGGTCTTCATGGCTTTGAGGCGCTCAGAAGCTTCTGCAATTTTAAATAATGCTCTGGCTATAGAAATATATGTACCTGTGATAAAAAGTACCGGTAACCAGAGAATTATAACGGGATGTGTCCAGTGAATCACAGCACTTGGAGGATTGTCATCACATGCCAAAAGTTGTATTGCTCCATGATCACAGAAAAAGCTGTTTACCACAATGGATTTGCAGAATGATATTCTGTTGATAAAAATCACAGCTATGAGAGTGGTCATTACTGCAAATATCCATAATATTGCTGTCATCACCAACATTGATTTACTAGTCACAATCTCATTGTATCTCAGTGGAAAGCATATAGCAACGAATCTATCATAGGACAGAGCAGAGAGAGTGAAAGACTGCACAGAGAGAAACCAAAAAACAAAGAACATACTAGTCAAGCAGGCCTTGTAGGAGATTAAATGTGATTTAAACAGCAAGGTGTCAATCATCTGAGGAACAAGTGCGGTGCTTCCACACAAGTCGGACACAGCCAAATTAAAAACGACAATGTATTTTGGACTGTGAAGACAGTGGTCAGTGTAAATCACAAACATGATAAAAGTGTTTCCCAGTAGAGTCAGAGCAAAGCACAAGCACAAGAACACATAGTAGTATTTTGTGTGGGGAATACCGGCAAAACCACTTATGTAAAAGATTTCGGGACGTACAATAGTGACGTTAAAAAACGAGGGTGAATTCAGGGGGCTCATCGTAAGTTTGTTTCCTCCTCACTGTTTTTGTTCTCCCAAAAAACTAGTCCTTTAGGACCTGAAAATAAAAAATAGGTTAACCTCAAGTAATGAATTCCTGAAACACGGCAACATTCACAGATCTCTTAGTAATGATTCAATTCTTGAATCAATAGATCTTGTGTGTCCCAAACAAAAATGCAAAACACTGAATTTTAAGGCTTCATTCAACCCGTTAATCAATGACTGAAAAATACATCATACTTTCAATTAACAATTTATGACTTTATAGAACACACAAAAATCATGCTGCAATAGGTAACATGTTTATGTTTAGGGGTGGTCTCAGTACTGAATCACTTGTACCTTTTGCTCTATGTGCCCAATGTGTCCCTTTGATTTGATTAAAAAAAAATTGGGATTTCTATTTTTATTGTTCTTGTCACTAATGTTCATTCATTAATTTTGGTGAATTATATTCTGTACAATAACTAGGTGTCTTAAATCAGTTTTACCTGGTTTATTGGACCCTTTAGTCACATTGAGCACCAGACACTCAAAAGGTCTCTGTAGCACAGCTCTGCGTAGCACCTAACAATCATGTTACATACTCCTTACATCTCTACATCTTTTTCTGTTACGTTTGTATCACTGTACCTTTCAGTTTTAATAGATTATGCTGATAGTTTAATCGCAAAAGAAGCCTGACAAAGAGAGGTTAATGATGACCAATATCCATAAAAAAATTTTACACTGAAATATTGACGTGCATTTTCTCAGAGAGATCATCGAAGGTAAAGGTTTCTTATGCAATATATTAACTTTTTCTAAAGTCTGGAAAATTATTTTAGATTCAGTTTTCAGTTGGAATAATTGCCATGAACTTTAAGCTACGCAGAAAAAGGCAGCTCTTTGAAATAAATAAATGAAGGGCTACATTAAGGTGTAGCTAATACTTACCGGTAATTTTCAGCAAACAGACTAAAAATATCAATGCTTCTGTTTCTCATTTAGAAAATCTCTTTTTCAATTAGGAAAACAATTTTCTTCGATGTTTCTCTTTCAGAAGATGTGTGTTCTTGAACTTGATGATAGATCAGGTGGAAAGGACTGTGGTGAGGCACAGTGTTCATTGTCGTTCTTATATCCCAGAGTGTTGACACAGAACATTACACCGAGGGAACAGGACACAAAAGAAACGCTCATGTGAAATTGGTGCAACATGACGCAATGATAGAGACTGATTCTGTGTTCCTTGTTTGGGTTTATTTATTTATAAATGCTTTGTTTGTTTCTTTGTTTGGAGCCTCACTCTCAGGACCGGGGTTGTGGTATAACTGTTAGTATTTCAGATTTGTTTATGTATGCGTGAGCTTGAAACATTGTGCAGATAAAATGTTATATGGATGTTTAATGGACGTTTGCTTGTAGGAGTTACATCCACCATTCAGATATTGGAACACTGAAAAAAATAAATGAATAAAATTAATAGAATAATTACCATATATAAAATGGGCACACATTCTGGCTGCTGTTTGAGTACAGAAACAATAATAATAGGTATCACAGCAACTGGTAATTAATGGGGTCTAAGCAGCGTGTGATAATTATGACTTATTAAGCTGATGGGCACATAGGGTACTAATATTTTCATTTTCATACCCAAGTTTTGGCATGATATTCCCAATCTTAGAAGCCATATTGTTTGAAGATATGACTTTATCATTGTACATTCAATGGAAGACTGATAAACTACATAGCATCCAAAGTTTCAACTTGACTGGTCAAGCAATTGAGGAGTTGGAGGCATTTTTGTTTATTTTCCTCTTTCAGTGCCACCTATTGGCGAAAGGTCACAAAAAGTAGAATGCTGCCTCAGATGCAAATCTTACACAGGTATGCCCAGTTTCATAATGATGAATTTGGTGAAGCTCAGCCTAACGGCCTAGGATTAGATTGCAAAAGCTGGTTCATTATTAATGTAAATTCTAAGATTTTCCATGAAGCAAAGCCAAAGATGCATTCTTTGAAAACTTTCATAGTTGGTATAGTGCCCCCTAATGGTCGACTGTTCCCAAATTATACAAGGTCACACCAAGTCAAGAGGTCAATATAAGAGGTCTCTCGCTGGTGCCAGGATGTACCACACCCCTTCACCTCCAATTGGTTCCTCGCTCCTGCGGCAATGCACTGTCCCTTAATGCAGAGCCACTCCCTCTTTCTCCACCACTGATGATCTTCTGGTGGGGACTGTCACTGCTCCCCTCTCTGCAGGGGCTTATCCAAGTGCACCCACTCAGCCAGAGCCTGCAGATAGACATCCCCTTGCTTGCTGCTGCTCCTTCCAATCCAGGTCCACCATGGTTCTACCCCCCTGCACCAGGGTCACTGGTCCACTGTCCAGTATTCAGCATTCACGTTCCCTTGCCTTAGCGTATACTTAAGAGTAAGCTGATAGTTCTTCAGCTCAGTGGCCCACCACTATTTTGTGGCACTGGGCAGACCCATCTCCAGATGCACCAGGGGGTCATTGTTCAATTTCAATTCAGTTTTATTGGTATAGTACTTTTTACAGAGACCTCACAAGGACGTCTGCAGATCAGTAAGGATACAGAGCAAACAGAGGAAACACCAAGCCTGAACACCCAAAAATGCTATATGGCCAAAAGTATGTACACACCTGAAATCTATGATCTCATCCAAAATTATTGGAATTAATATAGAGTCGGCACACGCCTTGTTGCTATGACAACTTCAGCTCTTCTAGGAAGGCTGTGTAATAGATGTTGGAGCATTGCTGCAGGTATTTGCTTCTTTTCAGCCAGAAGAGCATTAGTGAGGTTCGGCATTGATTGGGTGATTGATTTATGCTGGATATGAGTCTTTTTTCTCAGATTTAACAGACATGCAAAATAAACCTTTTAGTTTATATTTTCAGATTTAATTAACAAATCTCAAAACATACAGACTGAATATATAACTTAAATTTTAAATCAGATTTTTGAAAATAAATAATTGATTTTCATATCTAGCACCGTGTTCCAATTTATTGGATTTAATTTGTTAATAGCTCTTACAGTTCAGCTGAGCGGAGGGTTAAAATTTTGATTAAAACATTTATTTATTCCTTACAGCGATGTGAATTTTTTTTCTTCTGTAAAGCTTTTTAATGGATTCTGTGAATTCCTCTGTCTTCAGAGAGTAAATGATTGGATTAAGCATTGACGGCAAAACAGTGGTCAGAGACATGTTAACTATCCTGGCATTCAGTTGAATGGCTGAGCCCATTGCATAGGTGATACATATTGGAAGATAAAACACACTCACCAAGATCAAATGAGAGGTGCAGGTCTTCATGGCTTTGAGGCGCTCAGAAGCTTCTGCAATTTTAAATAACGCTCTGGCTATACAAATATATGTACCTGTGATAAACAGTACCGGTAACCAGAGAATTATAACAGGATGTGTCCAGTGAATCACAGCACTTGGAGTGTTGTCATTGCATGCCAAAAGGTGTATGGGTCCAAGATCACAGAAATAGCTGTTTACCACAATGGATTTGCAGAATGATATTCTGCTGATAAAAATCACAGCTATGAGAACAGCCAGTCCTGCAAAAATCCATATTATGGTTGTGATCACCAACATTGATTTACTGGTCACAATCTCATTGTATCTCAGTGGAAAGCATATAGCGACACATCTATCATAGGACAAAGCAGTGAGAGTGAGAGACTGCACACAGCCAAACCAAAAAACAAAAAACATATTAGTCAAACAGGCCTTGTAGGAGATTAACTGTGATTTAAACAGGAAGGTGTCTATCATCTGAGGAACAAGTGCAGTGCTTCCACACAAGTCAGACACAGCCAAATTAAAAACGACAATGTATTTTGGACTGTGAAGACAGTGGTCAGTGTAAATCACAAACATGATAAAAGTGTTTCCCAGTAGAGTCAGAGCAAAGCACAAGCACAAGAACACATAGTAGTATTTTGTGTGGGGAATACCGGCAAAACCACTTATGTAAAAGAATTCGGGACGTACAATAGTGACGTTAAAAAACGAGGGTGAATTCAGGGAGCTCATCGTAAGTTTGTTTCCTCCTCACTGTTTCTGACCTCCCGAGAAAACCAGTCCTTTAGGACCTGAAAATAAAAAATAGGTTAACCTCAAGTAATGAATTCCTGAAACATGGCAACATTCACAGATCTATTAGTAATGATTCAATTCTTGAATCAATAGATCTTGTGTTTCCCAAACAAAAATGCAAAACACCGAATTTTAAGGCTTCATTCAACCCGGTTATCAATGACTGAAAAATGCATAATACTTTCAATGAACACTTTGTGACTTCATAGAACAGGCAAAAATCTTGTTGCAACAGATAACATGTTTATGTGTAGGGGGGCTCTCGGTACCCAAGCACCTGTACCTTTTTCCCTATGTGCCCAATGTGTCCCTTTGATTTGATTTTTTAAAAAATTTAAAAAAAATTAATTTCTATTTTTATTGTTCCTGTCACTAATGTTCATTCATTCATTTTGGTTAAGTATATTTTGTACAATAACTAGGTGTTTTAAATTAATTTTACCTGGTTTATTGGACCCTTTTGTCACATTGAGCACCAGACACTCAAAAGGTCTCTAGCACAGCTCTGCATAACACCTAACAATCATGTTGCATATTCATTACATCTCTACATCTTTTTCTGTTACGTTTCCATCACTGTACCCTTCAGTTTTGAAAGAATACGCCGATAGTTTAATCGCAAAATAAACCTGTCAAAGAGAGCTTAATGATGAACATTATCTATAAATAATTTTTACACTGAAATATTTTACTTTATGCATTTTCTTACAAAAATCCTCAAAGGGAAATTTTTTTGATGCTATATTTTTTTGACATTTTATAATAGACGGTTAAATTATTTTAGATTCAGTTTTCAGTTGGAATAATTGCCTTGTACTTCAAGCTAAGCAGGAAAAGGCAGCTCTTTGAAATAAATAAATGAAGGACTACATTATGCTGTAGCTAATACTTACCAATATTTTTTGGCAAACTGCATACACCAAAAATGTCAATGCATCCGTTTCTTCTTCAGAAGACCTCTTTTTCCAATAGGATACCAATGTACTTCGATGTTTTCTATTTTGGTGGATGTATGTCCTTGAACTTGGTGATAGTTCACTTGAAAAAGACTGTGGAGAAACAAAGCATGCGCTGTTGTTCTTATATCCCAGAGTGTTGACAGAACATTACACCAAGGGAACAGGACAAAAAAAAAATGCCCATGTGATATTAATGCAACATGACGCAACGATAGAGACTGATTTTGTGTTCCGTGTTCTGGATTATTTATTTATAACTGGTTTGTTTATATGTTTGGAGCCTCACTCTTAGAACCAGGGCTGTGGCATGACCGTGACTGTTCCACATTTGTGTGTGTATGCTTGAGCTTGAAACATTCCACCGATAAAATATTGTATAGATGTTTATTGGATGTTTATTTGTTGGAGTAATACATACATAGCAATGATGAAATTTTATCTGTGTTCAGACAGAGACAGTAAATCAAGGAGTTCAATCCGCTTCTGTTTTGCTCCAGAAAACGATGTCAGATAGGTCTATCAGCAAATATACAGTTTAGCTATGCCCAGAAGTCCTCGATAATAATAGTAGCCTATTTTCCAAGAAATTACGAAAAATCGTTAACAACGTTTCGTTAGGTGCAGCGTCTTAATGCGTAAGTGAATGCGATGATAAGAAAATTTTCGGTTACGCTGACCTATAAAACGCTATTCCAAAAGCAAAATTAGACATGTTATACATCGTTAGAAAGCGTATACTCTCACCTACTGAATAAATGAATTGTCAATCAAGCCAGGCTGTACTAAAAACGGCAACAACGCCGTAAACGATATGTGTGGTATTAGTTACAGTTATTTTGAATGTACCCAGGCATCAAAAATGCGCGAAATATATTTCATAAACGGATTGTCCAAGACAATATATGACCACTCGGCCTCAAAAGGGACTTCTCTACACGTAAAACCAATGGTAAGGTTATGTAGCCTATTTATTCAATATTAAGTCCCAGATATTGACTGTAGAATGACATGGTGCCATTTTTTAAATCTTTTTCCCGTTTATTTCGTTATTCAGTGAGCATCGTTTTCACTGCTGTATATCTTATGGCTCTTGTCGGGTTTTTATCTTGTTGCTATGACGGAATACGATTTTTGATTGGCATTTTTATTTATATTAGCTTCTCCACTGACATAGCTTACGGAAGAGGACGTGAAGAGACCGTATGCGGAGTCACAAAACTGACGTAATGTGAAACCAATCAGTGAATACGTCATTAAGCCTGCGCACCCGAACGGTTCTGCTGCACTGAGCACGGTTGTCTAACCGTGCCGAAAATATTGTGCTGGGCACGGTTTGTAATCCTTCCGCGCCAAACCGTTTCCACGTGGAAACACCATTGGAACCGTTCCTCTCAATGCTCAAAAGCGTTCGGCCCTGCAGTGGAAAAGGGGCTTTATTTGTGCGTGGAGCAAGTACATTTCTTTCATTTCGGCAGAAATGCTGACGTCAAGCTCTCAAAAACCTCGCACTTTCCTAGTGGGGTGTTCCTAGTCCGACAGGCGTTCAGGTGTATTCTCCCACTCGGAGGTTGGAACTTTACCACTTCCCAGTTGCTCATGAACGCACCATAAGAGCAGGTGGCGGTTGCTCAATTTCAATTCAATTTCAATTTTATTTGTATAGTGCTTTTTACAGAGACCTCACAAGAACATTTGCAGATCAGTAAGGCAACAGAAAAACAGCAAACAGAGGAAACACCTGGCCTGAACACCCAAATTTGCGATAAGACCAAGGGTATGTGGAAACCTGACATCCAACATCTCATGAAAAATCATGGGAATTAATATGGAGTCGGTGCACGACTTGCTGCTATAACTACTTCAACTCTTCTGGGAAGGCTAGATATTAGATGTTGGAGTATTGCTGCAGGAATTTGCTACTTTTCAGCCAGAAGAGAATTAGTGAGGCTGGGCATTGATTGGGCGATTGCTAGATATGAGTCTTTTTTTCAGAGTTGACATGCGAAATAAACTTTTTAATACATATTTTCAGATTTAATTAACAAATCTCAAAATAAACAGACTAAATATATAATTCAAATTATAAATCAGATTTTTTAAAATAAATAATTGTTTTTCATATCTAGCACCCTGTTCCAATTCATTGTATTTAATTTGTTAATAGCTCTTACAGTTCAGTTGAGTGGGGGGTTAAAAAAATGAAAACAGTCAAAGTTGCTATTCAGTCATGTGTGATTAAAACATTTATTCATTTATTCCTTACAGCAAAGTTTATCTTGTTTCTTCTGTACAGCTTTTTAATGGATTCTGTGAACTCCTCTGTCTTCAGAGAGTAAATGATTGGATTCAGCATTGGTGGCAAGACAGTGGTCAGAGACATGTTAACTATCGAGGCATTCAGTGGAATGGCTGAGCCCATTGCATAGGTGATACATATAGGAAGATAAAACACACTCACCAAGATCAAATGAGAGGTGCAGGTCTTCATGGCTTTGAGGCGCTCAGAAGCTTCTGCAATTTTAAATAATGCTCTGGCTATAGAAATATATGTACCTGTGATAAAAAGTACCGGTAACCAGAGAATTATAACGGGATGTGTCCAGTGAATCACAGCACTTGGAGGATTGTCATCACATGCCAAAAGTTGTATTGCTCCATGATCACAGAAAAAGCTGTTTACCACAATGGATTTGCAGAATGATATTCTGCTGATAAAAATCACAGCTATGAGAACAGCCAGTCCTGAAAAAATCCATATTATGGTTGTGATCACCAACATTGATTTACTGGTCACAATCTCATTGTATCTCAGTGGAAAGCATATAGCAACATATCTATCATAGGACAAAGCAGTGAGAGTGAGAGACTGCACACAGCCAAACCAAAAAACAAAAAACATATTAGTCAAACAGGCCTTGTAGGAGATTAAATGTGATTTAAACAGTAAGGTGTCTATCATCTGAGGAACATGTCCGGTGCTTCCACACAAGTCAGACACAGCCAAATTAAAAACAACAATGTATTTTGGAGTGTGGAGACAGTGGTCAGTGTAAATCATAAACATGACAAAGGTATTTCCCAGTAGAGACAGAGCATAAACAAAGCACAAGAACACATAATAGTAGTTTGCGTGTGGAATACCGGAAAAACCACTTATGACAAAGAACTCAGGATGCACAATACTGGCGTTAGTAAAGGAATTTGAATTCAGGGGGCTCATCGCAAGTTTGTTTGCTCCTCACACGGTTTTTCACTCCATGAAAAAATAGTCTTTTTGTACCTGAAAATAAAAAATAGGTTAGCCTACAGAAATGAATTCTTGAACCACAACAAATTTATCAATGTGTGGGTTATAAAATATGTATCTAAAGGAACTACAGAAGCTCAGATTAAATGGAAATTATTAAATTATTGAATCAATGGATCTTGTGTGTCTCAAACAAAAATAGGAAGACATATAATTTTGCTGAATTATATTCTGTACAATACCTAGGTGTCTTAAATCAGTTTTACCTGGTTTATTGGACCCTTTTGTCACATTGAGCACCAGACACTCAAAAGGTCTCTGTAGCACGGCTTTGCATTACACCTAACAATCATGTTACATACTCATTACATATCTACATCTTTTTCTGTTACGTTTGTATTACTGTACCCTTCAGTTTTAATAGAATATGCTGATAGTTTAATTGCAAAAGAAACCTGACAAAGAGAGCTTAAAGATGAAAAATATCTATCAAAAAATTTTTCACTGAAATAGTTGACCTGCATTTTCTCACAGAGATCATCAACTGTAAAGGTTTTTGATGCAATGTATTAACTTTTTTTAAAGTCTGGAAAATTATTTTTTATTCAGTTGTCAGTTGGAATAATTACCATGCACTTCAAACTCAGCTGGAAAAGGCTGCTTTTTGAAATAAATAAATGGAGGACTACATTAAAGTGTAACTAATACTTACCAATAATTTTTGGCGAACTGCACAAACCAAAAATGTCAATGCATCCTTTTCTCATTTAGAAAACCTCTTTTTCTATAAGGAAATCTATGTACTTTCATGTTTCTCTTTTAGAGGATGTATGTCCAGGAACTTGATGATAGTTCAGTTGGAAAAGACTGTTGTGAGACAAAGTATGCACTGTGATTCTTATATCCTGGAGTGTTGACACAGAACATTACACCAAGGGAACAGATCACCGGGAAATAAAATGCTCATGTGAGAGCCACGCAACATGACGTAATGATAGAGAGTCATTCTGTGCTCCTTATTTGGGATTATTGATTTATTAATTGCTTTTTTGTTTCTTTGTCTGGAGCCTCACCCTCAGGACTTTGACTGTGGCATGAATGCTACTATTTCAGGTTTTTGTATGTGTGTGTGAGTTTGAAACATTGTGTCGTAAAATGTGATACTGATTTTTATTGGATGTTTATTTGTTGGAGTTACATCCAGCATCCAGATAGTGACACACCAAAAAAAAAAAAAAAATTTTTTTAATTAATAGGATAATTTCCATTAATAAACGGGCACACATTATGGTTTCTGTTTGAGTACAGAAACAATAATTATAAATATAACTGCAAGTGGTAATTAATGGGGTCTAAGCAGCATGTGATAATTATGACTTTTTAAGTTGAAGGAGCACATAGGGTACTAATATTTATAGTTTTTGCCCCAATATTTGACATGGAATTCCCAATCTTAGAAGTCAAAATGCATACAAGTTGTATGATCATCAGCCATGACTAAGACTGTCACATGACAGCTGATTGGCTGATGGTGGCCATAGATTTGTAGATATGACTTTATCTTTGAACATTCAATGGGACACTGATAACATACATAGCGTGCAAAGTTTCATCCAGACCGGTGAAGCAATTGAGGAGATGGAGGCATTTTTATATATTTTCCTCTTGCAGCAACCATTTTAGGCCTAAGAAACCAAGTGAGGTGATTTATTTGTGCAATCAACTGCTTTAATTGATCTATAAAGTGATTCACAATGAAAAAAAAAAAAAAATTATAAACTCCTATTGAAAGAGAGTGCCTCAAACATGTTGTGTATATTTTACCCATCTAATGAACAGCACTATTTATACTGTTCTTATTGAACTGCTTTTTATTCATATTGATCACTGAGTTCCAATTCATTGGATTCAATTTAATTGCTCTTACAGTTCACAGTTGAGTGGAGAGTTCAATAAAATGAACACAGTCAAAATTGCTAGTCAGTCATTTGTGATTAAAACATTTATTCATTTGTTCCTTACAACAAAACGTATCTTCTTTCTTCTGTACAGCTTTTTAATGGATTCTGTGAATTCCTCTGTCTTCAGAGAGTAAATAATTGGATTCAGCATTGGTGGCAAGACAGTGGTCAGAGACATATTAACTATCCAGGTGTTCAGTTGAATGGCAGAGCCCATTGCATAGGTGATACATATAGGAAGATAAAAAACACCCACCAAGATCAAATGAGAGGTGCAGGTCTTCATGGCTTTGAGGCGCTCAGAAGCTTCTGAAATTTTAAATAATGCTCTGGCTATACAAATGTATGTACCTGTGATAAAAAGTACCGGTAACCACAGAATTGTAACAGGATGTGTCCAGTTCACCACAGCACTTGGAGGGTTCTCTTCGCATGCCAAAAGTAGTACAGCTCCGTGATCACAGAAAAAGCTGTTTATCACAATGGATTTGCAGAATGATACTCTGCTGATGAAAATCACAGCTATGAGAACAGCCAGTCCTGAAAAAATCCATAATATGGCTGTGATCACCAACATTGATTTATTAGTCACAATCTCATTGTATCTCAGTGGAAAGCATATAGCAACAAATCTGTCATAGGATAGAGCAGTGAGAGTGAAAGACTGCACAGAGAGAAACCAATGAACAAAGAACATACTAGTAAAGCAGGCCTCGTAGGAGATTAAATGTGATTTAAACAGTAAGGTGTCAATCATCTGAGGAACAAGTGCAGTGCTTCCACACAAGTCAGACAAAGCCAAATTAAAAACGACAATGTATTTTGGACGGTGGAGACAGTTGACAGTGTAAATCATAAACATGACGAAAGCATTTCCCAGTAGAGACAGAGCATAAACGAAGCACAAGAACACATAGTAGTAGTTTGCGTGTGGAATACCAGAAAAACCACTTATGAAAAAGAACTCAGGACGCACAATAGTGGCGTTAGTAAAGGAATTTGAATTCAGGGGGCTCATCGCAAGTTTGTTTGCTCCTCACACGGTTTTTCACTCCATGAAAAAATAGTCTTTTTGTACCTGAAAATAAAAAATAGGTTAGCCTACAGAAATGAATTCTTGAACCACAACAAATTTATCAATGTGTGGGTTATAAAATATGTATCTAAAGGAACTACAGAAGCTCAGATTAAATGGAAATTATTAAATTATTGAATCAATGGATCTTGTGTGTCTCAAACAAAAATAGGAAGACATATAATTTTGCTGAATTATATTCTGTACAATACCTAGGTGTCTTAAATCAGTTTTACCTGGTTTATTGGACCATTTTGTCACATTGAGCACCAGACCCTCAAAAGGTCTCTGTAGCACGGCTCTGCATTACACCTAACAATCATGTTACATACTCATTACATATCTACATCTTTTTCTGTTACGTTTGTATTACTGTACCCTTCAGTTTTAATAGAATATGCTGATAGTTTAATTGCAAAAGAAACCTGACAAAGAGAGCTTAAAGATGAAAAATATCTATCAAAAATTTTTACACTGAAATAGTTGACCTGCATTTTCTCACAGAGATCATCAACTGTAAAGGTTTTTGATGCAATATATTTACTTTTTTTTAAGTCTGGAAAATTATTTTTTATTCAGTTTTCAGTTGGAATAATTACCATGCACTTCAAACTCAGCTGGAAAAGGCTGCTTTTTGAAATAAATAAATGGAGGACTACATTAAAGTGTAACTAATACTTACCAATAATTTTTGGCGAACTGCACAAACCAAAAATGTCAATGCATCCTTTTCTCATTTAGAAAACCTCTTTTTCTATAAGGAAATCTATGTACTTTCATGTTTCTCTTTTAGAGGATGTATGTCCAGGAACTTGATGATGGTTCAGTTGGAAAAGACTGTTGCGAGACAAAGTATGCACTGTGATTCTTATATCCTGGAGTGTTGACACAGAACATTACACCGAGGGAACAGATCACCGGGAAAAGAAATGCTCATGTGAAAGCCACGCTACATGACGTAATGATAGAGAGTCATTCTGTGCTCCTTATTTGGGATTATTGATTTATTAATTGCTTTTTTGTTTCTTTGTCTGGAGCCTCATCCTCAGGACTTTGACTGTGGCATGAATGCTACTATTTCAGGTTTTTGTATGTATGTGTGAGTTTGAAACATTGTGTTGTAAAATGTGATACTGATTTTTATTGGATGTTTATTTGTTGGAGTTACATCCAGCATCCAGATAGTGACACACCAAAAAAAAAAAAATTTTTTTTAATTAATAGGATAATTTCCATTAATAAACGGGCACACATTATGGTTTCTGTTTGAGTACAGAAACAATAATTATAAATATAACTGCAAGTGGTAATTAATGGGGTCTAAGCAGCATGTGATAATTATGACTTTTTAAGTTGAAGGAGCACATAGGGTACTAATATTTATAGTTTTTGCCCCAACGTTTGACATGGAATTCCCAATCTTAGAAGTCAAAATGCATACAAGTTGTATGATCATCAGCCATGACTAAGACTGTCACATGACAGCTGATTGGCTGATGGTGGCCATAGATTTGTAGATATGACTTTATCTTTGAACATTCAATGGGACAATGATAACATACATAGCGTGCAAAGTTTCATCCAGACCGGTGAAGCAATTGAGGAGATGGAGGCATTTTTATATATTTTCCTCTTGCAGCAACCATTTTAGGCCTAAGAAACCAAGTGAGGTGATTTATTTGTGCAATCAACTGCTTTAATTGATCTATAAAGTGATTCACAATGAAAAAAAAAAATTATAAACTCCTATTGAAAGAGAGTGCCTCAAACAGGTTGTGTATATTTTACCCATCTAATGAAAAGCACTATTTATACTGTTCTTATTGAACTGCTTTTTATTCATATTGATCACTGAGTTCCAATTCATTGGATTCAATTTAATTGCTCTTACAGTTCACAGTTGAGTGGAGAGTTCAATAAAATGAACACAGTCAAAATTGCTAGTCAGTCATTTGTGATTAAAACATTTATTCATTTGATCCTTACAACGAAGCATATCTTCTTTCTTCTGTACAGCTTTTTAATGGATTCTGTGAATTCCTCTGTCTTCAGAGAGTAAATAATTGGATTCAGCATTGGTGGCAAGACAGTGGTCAGAGACATATTAACTATCCAGGTGTTCAGTTGAATGGCAGAGCCCATTGCATAGGTGATACATATAGGAAGATAAAACACACCCACCAAGATCAAATGAGAGGTGCAGGTTTTCATGGCTTTGAGGCGCTCAGAAGCTTCTGAAATTTTAAATAAGGCTCTGGCTATACAAATATATGTACCTGTAATAAAAAGTACCGGTAACCACACAATTGTAACAGGATGCGTCCAGTTCATCACAGCACTTGGAGTGTTCTCTTCGCATGCCAAAAGTAGTACAGCTCCGTGATCACAAAAAAAGCTGTTTATCACAATGGATTTGCAGAATGATACTCTGCTGATGAAAATCACACCTATGAGAACAGCCAGTCCTTCAAAAATCCATAATATGGCTGTGATCACCAACATTGATTTATTAGTCACAATCTCATTGTATCTCAGTGGAAAGCATATAGCAACAAATCTGTCATAGGATAGAGCAGTGAGAGTGAAAGACTGCACAGAGAGAAACCAAAAAACAAAAAACATACTAGTAAAGCAGGCCTCGTAGGAGATTAAATGTGATTTAAACAGTAAGGTGTCAATCATCTGAGGAACAAGTGCAGTGCTTCCACACAAGTCAGACAAAGCCAAATTAAAAACAACAATGTATTTTGGACGGTGGAGACAGTTGACAGTGTAAATCATAAACATGACAAAAGCATTTCCCAGTACACTTACAGCATAAACGAAGCATAAGAACACATAGTAGTAGTTCGCGTGTGGAATACCGGCAAAACCACTTATGACAAAGAAATCAGGACGCACAATAGTCGCGTTAATAAAGGAATTTGAATTCAGGGGGCTCATCGCAGGTTTGTTTACTCCTCACACGGTTTCTCACTCCCTGAAAAAATTGACTTTTAGGACCTGAAAATAAAAAATAGGTTAGCCTACAGAAATTAATTCCTGAAACACAACAAAGTTCACAATGTGCCGTTTATAAAATTTTTAGCTAAAGAAACTGCAGAAGCTCAGATTTATTAGAAATTAAATTATTGAATCAATGCATGTTGTGTGTCTCAACAAAAAAACAATAGATGGAATTATAAGCCTTCATTCCATGCATTAATCAGTGAATGAAAAGTACATCGTACTTTCAATGAACAATTTGTGACTTCATAGAACATACAAAAATCATGTTACAATAGGTAACCTGTTTATGTGTAGGGGAGCTCTCGGTACCCAAGCACATGTACCTTTTGCTCTATCTGCCCAATGTGTCCATTTGATTTGATAAAAAATATTAGAATTTCTATTTTTATTGTTCCTGTCACTAATGTTCATTCAATCATTTTGGTAAATTATATTCTGTACAATACCTATGTGTCTTAAATTAGTTTTACCTGGTTTATTGGACCCTTTTGTCACATTGATCACTAGAACCTCAAAAGGTCTCTGTAGCACAGCTCTGCAGAAGATTTAACAATCATGTTACATACTCCTTACATCTCTGCATCTGTTTCTGTTACGTTTGTATCACCTTACCCTTCAGTTTTAATAGAATATGCTGATAGTTTAATCCAACCGAAAATCTGACAAAGAGAGCTTAATGATGAACAGTATCTATAAATAGTTTTTACACTGAAATATTTGATATTATACATTTTCTTTCAGAAATCCTCAAAGGGAAAGTTTTCAAATGCAATATATTTTGATACATTTTTTAAAAGATGGTGAAATTATTTTAGATTCAGTTTTCAGTTAGAATAATTGCCATGCGATTCAAGCTAAGCATAAAAACGGCAGCTCTTTGAAATTATTAAATGAAGGGCTACATTAAGGTGTAGCTAATACTTACCAATAATTTTTTTTGCAAACTGCACAAAACAAAAATGTTAATGCATCCGTTTTCTCATTTTGAAGACCTTTTCCTATTCGGAATCCAACGTACTTCGATGTTTCTCTTTCAGAAGATGTATGTCCTTGAACTTGATGATAGTTTAGTTGGAAATGACTGTGGAGAGGCAAAGTGTTCATTGTTCTTATATCCCTAAGTGTTGACACAGAACATCACACCAAGGGAACAGGACACAAAAGAAACGCCCATGTGATATTAATGCAACATGACGCAACAATAGTAACTGATTTTGTGTTCCATGTTCTGGATTATTTTTTTATAACTGGTTTGTTTGTATCTACCTTTGGAGCCTCACTCATAGGATCAGGGCTGTGGCATGACTTATTTATTTTCCTCTTTCAGTGCCACCTGTGGGCGAAAGGCAGCATTCTACAGTAAATATTTAGCCAAACCAAATATTTCGTTTAAATGGTTTAAAAAGTGTACTTATGAGACCCGTGTCTTGATGACAGACATCCCAATGGAGAGAGGAGGAGATATGGCGGGCTTTAGTGATGGGGTTCTTAATGGTCTTCTAGAAAGGCAGTGAAACTTAATGTTTCAAGGACTATGTTCCTGTTTGGCATGGACTATTTAGATTTCCACAGAGGGCATCTGAAATAACCGTTTAACATGTCTGACGTGACTAAGCGTATGTCTACACAGTGTCTGTGAATGCCACTGTAGGTTGCCTTAGCTCCCTTAGGATGTTTACTCTTCAGTACAGTGATCCTCAGTTCTGTCTGCAGTGCCTGCTGGCTTTCTTTTAAAATCAGCAACCATTTTAGACCTAAGAAACCAAGTGAGGTGATTTATTTGTGCAATCAACTGCTTTAATTGATCTATAAAGCGATTCGCAAGGGAAAAAAAATGAAAAAATTATGAACTCCTATTGAAAGAGAGTGCCTCAAACATGTCTTGTATATTTTACCCATCTAATGAAAAGCACTATTTATACTGTTCTTATTGAACTGCTTGTTATTCATATTGATCACTGAGTTCCAATTCATTGGATTCAATTTAATTGCTCTTACAGTTCACAGCTGAGTGGAGAGTTCAAAAAAATGAACACAGTCAAAATTGCTAGTGAGTCATTTGTGATTAAAACATTTATTCATTTATTCCTTACAGCAAAGTGTATTTTCTTTCTTCTGTACAGCTTTTTAATGGATTCTGTGAATTCCTCTGTCTTCAGAGAGTAAATGATTGGATTCAGCATTGGTGGCAAGACAGTCGTCAGAGACATGTTAACGATCCAGGCGTTTGGTGGAATGGCAGAGCCCATTGCATAGGTGATACATATAGGAAGATAAAACACACTCACCAAGATCAAATGAGAGGTGCAGGTTTTCATGGCTTTGAGGCGCTCAGAAGCATCTGCAATTTTAAATAAGGCTCTGGCTATACAAATGTATGTACCTGTGATAAAAAGTACTGGAACCCAGAGAATTAAAACCGAATCTATCTTATTTATCACGGCACTCGGAGAGTTTTCATCGCATGCCAATAGTGTTACGGCTCCGTGATCACAGAAAAAGCTGTTTACCACATTGGATTTGCAGAATGACAGTCTGTTTATAAAAAATAGAGATTTGAGAATTACCATTCCTGAAATAATCCATAATATGATTGAGATCACCAACATTGATTTATTAGTGACAATCTCATAGTACCTTAGCGGAAAGCATATAGCAACAAATCTATCATAGGACAGAAACATGAGGGTGAAAGATTGCATATTGAGACAGCCAAAAACAAAAAACATATTAGTCAAGCAGGCCTCGTAGGAGATTAAATGTGATTTAAACAGCAAGGTGTCAATCATCTGAGGAACAACTGCAGTGCTTCCACACAAGTCAGTCACAGCCAAATTAAAAACGACAATGTATTTTGGAGTGTGGAGACTGTGGTCAGTGTAAATCACAAACATGACAAAAGCATTTCCCAGTAGACTCGCTACATAAACGAAGGACAAAAACACGTAGTAGTAGTTTGCGTGGGGAATACCGGCAAAACCACGTATGAAAAAGAACTCAGGACGAACAATAGTGGCGTTAATAAAGGAGGCTGAATTTAGGGGACTCATCGCTGGTTTGTTTGCTCCTCACTGTTTCTCACCCCCTGAAAAACCAGTCTTTCAGGATCTGAAAATAAAAAAAATTGGTTAACTTAATGTAATGAATTCCTGAAACATGACAAAATTCACAACGTGCCATTTATAAAAGTTTTAGCTAAAGAAACCACAGAAGCTCAGAATTATTAGTAATTATTCATTATTGAATCAATGTATATTGTGTGTCTCCAAAAAAAAAACAATTGATGGAATTATAAAGCTTCATTCCATGCAATAATCATTAATGAAAAGTACATCGTACTTTCAATGAACAATTTGTGACTTCATAGAACACACAAAAATCATCTTACAATAGGTAACCTGTTTTTGTGTAGGGGGGCTTTCGATACCCAAGCAGATGTACCTTTTGCCCTATATGCCCCACGTATCCCTTTGATGTGATTTTTAATAAATTAAAATTTCTATTTTTGTTGTTCCTGTCACTAATGTTCATTCATTCATTTTGGTAAATTATATTCTGTACAATACCTAGGTGTCTTAAATAAGTTTTACCTGGCTTATTGGACCCTTTTGTCACATTGAGCTCATGACCCTCAAAAGGTCTCTGTAGCACAGCAGATGATTTAACAATCATGTTATATACTCATTACATACCTACATATTTTTCTGTTACGTTTGTATCACTGTACCCTTCAGTTTTAATAGAATATGCTGATAGTTTAATCGCAACAGAAATCTGACAGAGAGCTTAATGATGAACAGTATCTATGAATAGTTTTTACACTGAAATATTTGACATTATACATTTTTTTTCAGAAATCCTCAAAGGGAAAGTTTTTTGATGCAATATATTCTGATAGATTTTTTTAAAGATGGTGAAATTATTTTAGATTCAGTTTTCTGTTAGAATAATTTCCATGCGCTTTAAGCTAAGCAGAAAATGGCAGCTCTTTGAAATAAATAAATGAAGGACTACATGAAGGAGTAGCTAGTACTTACCAATAATTTTTTGCAAACTGCACAGACGAAAAATGTCAGTGCATCCGTTTCTCATTTAGATGACCTCGTTTCATATTAGGAATCGAACGTTCTTCGATGTTTCTCGTTCAGAAGATGTACGTCCTTGATCTTGATGATAGGTCAGTCGGAAACGACTGTGGTGAGGCACAGTGTTCATTGTTGTTCTTATATCCCTAAGTGTTGACACAGAACATTACACCAAGGGAACAGGACACAAAAGAAACGCCCATGTGATATTAATGCAACATGACGCAACGGTAGCGACAGATTTTGTGTTCCTTGTTTGGGATTATCTATTTATAAATGTTTTGTTTTTTTACATGTTTGGAGCCTTACTCTTGGGACCGGGGCTGTAGCATGACTGTGACTATTTCAGGTTTGTGTATGTATGCGTGAGCTTGAAACATTGTGCTGATAATATGTGAAATGGATGTTTATTGGACGTTTATTTCTGAGAGTGAAGTCCTGCATTCAGATCGTGAAACACTGGAGAAAGAAATGAATCGAACACTTACCATGGATTAAATGGGCAAACTTTCTGATTGCAGTCTGAGTACAGAACCAATAATAATAATAATAATAATAAATAATAATACATGTCACTGCAATCGATAATTAATGGGGTCGAAGCAGCATGTGATAATTATGACTTTTTAAGCTGAAGTGGCACATGGGGGTCCTAAGAATTTTAGTCTCTCCCCCAAAATTTGACATGGTATTCCCAAGTTCAGAAGTCAACGTGCATACAAGTTTTAGGACGATCATCCAGTACTCAGCCTGTCACATGCCGACTGAGTGATGATTGGCTAATGGTGGCAATATTTTTGTAGATATGACTTCATCATTGTACATTCAATGGGAGACTGATGACAAGACAGCATGCATAATTTCAACCAGACTGGTCAAGCAATTGAGGAGTTGGAGGTATTTTTATTTGTTTTCCTCTTGCAGTGCCACCTATCGGTGAAAGGTCACCAAAACTAGCATGCTGCCTCAGATGCAAATCTTGCACATGTATGCCTAGTTTCATGATGATGCGTTCGGTGAAGCTCAGCCTACCGTCTTAGAATTAGTCAGCAGAAACTTGTTCATTATTAATGTAAATTATAAGATATTCCAATAAGCATAGCAAAGACACACTCTTTGAATACTTTCATATTTGAAATAGTGCCCCCTAATGGTCGACTGATCCCAAAATTTACAAGTTCACACCATGTCAAGAGGTCAATATATGCATCAAGTTTCATGATGATCAGCAATTGCTAAGCCTGTCAAACGGCTGCTCATGTTTGCCCCCATCCTGGGCCAGATGAACCAGCCTTGGAGGACTTCCCTGCTCCCTGATGTCCCAGGGCCTCGTGATACCACCACAACTGGTCCTCACGCTCGCTGGTGCCAGGATGGGCCACACCCCTTCACCTCCAATTGGTTCCTTGCTCCTGCGGCCATGGGCTGCCCTTAAAGCAGAGCCACTCCCACTCTCTCCACCACTGATGATCTTCTGATGGGAACTGTCACTGCTCCCCTCTCTGCAGGGGCTCCTCCAAGTGCACCCACTCAGCCAGAGTCTACAGATAGACAACCCCTTGCCTGCTGCTGCTCCTTCCAGTCCAGGGCCACTATGGTTTTTCCCCCCTGCACCAGGCTCACTGGTCCACTGTCCACTATTCAGCATTCACGTTCTCTTGCCTATACTTAAGAGTAAACTGATCGTTTGTTAGCTGCTGGCCCACCACTGTTTTGTGGCACTGGGCAGACCCATCTCCAGGTGCAGCAGGGAGTCATTGTTCAATTTCAATTTCAAGTTTTATTGGTATAGTGCTGTTTACAGAGACCTCACAAGGACATGTGCAGATCAGTAAGGAAACAGAAACAGAGCAAACAGAGGAAACACCAGGCCTGAAACACCCAAATACTCTATATGGCCAAAGTACGTGGACACCTGACATCCATCATCTCATGAAAAATTATGAGAATTCATTTGGAGTCGGTACACTCCTTGCTGCTATAACAACTTCAGCTCTTCTGGCATGGCAGTATACTATATGTTGGAGCATTGCTGCAGGAATTTGCTGCTATTCAGCCAGAATAGCATTAGTGAGGTTCGGCATTGATTGGGCAATTGATTTATGCTTGATTTGAGTCCTTTATCTCAAATTTTACAGACATTCGAAATAAATCATATACATACTAAATATATAACTTAAGCTTTAAATCAGAATTTTGAAAATAAATAATTAAAAAATAAATATTTAGGTTTATTATATTTTTTTCAGAAGCAAATGTTTAGTAAAATACATATAGTTAATTCAAATCTTAATTCTTTAACTTTTTTTAAATTAATGCCTAGATTTATCATTTAACTTACTATTTGTTTTATCACCAATCTTTGTTAAATTTATATATTTTGCATAAATCTTCTGTTCTAAATGTAATATTTAGCTTTTATTTTCAATCTAGGTTTTTATCGTAACCCAAATATTACATTTCACTAAAAGCTTATTTTATAACAAAACTTTGTTATAAATGTAAATATTTAGCCAAAATAAGTTTTTATTAGTCTGTTAAATCTTAAGTTCCTAATTAAATATTTGTCTTGTCTTTAAATGCCGTTTCTACTGTAAATATTTAGCCAAATCAAATATTTCATTTAAATGTTTTAAAAAGTGTACTTATGAGACCCACGTCTTGATGACAGACATCCCAATGGAGGGAGGAGGAGAAATGGCGGGCTTTAGTGATGGGGTTCTTAATGGTCTTCTAGAAAGGCAGTGAAATTCAATGTTTCAAGGACTATATTCCTGTTTGGCATGGACTATTTAGATTTCCACAGAGGGCATCTGAAATAACCGTTTAACATGTCTGACATGACTAAGCATATGTCTATACAGTGTCTGTGAATGCCACTGTCGGTTGCCTTAGCTCCCTTAGGATGTTTACAGCTCAGTACAGTGATCCCCAGTTCTGTCTGCAGTGCCTGCTGGCTTTCTTTTCCACCTTAATTTCAGCAACAATTTTAGGCCTAAGAAACCAAGTGAGGTGATTTATTTGTGCAATCAACTGCTTTAATTGATCTATAAAGCTATTCGCAATGAAAAAAAAAAAAAACAATTATGAAATCCTATTGAAAGAGAGTGCCTCAAACATGTCTTGTATATTTTACCCATCTAATGAAAAGCACTATTTATTCTGTTCTTATTGAACTGCTTGTTATTCATATTGATCACTGAGTTCCAATTCATTGGATTCAATTTAATTGCTCTTACAGTTCACAGTTTTGTGGATAGTTCAATAAAATGAACACAGTCAAAATTGCTAGTGAGTCATTCGTGATTAAAACATTTATTCATTTATTCCTTACAGCAAAGTGTATCTTGTTTCTTCTGTACAGCTTTTTAATGGATTCTGTGATTTCCTCTGTCTTCAGAGAGTATATGATTGGATTCAGCATTGGTGGCAAGACAGTCGCCAGAGACATGTTCACAATCCTGGTGTTCAGTTGAATGGCAGAGCCCATTGCATAGGTGATACATATAGGAAGATAAAACACACCCACCAAGATCAAATGAGAGGTGCAGGTTTTCATGGCTTTGAGGCGATCAGAGGCTTCTGCAATTTTCAATAATGCTCTGGCTATAAAAATATATGTACCTGTGATAAACAGTACCGGAAACCAGAGAATTATAACAGGATGTGTCCAGTGAATCACAGCACTTGGAGTGTTGTCATTGCATGCCAAAAGGTGTATTGGTCCATGATCACAGAAATAGCTGTTTATCTCAACGGATTTGCAGAATGATATTCTGTTGATAAAAATCACAGCCATGATAACAGCCATTCCTGGAAAAATCCATAATATGGCTGTGATCACCAACATTGATTTACTGGTCACAATCTCATTGTATCTCAGTGGAAAGCATATAGCAACAAATCTGTCATAGGATAGAGCAGTGAGAGTGAGAGACTGCACAGAGACAAACCAAAAAACAAAGAACATACTAGTCAAGCAGGCCTCGTAGGAGATTAATGTGATTTAAACAGTAAGGTGTCAATCAACTGAGGAACAAGTGCAGTGCTTCCACACAAGTCGGACACAGCCAAATTAAACACTGCAATGTATTTTGGACTGTGAAGACAGTGATCAGTGTAAATCACAAACATTACACAAGCATTTCCTAGTAGAGTCAGAGCAAAGCACAAGCTCAAGAAAACATAGTAGTATTTTGTGTGGGGAATACCGGCAAAACCACTTATGAAAAAGAACTCAGGACGCACAATAGTGGCGTTAATAAAGGAGGTTGAATTCAGGGGGCTCATCACAGGTTTATTTCCTCCTCACTGTTTCTCACCCCCTGAAACACCAGTCCTTTAAGACCTGAAAATAAAAAAATAGGTTGGACTGCAATAATGAATTACTGAAGCACAGCAAAGCTAATAATGTGCGGTCTATAAAATATTTAGCCAAAGAAACCACAGAAGGTCAGATTAAATAGAAATTATTAAATTATTGAATCAATGGATCTTGTGTGCCTCAAACAAAAAAAAAAACAGTAGACGGATTTCTAAGGCTTCATTCAACCCATTATTCATTGACTGAAATGAACAATTTGCGAATTCATAGAACACACAAAAATCTTCTTACAATAGGTAATATGTTTATGTGTAGGGGGGCTCTCGGTACCCAAGCACCTGCAACTTTTGCCCTATTTGCCCAATGTGCCTCTTTGATTTGATTAAAACAATAGTATAATTTCTATTTTTATTGTTCCTGTCACTAATGTTCATTCAGTCATTTTGGTAAATTATATTCTGTACAATACCTAGGTGTCTTAAATCAGTTTTACCTGGTTTATTGGACCCTTTTGTCACATTGAGCGCCAGACACTCAAAAGGTCTCTGTAGCACAGCTCTGCATAACACCTAACAATGATATTACATACTCATTACATCTCTACATCTTTTTCTGTTACGCTTGTATCACTGTACCCTTCTGTTTTAATGAAAAATGAAAAATTCTGATAGTTTAATCACATAGAAACCTGACAATGAGAGCTTAATGATGAACAATATTTATTATTTTTTTTACACTGAAATAGTTGACATTATGCATTTTCTCAGAGAGATCATCAAAGGTAAAGGTTTTTTTTGATGCAATATATGAACTTTTTTTAAAGTCTGGAAAATTATTTTTGATTCCGTATTCAGTTGGAATAATTGCCATGCAATTTAAGCTAAACAGAAAAAGGCAGCTTTTTGAAATAAATAAATGAAGGAGGACATTATGGTGTAGCTAATGCTTACCAGTAATTTTCAGCAGACAGACTAAAAATGTCAATGCATCTGTTTCTTATTTAGAAGATCTCTTTTTCCATTAAGAAACCGATGTACTTCGATGTTTCTCTTTCGGTAGGTGTATGTCCAGGAACTTGATGATAGTTTGGTTGGAAAAGACTGCGGTGAGGCAAAGTGTTCATTGTCGTTCTTATATTCTGTTGACACAGAACATTACACCAAGGGAACAGGACACAAAAGAAATGCCCATGTGAAATTGGTGCAACATGACGCAATGATAGAGACTGATTCTGTGTTCTTTGTTTGGGTTTATTTATTTCTAAATGCTTCGTTTGTTTCTTTGTTTGGAGCCTCACTCTCAGGACCGGGGTTGTGGTATAACTGTTAGTATTTCAGATTTGTTTATGTATGCGTGAGCTTGAAACATTATGCCGATAAAATGTTATATGGATGTTTAATGGACGTTTGTTTGTTGGAGTTACATCCAGCATTCAGATATTGGAACACTGAAAAAAATAAATTAACAAAATTAATAGAATAATTACCATATATAAAATGGGCACACATTCTGGCTGCTGTTTGAGTACAGAAACAATAATAATGAGTATTACAGCAACCGGTAATTAATGGGGTCTAAGCAGCATGTGATAATTATGACTTATTAAGCTGGTGGACACATAGGTTACTAATATTTTCATTTTCATACCCAAGTTTTGGCATGATATTCCCAATCTTAGAAGCTATATTTTTTGAAGATATGACTTTATCTTTGTACATTCAATTGAAGACTGATAAACTACATAGCATGCAAAGTTTCAACTCGACTGGTCAAGCAATTGAGGAGTTGGAGGCATTTTTCTTTATTTTCCTCTTGCAGTGGCACCTAATGGCGAAAGGTCACCAAAATTAGAATGCTGCCTCAGATGAAAATCTTACACAGGTATGCCCAGTTTCATAATGATGAATTTGGTGAAGCTCAGCCTAACGGCCTAGGATTAGATTGCAAAAGCTGGTTCATTATTAATGTAAATTGTAAGATTTTCCATGAAGCAAAGCCAAAGATGCATTCTTTGAAAACTTTCATAGTTGGTATAGTGCCCCCTAATGGTCGACTGTTCCCAAATTTTACAAGGTCGCACCAAGTCAAGAGGTCAATATAAGAGGTCTCTCGCGGGTGCCAGGATGTGCCACACCCCTTCACCTCCAAATGGTTCCTCGCTCCTGCGGCAATGCACTGTCCCTTAATGCAGAGCCACTCCCACTTTCTCCACCACTGATGATCTTCTGGTGGGGACTGTCACTGCTCCCCTCTCTGCAGGGGCTCCTCCAAGTGCACCCACTCAGCCAGAGCCTGCAGATAGACATCCCCTTGCTTACTACTGCTCCTTCCAATCCAGGTCCACCATGGTTTTGCCCCCCTGCACCAGGCTCACTGGTCCACTGTCCAGTATTCAGCATTCACGTTCTCTTGCCTATACTTAAGAGTAAGCTGATAGTTCTTCAGCTCAGTGGCCCACCACTGTTTTGTGGCACTGGGCAGACCCATATCCAGGTGCACCAGGGGGTCGTTGTTAAATTTCAATTCAGTTTTATTTGTAAAGTGCTTTTTAGAGAGACCTCACAAGGACGTTTGCAGATCAGTAAGGCAACAGAAACAGAGGAAACACCAGGCCTGAACACCCAAACACGCTAGATGGCCAAAAGTATGTACACACCTGAAATCTATGATCTCATCCAAAATTATTGGAATTAATATAGAGTCGGCACACGCCTTGTTGCTATGACAACTTCAGCTCTTCTAGGAAGGCTGTGTAATAGATGTTGGAGCATTGCTGCAGGTATTTGCTTCTTTTCAGCCAGAAAAATGGGGAGACATAGCTCAGGAGGTAAGAGCGGTTGTCTGGCAGTCGGAGGGTTGCTGGTTCGAGCCCCACCCTGGGTGTGTCGAAGTGTCCTTGAGCAAGACACCTAATCCCTCAATGCTCTGGTTAATGAGAGGCATCAATTGGAAAGCGCTTTGGATAAAAGCGCTATATAAATGCAGTCCATTTACCATTTACCAAGAGCATTAGTGAGGTTTGGCATTGATTGGGTGATTGATTTATGCTAGATATGAGTCTTTTTTCTCAGATTTAACAGACATGCAAAATAAACCTTTTAGTTTATATTTTCAAATTTAATTAACAAATCTCAAAACATACAGACGGAATATATAACTTAAATTTTAAATCAGATTTTTGAAAATAAATAATTGACTTTCATATCTAGCACCATGTTCCAATATATTGGATTTAATTTGTTAATAGCTCTTACAGTTCAGCTGAGCAGAGAGTTAAAATTTGTGATTAAAACATTTATTTATTCCTTACAGCGATGTGAATTTTTTTTCTTCTGTACAGCTTTTTAATGGATTCTGTGAATTCTTCTGTCTGCAGAGAGTAAATGATTGGATTCAGCATTGGTGGCAAGACAGTTGTCAGAGACATGTTAACTATCCAGCCGTTCAATTGAATGGTGGAGCTCATTGCATAGGTGATACATATAGGAAGATAAAACACACCCACCAAGATCAAATGAGAGGTGCAGGTCTTCATGGCTTTGAGGCGCTCAGAAGCTTCTGCAATTTTAAATAACGCTCTGGCTATGCAAATGTATGTACCTGTGATAAAAAGTACCGGAACCCAGAGAATTAAAACTGAACTTGTCTTAGTTATCACAGCACTTGGAGGGTTGTCATCGCATGCCAATTGTGTTACAGTTCCGTGATCACAGAAAAAGCTGTTTACCACATTGGATTTGCAGAACGACAGTCTGTTGATTAAAATCACAGATTTGAGACTAGCCAGTCCTGCAAAAATCCATAATATCGCTATCATCACCAACATTGTTTTACTAGTCACAATCTCATTATATCTCAGTGGAAAGCATATAGCAACGAATCTATCATAGGATAGAGCAGTGAGAGTGAAAGACTGCACAGAGAGAAACCAAGAAACAAAGAACATACTAGTCAAGCAGGCCTTGTAGGAGATTAAATGTGATTTAAACAGGAAGGTGTCAGTCATCTGAGGAACAAGTGCAGTGCTTCCACACAAGTCAGACAAAGCCAAATTAAAAACGACTATGTATTTTGGACGGTGGAGACAGTGGTCAGTGTAAATCACAAACATTATAAAAGTGTTTCCCAGTAGAGTCAGAGCAAAGCACAAGCACAAGAACACATAGTAATATTTTGTGTGGGGAATACCGGCAAAACCAGTTATGTAAAAGAATTCGGGACGTACAATACTGACGTTAAATAAGGATGGTGAATTCAGGGGGCTCATCGCAAGTTTATTTCCTCCTCACTGTTTCTGACCTCCTGAAAAACCAGTCCTTTAGGACCTGAAAATAAAAAATAGGTTAACCTCAAGTAATGAATTCCTGAAACACGGCAACATTCACAGATCTATTAGTAATGATTCAATTCTTGAATCAATAGATCTTGTATGTCCCAAACAAAAATGCAAAGCACCGAATTTTAAGGCTTCATTCAACCCATTAATCAGTGACTGAAAAATGCATAGTACTTTCAATGAACACGTTGTGACTTCATAGAACACGCAAAAATCTTGTTTCAGTGTTTCACACGTTTATGTGTAGAGGGCTCTCGGTACCCAAGCACCTGTACCATTTGCCCTATGTGACCAATGTGTCCCTTTGATTTGATTTTTTTTTTAAATAAAAAATTTAAATTTCTATTTTTATTGTTCCTGTCACTAATGTGCATTCATTCATTTTGGTAAATTATGTTCTGTACAATAACTAGGTGTCTTAAATCAGTTTTACCTGGTTTATTTGACCCTTTTGTCACATTGAGCTCCTGACCCTCAAAAGGTCTCTAGCACAGCTCTGCATATAACCTAACAATCATGTTGCATACTCATTACATATCTACATCTTTTTCTGTTACGTTTCCATCACTGTACCCTTCAGTTTTAAAAGAATCCGTTGATTGTTTAATCGCAAAATAAACCTGTCAAAGAGAGCTTAATGATGATCAATATCTATAAATAATTTTTACACTGAAATATTTTACTTCATGCATTTTCTTACAGAAAACTTCAAAGGGAATTTTTTTTGATGCAATATTTTTTTGACATTTTATAATAGACGGTTATTATTATTTTAGATTCAGTTTTCAGTTGGAATAATTGCCTTGTACTTCAAGCTAAGCAGGAAAAGGCAGCTCTTTGAAATAAATAAATGAAGGACTACATTATGCTGTAGCTAATACTTACCAATAATTTTTGGCAAACTGCATACACCAAAAATGTCAATGCATCCGTTTCTCCTTTAGAATACCTCTTTTTCCAATAGGATACCAATGTACTTCGATGTTTTCTCTTTTGGAGGATGTATGTCCTTGAACTTGATGATAGTTCACTTGAAAAAGACTGTGGAGAAACAAAGCATGCGCTGTTGTTCTTATATCCCAGAGTGTTGACAGAACATTACACCAAGGGAACAGGACAAAAAAAAAATGCCCATGTGATATTAATGCAACATGACGCAACGATAGAGACTGATTTTGTGTTCCGTGTTCTGGATTATTTATTTATAAATGGTTTGTTTATATGTTTGGAGCCTCACTCTTAGAACCAGGGCTGTGGCATGACCGTGACTGTTCCACATTTGTGCGTGTATGCGTGAGCTTGAAACATTCCGCCGATGAAATATTGTAAAGATGTTTATTGGATGTTTATTTGTTGGAGTAATACATACATAGCAATGATGAAATTTTATCAGTGTTCAGACAGAGACTGTAAATCAACGAGTTCAATCCGCTTCTGTTTTGCTCCAGAAAACGATGTCAGATGGGTCTATCAGCAAATATACGGCTTAGCTATGCCCAGAAGTCCTCAATAATAATTGTAGCCTATTTTCCAAGAAATTACGAAAAATCGTTAACAACGTTTCCTTAGGTGCAGCGCCTTAATGCGTAATTGAATGCGATGATAAGAAAATTTCCGGTTACGCTGACCTAGAAAACGCTATTCCAAAAGCAAAATTAGACATGTTATACATTGTTAGAAAGCGTATACTCTCACCTACTGAATAAATGAATTGTCAATCAAGCCAGACTGTACTAAAAACGGCAACTACGCCGTAAACGATACGTGTGGTATTATGTACAGTTATTTTGAATGTACCCAGGCATCAAAAATGCCCGAAATATATTTAATTAAACGGATTGTCCTAGACAATATATGACCACTCGGCCTCAAAAGGGAGTTCTCTACGCGTAAAACCAATGGTAAGGTTATGTAGCCTATTTATTCAATATTAAGTCCCAGATATTGACTGTAGAATGACATGGTACCATTTTTTAAAAACTTTGTCCCGTTTATTTCGTTATTCAGTGAGCATCGTTTTCACTGCTGTATATCTTATGGCTCTTGTCGGGTTTATCTTGTTGCTATGACGGAATACGATTTTTGATTGGCATTTTTATTTATATTAGCTTCTCCACTGACATAGCTTACGGAAGAGGACGTGAAGAGGCCGTATGCGGAGTCACAAAACTGACGTAATGTGAAACCAATCAGTGAATACGTCATTAAGCCTGCGCACCCGAACGGTTCTGCTGCGCTGAGCACGGTTGTCTAACCGTGCCGAAAATATTGTGCTGGGCACGGTTTGTAATCCTTCCGCGCCAAACCGTTTCCAGGTGGAAACACCATTGGAACCGTTCCTCTCCGTGCTCAGAACCGTTCGGCCCTGCAGTGGAAAAGGGGCTTTATTTGTGCGTGGAGCAAGTACATTTCTTTCATTTCGGCAGAAATGCTGACGTCGAGCTCTCAAAAACCTCGCACTTTCCTAGTGGGGTGTTCCTAGTCCGACAGGGGTTCGGGTGTATTCCCCCACTCGGAGGTTGGAACTTTACCACTTCCCAGTTGCTCATGAACGCACCATAAGAGCAGGTGGTGGTTGCTCAATTTCAATTCAATTTCAATTTTATTTGTATAGTGCTTTTTACAGAGACCTCACAAGAACATTTGCAGATCAGTAAGGCAACAGAAAAACAGCAAACAGAGGAAACACCTGGCCTGAACACCCAAATTTGCGATAAGACCAAGGGTATGTGGAAACCTGACATCCAACATCTCATGAAAAATTATGGGAATTAATATGGAGTCGGTACACGACTTGCTGCTATAACTACTTCAACTCTTCTGGGAAGGCTAAATATTAGATGTTGGAGTATTGCTGCAGGAATTTGCTACTTTTCAGCCAGAAGAGAATTAGTGAGGTTGGGCATTGATTGGGTGATTACTAGATATGAGTCTTTTTTTCAGAGTTGACATGCGAAATAAACTTTTTAATACATATTTTCAGATTTAATTAACAAATCTCAAAATAAACAGACTAAATATATAATTCAAATTATAAATCAGATTTTTTAAAATAAATAATTGTTTTTAATATCTAGCACGCTGTTCCAATTCATTGTATTTAATTTGTTAATAGCTCTTACAGTTCGGTTGAGTGGGGAGTTAAAAAAAATGAAAATAGTCAAAGTTGCTATTCAGTCATGTGTAATTAAAACATTTATTATTTATTCCTTACAACGATGTGAATCTTGTTTCTTCTATACAGCTTTTTAATGGATTCTGTGAATTCCTCTGTCTTCAGAGAGTAAATGATTGGATTCAGCATTGGTGGTAAGACAGTTGTCAGAGACATGTTAATTATCCAGGCGTTCAATTGAATGGTGGAGCTCATTGCATAGGTGATACATATAGGAAGATAAAACACACCCACCAAGATCAAATGAGAGGTGCAGGTCTTCATGGCTTTGAGGCGCTCAGAAGCTTCTGCAATTTTAAATAATGCTCTGGCTATAGAAATATATGTACCTGTGATAAAAAGTACCGGTAACCAGAGAATTACAACAGGATGTGTCCAGTTTATCACAGCACTTGGAGGATTGTCATCGCATGCCAAAAGTTGTATTGCTCCATGATCACAGAAAAAGCTGTTTACCACAATGGATTTGCAGAATGATATTCTGTTGATAAAAATCACAGCTATGAGAGTGGTCATTACTGCAAATATCCATAATATTGCTGTCATCACCAACATTGATTTACTAGTCACAATCTCATTGTATCTCAGTGGAAAGCATATAGCAACGAATCTATCATAGGACAGAGCAGAGAGAGTGAAAGACTGCACAGAGAGAAACCAAAAAACAAAGAACATACTAGTCAAGCAGGCCTTGTAGGAGATTAAATGTGATTTAAACAGCAAGGTGTCAATCATCTGAGGAACAAGTGCGGTGCTTCCACACAAGTCGGACACAGCCAAATTAAAAACGACAATGTATTTTGGAGTGTGGAGACAGTGGTCAGTGTAAATCATAAACATGACAAAAGCATTTCCCAGTAGACTCAGAGCATAAACAAAGCACAAGAACACATAGTAGTAGTTTGCATGGGGAATACCGGCAAAACCACTTATGACAAAGAACTCAGGATGCACAATACTGGCGTTAGTAAAGGAATTTGAATTCAGGGGGCTCATCGCAAGTTTGTTTGCTCCTCACACGGTTTTTCACTCCATGAAAAAATAGTCTTTTTGTACCTGAAAATAAAAAAATAGGTTAGCCTACAGAAATGAATTCTTGAACCACAACAAATTTATCAATGTGTGGGTTATAAAATATGTATCCAAACGAACTACAGAAGCTCAGATTAAATGGAAATTATTAAATTATTGAATCAATGGATCTTGTGTGTCTCAAACAGAAATAGGAAGATACATAATTTTGCTGAATTATATTCTGTACAATACCTAGGTGTCTTAAATCAGTTTTACCTGGTTTATTGGACCCTTTTGTCACATTGAGCTCCTGACCCTAAAAGGTCTCTGTAGCACAGCAGTTGATTTAACAATCATGTTATATACTCATTACATATCTACATACTTTTCTGTTACGTTTATATCACTGTACCCTTCAGTTTTAATAGAATATGCTGATAGTTTCATCGCAACAGAAATCTGACAAAGAGAGCTTAATGATGAACAGTGTCTATGAATAGTTTTTACACTGAAATATTTGACATTATACATTTTCTTTCAGAAATCCTCAAAGGGAAAGTTTTTTGATGCAATATATTCTGATAGATTTTTTAAAAGATGGTGAAATTATTTTAGATTCAGTTTTCTGTTAGAATAATTGCCATGCCCTTTAAACTAAGCAGAAAATGGCAGCTCTTTGAAATAAATAAGTGACGGACTACATTAAGGTGTAGCTAGTACTTACCAATAATTTTTTGCAAACTGCACAGACCAAAAATGTCAATGCATCCGTTTCTCATTTAGATTACCTCTTTTCATATTAGGAATCGAACGTTCTTCGATGTTTCTCTTTCAGAAGATGTAAGTCCTTGATCTTGATGATAGGTCAGTTGGAAACGAATGTGGTGAGGCTCAGTGTTCATTGTTGTTCTTATATCCCTGAGTGTTGACACAGAACATTACACCAAGGGAACAGGACACAAAGGAAACGCCCATGTGATATTAATGCAACATGACGCAACAATAGTAACTGATTTTGTGTTCCATGTTCTGGATTATTTTTTTATAACTGGTTTGTTTGTATCTACGTTTGGAGCCTCACTCATAGGATCAGGGCTGTGGCATAACTTATTTATTTTCCTCTTGCTGTGCCACCTGTGGGCGAAAGGTCTCCAAAAGTAGAATGCTGCCTCAGATGCAAATCTTACACACGTATGCCCAGTTTTATGATGATGAATTTGTTGAAGCTCAGCCTAACGGCCTAGGATTAGTTTGCAAAGGCTGGTTCATTATTAATGTGAAGTATAAGATTTTTCATTAAGCATAGCCAAAGATACACTCTTTGAAAACTTTCATATTTGGTATAGTGCCCCCTAATGGCGTACTGATTGCAAATTTTACAAGGTCGCACCAAGTCAAGAGGTCAATGTATCCATCAAGTTTCCTGATGATTAGAAATTGCTTAGCCTGTCAAATGGCTGCCCATGTTTGCCCCCCATCCCGGGCCCGAAGAACCAGTCTTGGAGGACTTCCCTGCTCCCTGATGTTCCAGGGCCTTGTGATACCACCACAACTGGTCCTCATGCTCTCTCGCTGGTGCCAGGATGTGGCCACACCCCTTCACCTCCAATTGGTTCCTCGTTCCTGCGGCCATGGGCTGCCCCTTAAAGCAGAGCCACTCCCACTTTCTCCACCACTGATGATCTTTTAGTGGGGACTGTCACTGCTCCCCTCTCTGCGGGGGCTCCTCCAAGTGCATCCACTCAGCCAGAGCCTGCAGATAGACATCCCCTTGCTTACTACTGCTCCTTCCTATCCAGGTCCACCATGGTTTTACCCCCCTGCACCAGGCTCACTGGTCCACTGTCCAGTATTCAGCATTCACATTCTCTTGCCTATACTTAAGAGTAAGCTGATAGTTTGTTGCTGGCCCACCACTGTTTTGTAGCACTGGGCAGACCCATATCCAGGTGCACCAGGGGGTCGTTGTTCAATTTCAATTCAGTTTTATTTGTATAGTGCTGTTTACAGAGACCTCACAAGGACATGTGCAGATCAGTATGGAAACAGAAACAGAGCAGACAGGAAACACCAAGCCTGAATCCCCAAATACTTTATATGGCCAAAGTATGTGGACACCTGACATCCATCATCTCATCCAAAATTATGGGAATTAATATCGAGTCGGTGCACACCTTGCTGCTATAACAACTTCAGCTCTTCTGGGATGGCGGTATACTAGATGTTGGAGCATTGCTGCAGGAATTTTCTACCATTCAGCCAGAATAGCAATAGTGAGGCTGGGCATTGATTGGGCGATTGATTTATGCGAGATATGAGATTTCCTTTCCCAGATTTAACAGACATGCAAAATAAACCTTTTAGTTCATATTTTTAGATTTATTTTAAAAATCTCAAAATATACAGAATAAACATATAACTTAAATTTTAAATCTGATTTTTTGAAAATAAATAATTTATGAAAAATAAGTATTTAGCTTGTATCTTTTTTTTCAAAATATTTAGTAAAATACATATAGTTAATTGAAATCTTAAACCTTTACCCCTTTTATTAATACCCAGATTTACCATTTAATTTACTATTTGTTTTATCATGAATCTTGGTTAAATTTAATATTTAGCTTCAATCTTTTGTTCTAAATGTAATTTTCATTTTTATCATAACCAAAATTTAACATTTAGCTAACTTCTTATTTTATAACAAATCTTTGTTAAAAATGCAAATATTTAGCCGAAATAAATATTTATTAGCATGTTAAATTTGAAGATTCAAATTAAATATTTGTCTTGTATTAAAATTCTGTTTCTAAAGTGCATTTTTGGCCAAACCAAATATTTCATTTAAATATTTTTAAAACTGTACTTATTAGACCCACATCTTGATGACAGACATCCCAATGGAGGGAGGAGGAGAAATGGCGGGCTTTAGTGATGGGGTTCTTAATGGTCTTGTAGAAAGATAGTGAAACTTAATGTTTCAAGGACTACATTCCTGTTTGGCATGGACTATTTAGATTTCCACAGATAGCATCTGAAATAACCGTTTAACATGTCTGACGTGACTAAGCGTATGTCTACACAGTGTCTCTGAATGCCACTGTAGGTTACCTTAGCTCCCTTAGGATGTTTTCTCCTCAGTACAGTGATCCTCAGTTCTGTCTGCAGTGCCTGCTGGCTTTCTTTTAAAATCAGCAACCATTTTAGGCGTAAGAAACCAAGTGAGGTGATTTATTTGTGCAATCAACTGCTTTAATTGATTTATATAGTGAGTCGCATTGAATAAAAAAGGTTATTTGAGGCTTATAAGCTCTTATTGAAAGAGAGTGCCTCAAACATGTTTTTGTATATTTTACCCATTTAATAAAAAGCACTATTTATACTGTACTTATTGAACTGCTTATTGTTTATATTGATCACTGTGTTCCAGTGATTCAATTTAATTGCTCTTACAGTTCACAGTTGAGTGGAGAGTTCAAATAAATGAACACAGTCAAAATTGCTAGTCAGTCATTTGTGATTCAAACATTTATTCTTTTATTCCTTGCAACGAATTGTATCTTGTTTCTTCTATAAAGCTTTTTAATGGATTCTGTGAATTCCTCTGTCTTCAGAGAGTAAATGATTGGATTCAGCATAGGTGGCAAGACAGCCGCCAGAGACATGTTCACAATCCTGGTGTTCAGTTGAATGGTGGAGCTCATTGCATAGGTGATACATATAGGAAGATAAAACACACTCACCAAGATCAAATGAGAGGTACATGTCTTCATGGCTTTGAGGCGCTCAGTGGCTTCTGAAATTTTAAATAACGCTCTGGCTATAGAAATATATGTACCTGTGATAAAAAGTACCGGAAACCATAGAATTACAACAGGATGTGTCCAGTTCAACACAGCACTTGGAGTGTTGTCATTGCATGCCAAAAGGTGTATGGGTCCAAGATCACAGAAATAGCTGTTTACCACAATGGATTTACAGAAAGATATTCTGTTGATAAAAATCACAGATAATAGAGTGGCAAATCCTGAAAATATCCATATAATGGCTGTGATCACCAACACTGATTTACTAGTCACAATCTCATTATATCTCAGTGGAAAGCATATAGCAACAAATCTATCATAGGACAGAACAGTGAGAGTGAAAGACTGCATAGTGATAAAAGCAAAAACAAAAAATGAATTAGTCAAACAGGCCTCGTAGGAGATTAAATGTGATTTAAACAGCAAGGTGTCAATCATCTGAGGAACAAGTGCGGTGCTTCCACACAAGTCCGCCACAGCCAAATTAAAAACGACAATGTATTTTGGACTGTGGAGACGGTGGTCAGTGTAAATCACAAACATGACAAAGGCATTTCCTAGTAGACTCAGAGCATAAACAAAGCACAAGAAGACATAGTAGTAGTTTGCATGGGAAATACCGGAAAAACCACTTATGAAAAAGAACTCAGGACGAACAAATGTGGCATTAATGAAGGAGGTTGAATTCAGGGGGCTCATCGCAGGTTTGCTTGCTCCTCACTGTTTCTCACCCCCTGAAAAACCAGTTCTTTAGGACCTGACAAACAAATATAGGTTAACCTACAGAAATGAATTCCTGAAACACAACAAAATTCACAACGTGCCATTTATAAAAGGTTTAGCTAAAGAAACCACAGAAGCTCAGATTTATTAGAAATTATTAAATTATTGAGTCAATGTATATTGTGTGTCTCCAAAAAATAAACAATAGATGGAATTATAAGGCTTCATTCCATGCATTAATCAGTGAATGACAAGTACATCGTACTTTCAATGAACAATTTGTGACTTCATAGAACACACAAAAATCATGTTACAGTAGGTAACCTGTTTATGTGTAGGGCGGCTTTCAGTACCCAAGCACATGTACCTTTTGCCCTATCTGCCCAAAGTGTCCCTTTTATTTGATTTTTAAAAAATTAAAATTTCTATTTTTGTTGTTCCTGTCACTAATGTTCATTCATTCATTTTGGTAAATTATATTCTGTACAATACCTAGGTGTCTTAAATAAGTTTTACCTGGCTTATTGGATCCTTTTGTCACATTGGGCTCCTGACCCTCAAAAGGTCTCTGTAGCACAGCTCTGCAGAAGATTTAACAATCATGTTACATACTCATTACATATCTACATCTTTTTCTGTTATGTTTGTATCACTGTACCCTTCAGTTTTAATAGAATATGTCGATAGTTTAAGCACAAAGTAAACCTGTCAAGGAGAGCTTAATGATGAACAATGTCTGTAAATTATCTTTACACTGAAATGCTTGACTTTATGCATTTTCTCACAGAGATAATCAACAGTAAAAGATCCTTGATGCAATATATTAACTTTTTTTAAAGTCTGAAAAATTATTTTAGATTCAGTTTTCAGTTAGAATAATTGCCATGCGATTCAAGCTAAGCAGAAAAAGGGCACCTCTTTGAAATAAACAAATGAAAGACTGCATTAAGGTGTAGCTAATACTTACCTATAATTTTTTGCAAAATCCACAGACCAAAAATGTCAATGCATCCGTATCTCTTTTAGAAGACCTCTTTTTCTTTTAGGAAACCAATGTACTTTTATGTTTCTGTTTTAGAGGACGTGTGTCCTTGATAGCTCAGTTGAAAAAGACTGTGGAGAAACAGAGCATGCACTGTTGTTCTTATATCCTGGAGTGCTGACAGAAAACATTACACCATGGGAACAGAACATAAAAAAAACAAAAACAAAAAAAACGCTCATGTGATATCCATGCAACATGATGTAACGATAGCGATTGATTTTGTATTCCTTGTTTGGGATTATTTATTTATTAATAGTTTGTTCGTTTCTTTGTTTGGAGCTTCACTCTTCGGTCTGGGCCTATTGCATGACTGTGAATATTTCCGGTTTTTGTGTATGTGCGTGAGCTTGAAACATTGTGCTCATAATATGTGAAATGGATGTTTATTGGATGTTTATTTGTAATGTTACATCCAGCATTGAGATAGTGATGCACCGAGAAAAAAAAAAGAAAATTAATAGAATAATTACCATAGATTGGTTTCTGTTTGAGTACAGAAACAATGGTTATAAATATAACTGAATGTGGTAATTAATGGGTTCTAAGCAGCATGTGATAATTATGACTTTTTTAGGTGAAGGGGTATATTTGGTACATTTATTTTCAGTTTCTGCCCCAAAAATTTGACATGGTATTTGCATTCTTAGAAGTCAAAATGCATACAATCTTGTGGATGACAGGCATCCCAATGGAAGGAGGAGGAGAAATGGCGAGCTTTAGTGATGAGGTTCTTAATGGTCTTCTAGAAAGGCAGTGAAACTTAATGTTTCAAGGACTATATTCCTGTTTGGCATGGACTATTGAGATTTCCACAGATGGCATCTGAAATAACCGTTTAACATGTCTGACGTGACTAAGCGTATGTCTACACAGTGTCTCTGAATGCCACTGTAGGTTACCTTAGCTCCCTTAGGATGTTTACTCCTCAGTACAGTGATCCTCAGTTCTGTCTGCAGTGCCTGCTGGCTTTCTTTTAAAATCAGCAACCATTTTATGCCTAAGAAACCAAGTGAGGTGATTTATTTGTGCAATCAGCTGCTTTAATTGATCTATAAAGCGATTTGCAATGTAAAAAAAAAAAAAATTATGAACTCCTATTGAAAGAGAGTGCCTCAAACATGTCTTGTATATTTTACCCATCTAATAAAAAGCACTATTTATGCTGTTCTTATTGAACGGCTTGTCATTTATATTGATCACTGTGTTCCAGTTTATTGGATTCAATTTAAGTGCTCTTACAGTTCACAGTTGAGTGGAGCATTCAATAAAATGAACACAGTCAAATTGCTAGTAGGTCATTTGTAATTAAAACATTTATTCATTTGTTCCTTCCAATAAAGTGTATAATCTTTCTTCTGTACAGCTTTTTAATGGATTCTGTGAATTCCTCTGTCTTCAGAGAGTAAATGATTGGATTCAGCATTGGTGGCAAGACAGTCGTCAGAGACATGTTAACGATCCAGGCGTTTGGTGGTATGGCTGAGCCCATTGCATAGGTGATACATATAGGAAGATAAAACACACCCACCAAGATCAAATGAGAGCTACAGGTCTTCATGGCTTTGAGGCGCTCAGAGGCTTCTGAAATTTTAAATAACGCTCTGGCTATACAAATATATGTACCTGTGATAAAAAGTACCGGAAACCATAGAAGTATAACAGGATATGTCCAGTTCATCACAACTCTTGGAGTGTCGTCATCGCATGCCAAAAGGTATATGGATCCAAAATCACAGAAATAGCTGTTTACCACAATGGATTTGCAGAATGATACTCTGCTGATAAATATCACAGGTATGAGATTGGCAAATCCTGAAAACATCCATATAATGGCTGTGATCACCAACACTGATTTATTAGTCACAATCTCATTATATCTCAGTGGAAAGCATATAGCAACAAATCTATCATAGGACAGAACTGTGAGAGTGAAAGATTGCATAGTGATAAACACAAAAACAAAAAACGAATTAGTGAAACAGGCCTCATAGGAGATTAAATGTGATTTAAACAGCAAGGTGTCGATCATCTGAGGAACAAGTGCGGTGCTTCCACACAAGTCGGACACAGCCAAATTAAAAACGACAATGTATTTTGGACTGTGGAGACGGTGGTCAGTGTAAATCACAAACATGACAAAGGTATTTCCTAGTAGACTCAGAGCATAAACAAAGCACAAGAACACATAGTAGTAGTTTGCATGGGAAATACCGGCAAAACCACTTATGAAAAAGAACTCAGGACGCACAATAGTGGGGTTAATGAAGGAGGTTGAATTCAGGGGGCTCATCACAGGTTTGCTTGCTCCTCACTGTTTCTCACCCCCTGAAAAACCAGTTCTTTAGGACCTGACAAAAAAATATAGGTTAACCTACAGAAATGAATTCCTGAAACACAACAAAATTCACAAAGTGCCGTTTATAAAACTTTTAGCTAAAGAAACCACAGAAGCTCAGATTTATTAGAAATGATTAAATTATTGAATCAATGTATATTGTGTGTCTCCAAAAAATAAACAATAGATGGAAATTATGAGGCTTCATTCCATGCATTAATCAGTGAATGAAAAGTACATCGTAATTTCAATGAACCATTTGTGACTTCATAGAACACACAAAAATCACGTTACAGTAGGTAACCTGTTTTTGTGTAAGGGGGCTTTCGGTACCCAAGCAGATGTACCTTTTGCCCTGTGTGCCCAACGTGTCCCTTTGATTTGATTTAAAAAATAATAAAAAAATTCTTTTTTTGTTGTTCCTGTCACTAATGTTCATTCGTTCATTTTGGTAAATTATATTCTGTACAATACCTAGGTGTCTTAAATAAGATTACCTGGCTTATTGGACCCTTTTGTCACATTGAGCTCCTGACCCTCAAAAGGTCTCTGTAGCACAGCTCTGCAGAAGATTTAACAATCATGTTACATACTCATTATATATCTACATCTTTTTCTGTTACGTTTGTATCACCTTACCCTTCAGTTTTAGTAGAATATGATGATAGTTTAATCGCAACAGAAATCTGACAAAGAGAGCTTAATGATGAACGGTATCTATGAATAGTTTTTACACTGAAATATTTGACATTATACATTTTCTTTCAGAAATCCTCAAAGGGAAAATTTTTTGATGCAATATATCCTGATAGATTTTTTAAAAGATGGTGAAATTATTTTAGATTCAGTTTTCTGAATAATTGCCATGCGCTTTAAGGTAAGCAGAAAATGGCAGCTCTTTGAAATAAATAAATGAAGGACTACATGAAGGAGTAGCTAGTACTTACCAATTATTTTTTGCAAACTGCACAGACGACAAATGTCAGTGCATCCATTTCTCATTTAGATGACCTCTTTTCATATTAGGAATTGAACGTTCTTCGATGTTTCTCTTTCAGAAGATGTAAGTCCTTGATCTTGATGATAGGTCAGTCGGAAACGACTGTGGTGAGGCACAGTGTTCATTGTTGTTCTTATATCCCTGAGTGTTGACACAGAACATTACACCAAGGGAACAGGACACAAAAGAAACGCCCATATGATATTAATGCAACATGGTGCAGCGATAGCGACAGATTTTGTGTTCCACGTTTGGGATTATCTATTTATAAATGCTTTGTTTGTTTACATGTTTGGAGCCTTACTCTTAGGACCGGTGCTGTAGCATGACTGTGACTATTTCAGGTTTGTGTATGTATGCGTGAGCTTGAAACATTGTGCTGATAATATGTGAAATGGATGTTTATTGGACATTCATTTCTGAGAGTTAAGTCCTGCATTCAGATCGTGAAACACTGGAGAAAGAAATGAATCGAACAGTTACCATGGATAAAATGGGCAAACTTTCTGTTTGCAGTTTGAGTACAGAACCTATGATGATAATAATAATAATAATAATAATAATAATAATAATAATAAATATCACTGCAAATGATAATTAATGGGGTCGAAGCAGCACGTGATAATTATGACTTTTTAAGCTGAAGTGGCACATGGGGTACTAAGAATTTTAGTCTCTCCCCCAAAATTTGACATGGTATTCCCGAGCTCAGAAGTCAACGTGCATACAAGTTTTAGGACGATCATCCAGTACTCAGCCTGTCACATGCCGACTGAGTGATGATTGGCTAATGGTGGCAATATTTTTGTAGATATGACTTCATCATTGTACATTCAATGGGAAACTGATGACAAGACAGCATGCAAACTTTCAACCAGACTGGTCAAGCAATTGAGGAGTTGGAGGTATTTTTATTCATTTTCCTCTTGCAGTGCCACCTATTGGCGAAAGGTCACCAAAATTAGCATGCTGCCTCAGATGCAAATATGGCACATGTTTGCCTAGTTTCATGATGATGCATTTGGTGAAGCTCAGCCTACCGTCTTAGAATTAGTCGGCAAATACTTGTTCATTATTAATGTAAATTATAAGATATTCCATTAAGCATAGCCAAAGATGCACTCTTTGAAAACTTTCAAATTTGAAATAGTGCCCCCTAATGGTCGACTGATCCCAAAAATTTTCAAGTTCACACCATGTCAAGAGGTCAATATTTGCATCAAGTTTCATGATGATCAGCAATTGCTAAGCCTGTCAAACGGCTGCTCATGTTTGCCCCCATCCCGGGCCAGATGAACCAGCCTTGGAGAACTTCCCTGCTCCCTGATGACCCAGGGTCTTGTGACACCGCCACAACTGGTCCTCATGCTCTCTCGCTGGTGCCAGGATGTGGCCACACCCCTTCACCTCCAATTGGTTCCTCGTTCCTGCGGCAATGCACTGTCCCTTAATGCAGAACCACTCCCACTTTCTCCACCACTGATGATCTTTTGGTGGGGACTGTCACTGCTCCCCTCTCTGCGGGGGCTCCTCCAAGTGCATCCACTCAGCCAGAGCCTGCAGATAGACATCCCCTTGCTTGCTACTGCTCCTTCCAATCCAGGTCCACCATGGTTCTACCCCCCTGCACCAGGCTCACTGGTCCACTGTCCAGTATTCAGCATTCACGTTCTCTTGCCTATACTTAAGAGTAAGCTGATAGTTTGTTGCTGGCCCACCACTGTTTTGTAGCACTGGGCAGACCCATATCCAGGTGCACCAGGGGGTCGTTGTTCAATTTCAATTCAGTTTTATTTGTATAGTGCTGTTTACAGAGACCTCACAAGGACATGTGCAGATCAGTATGGAAACAGAAACAGAGCAGACAGGAAGGAAACACCAAGCCTGAATCCCCAAATACTTTATAAGGCCAAAGTATGTGGAGACCTGACATCCATCATCTCATCCAAAATTATGGGAATTAATATGGAGTCGGTGCACACCTTGCTGCTATAACAACTTCAGCTCTTCTGGGATGGCGGTATACTAGATGTTGGAGCATTGCTGCAGGAATTTTCTACCATTCAGCCAGAATAGCAATAGTGAGGCTGGGCATTGATTGGGCAATTGATTTATGCTAGATATGAGACTTCTTTTCCCAGATTTAACAGACATGCAAAATAAACCTTTTAGTTCATATTTTTAGATTTATTTTAAAAATCTCAAAATATACAGAATAAACATATAACTTAAATTTTAAATCAGATTTTTTGAAAATAAATAATTTATGAAAAATAAGTATTTAGCTTGTATCTTTTTTTTCAACATATTTAGTAAAATACATATAGTTAATTGAAATCTTAAACCTTTACCCCTTTTATTAATACCCAGATTTACCATTTAATTTACTATTTGTTTTATCATGAATCTTGGTTAAATTTAATATTTAGCTTCAATCTTTTGTTCTAAATGTAATTTTCATTTTTATCATAACCAAAATTTAACATTTAGCTAAATTCTTATTTTATAACAAATCTTTGTTAAAAATGCAAATATTTAGCCGAAATAAATATTTATTAGCATGTTAAATTTGAAGATTCAAATTAAATATTTGTCTTATATTAAAATTCTGTTTCTAAAGTGCATTTTTGGCCAAACCAAATATTTCATTTAAATATTTTTAAAACTGTACTTATTAGACCCACATCTTGATGACAGACATTCCAATGGAGGGAGGAGGAGAAATGGCGGGCTTTAGTGATGGGGTTCTTAATGGTCTTGTAGAAAGGTAGTGAAACTCAATGTTTCAAGGACTATATTCCTGTTTGGCATGGACTTTTTAGATTTCCACAGAGGGCATCTGTAATAACCGTTTAACATGTCTGACGTGACTAAGCGTATGTCTACACAGTGTCTCTGAATGCCACTGTAGGTTACCTTAGCTCCCTTAGGATGTTTACTCCTCAGTACAGTGATCCCCAGTTCTGTCTGCAGTGCCTGCTGGCTTTCTTTTCCACTTTAAAATCAGCAACAATTTTATGCCTAAGAAACCAACTGAGGTGATTTATTTGTGCAATCAACTGCTTTAATTGATTTATATAGTGAGTCGCATTGAATAAAAAAGGTTATTTGAGGCTTATATGCTCTTATTGAAAGAGAGTGCCTCAAACATGTTTTTGTATATTTTACCCATTTAATTAAAAGCACTACTTATACTGTACTTATTGAACTGCTTATTGTTTATATTGATCACTTTTTTCCAGTGATTCAATTTAATTGCTCTTACAGTTCACAGTTGAGTGGAGAGTTCAAAAAAATGAACACAGTCAAAATTGCTTGTCAGTCATTTGTGATTAAAACATTTATTCATTTATTCCTTGCAACGAATTGTATCTTGTTTCTTCTATAAAGCTTTTTAATGGATTCTGTGAATTCCTCTGTCTTCAGAGAGTAAATGATTGGATTTAGCATAGGTGGCAAGACAGCCGCCAGAGACATGTTCACAATCCTGGTGTTCAGTTCAATGGCTGAGCTCATTGCATAGGTGATACACATAGGAAGATAAAACACACCCACCAAGATCAAATGAGAGGTGCAGGTCTTCATGGCTTTGAGGCGCTCAGAGGCTTCTGAAATTTTAAATAACGCTCTGGCTATACAAATATATGTTCCTGTGATAAAAAGTACCGGAAACCATAGAATTATAACAGGATGTGTCCAGTTAAACACTGCTCTTGGAGTGTCCTCGTTGCATGCCAAAAGGTGTATGGGTCCAAGATCACAGAAATAGCTGTTTACCACAATGGATTTGCAGAATGATACTCTGCTGATGAAAATCACAGGTACTAAAGTGGCAAATCCTGAAAACATCCATATAATGGCTGTGATCACCAACACTGATTTACTAGTCACAATCTCATTATATCTCAGTGGAAAGCATATAGCAACAAATCTATCATAGGACAGAACAGTAAGAGTGAAAGATTGCATAGCGATAAAAGCAAAAACAAAAAACGAATTAGTCAAGCAGGCCTTGTAGGAGATTAAATGTGATTTAAACAGCAAGGTGTCAATCATCTGAGGAACAAGTGATGTGCTTCCACACAAGTCAGACACAGCCAAATTAAGAACGACAATGTATTTTGGACTGTGGAGACAGTGGTCAGTGTAAATCACAAACATGACAAAGGCATTTCCTAGTAGACTCAGAGCATAAACAAAGCACAAGAACACATAATAGTAGTTTGCATGGTAAATACCGGCAAAACCACTTATGAAAAAGAACTCAGGACGAACAATAGTGGCACTAATGAAGGAGGTTGTATTCAGGGGGCTCATCGCAGGTTTGCTTGCTCCTCACTGTTTCTCACCCCCTGAAAAACCAGTTCTTTAGGACCTGACAAACAAATATAGGTTAACCTACAGAAACGTATTCCTGAAACACAACAAAATTCACAACGTGCCTTTTATAAAAGTTTTAGCTAAAGAAACCACAGAAGCTCAGATTTATTAGAAATTATTAAATTATTGAATCAATGTATATTGTGTGTCTCCAAAAAATAAACAATAGAATGAATTATAAGGCTTCATTCCATGCATTAATCAGTGAATGACAAGTACATCGTACTTTCAATGAACAATTTGTGACTTCATAGAACACACAAAAATCATGTTACAGTAGGTAACCTGTTTATGTGTAGGGCGGCTTTCGGTACCCAAGCAGATGTACCTTTTGCCCTATATGCCCAACGTTCCCTTTGATGTGATTTTTAAAAAATTAAAATTTCTATTTTTGTTGTTCCTGTCACTAATGTTCATTCATTCATTTTGGTAAATTATATTCTGTACAATACCTAGGTGTTTTAAATAAGTTTTACCTGGCTTATTGGACCCTTTTGTCACATTGGGCACCTGACCCTCAAATGGTCTCTGTAGCACAGCTCTGCAGAAGATTCAACAATCATGTTACATACTCATTACATATCTACATCTTTTTCTGTTACGTTTGCATCACTGTACCCTTCAGTTTTAATAGAATATGTCGATAGTTTAAGCACAAAGTAAACCTGTCAAGGAGAGCTTAATGATGAACAATGTCTGTAAATTATCTTTACACTGAAATGCTTGACTTTATGCATTTTCTCACAGAGATAATCAACAGTAAAAGATCCTTGATGCAATATATTAATTTTTTTTAAAGTCTGAAAAATTATTTTAGATTCAGTTTTCAGTTAGAATAATTGCCATGCAATTCAAGCTAAGCAGAAAAAGGGCACCTCTTTGAAATTAACAAGTGAAGGACTGCATTAAGGTGTAGCTAATACTTACCAATAATTTTTTGCAAAATCCACAGACCAAAAATGTCAGTGCATCCGTATCTCTTAGACGACCTCTTTTTCTTTTAGGAAACCAATGTACTTTGATGTTTCTGTTTTAGAGGACGTGTGTCCTTGATAGCTCAGTTGAAAAAGACTGTGGAGAAACAGAGCATGCGCTATTGTTCTTATATCCTGGAGTGCTGACAGAAAACATTGCACCATGGGAACAGAACATTAAAAAAAACAAAAAAACGCTCATGTGATATCCATGCAACATGATGTAACGATAGCGATTGATTTTGTATTCCTTGTTTGGGATTATTTATTTATTAATAGTTTGTTCGTTTCTTTGCTTGGAGCTTCACTCTTCGGTCTGGGCCTATTGCATGACTGTGAATATTTCAGGTTTGTGTATGTATGCGTGAGCTTGAAACATTGTGCTCATAATATGTGAAATGGATGTTTATTGGATGTTTATTTGTAATGTTACATCCAGCATTGAGATAGTGATGCACCGAGAAAAAAAAAAGAAAATTAATAGAATAATTACCATAGATTGGTTTCTGTTTGAGTACAGAAACAATGATTATAAATATAACTGAAAGTGGTAATTAATGGGTTCTAAGCAGCATGTGATAATTATGAATTTTTTAGGTGAAGGGGTATATTTGGTACATTTATTTTCAGTTTCTGCCCCAAAAATTTGACATGGTATTTGCATTCTTAGAAGTCAAAATGCATACAATCTTGTGGATGACAGGCATCCCAATGGAAGGAGGAGGAGAAATGGCGAGCTTTAGTGATGAGGTTCTTAATGGTCTTCTAGAAAGGCAGTGAAACTTAATGTTTCAAGGACTACATTCCTGTTTGGCATGGACTATTGAGATTTCCACAGATAGCATCTGAAATAACCGTTTAACATGTCTGACGTGACTAAGCGTATGTCTACACAGTGTCTCTGAATGCCACTGTAGGTTGCCTTAGCTCCCTTAGGATGTTTACTCCTCAGTACAGTGATCCTCAGTTCTGTCTGCAGTGCTTGCTGGCTTTCTTTTAAAATCAGCAACCATTTTAGGCCTAACAAACCAAGTGAGGTGATTTATTTGTGCAATCAGCTGCTTTAATTGATCTATAAAGCGATTCGCAATGTAAAAAAAATAATAATTATGAACTCCTATTGAAAGAGAGTGCCTCAAACATGTCTTGTATATTTTACCCACCTAATAAAAAGCACTATTTATGCTGTTCTTATTGAACGGCTTGTCATTTATATTGATCACTGTGTTCCAGTTTATTGGATTCAATTTAAGTGCTCTTACAGTTCACAGTTTAGTGGAGCATTCAATAAAATGAACACAGTCAAATTGCTAGTAGGTCATTTGTAATTAAAACATTTATTCATTTGTTCCTTCCAACAAAGTGTATAATCTTTCTTCTGTACAGCTTTTTAATGGATTCTGTGAATTCCTCTGTCTTCAGAGAGTAAATGATTGGATTCAGCATTGGTGGCAAGACAGTAGTCAGAGACATGTTTACTATCCAGGCATTCAGTTGAATGGCAGAGCCCATTGCATAGGTGATACATATAGGAAGATAAAACACACCCACCAAGATCAAATGAGAGCTACAGGTCTTCATGGCTTTGAGGCGCTCAGAGGCTTCTGAAATTTTAAATAACGCTCTGGCTATACAAATATATGTACCTGTGATAAAAAGTACCGGAAACCATAGAAGTATAACAGGATATGTCCAGTTCATCACAACTCTTGGAGTGTCGTCATCGCATGCCAAAAGGTGTATTGATCCAAAATCACAGAAATAGCTGTTTACCACAATGGATTTGCAGAATGATACTCTGCTGATAAATATCACAGGTATGAGATTGGCAAATCCTGAAAACATCCATATAATGGCTGTGATCACCAACACTGATTTATTAGTCACAATCTCATTATATCTCAGTGGAAAGCATATAGCAACAAATCTATCATAGGACAGAACTGTGAGAGTGAAAGATTGCATAGTGATAAAAACAAAAACAAAAAACGAATTAGTCAAACAGGCCTCATAGGAGATTAAATGTGATTTAAACAGCAAGGTGTCGATCATCTGAGGAACAAGTGCGGTGCTTCCACACAAGTCGGACAAAGCCAAATTAAAAACGACAATGTATTTTGGACTGTGGAGACGGTGGTCAGTGTATATCACAAACATGACAAAGGTATTTCCTAGTAGACTCAGAGCATAAACAAAGCACAAGAAGACATAGTAGTAGTTTGCATGGGAAATACCAGCAAAACCACTTATGAAAAAGAACTCAGGACGCACAATAGTGGCGTTAAACAAGGAGGTTGAATTCAGGGGACTCATCGCAGGTTTGCTTGCTCCTCACTGTTTCTCACCCCCTGAAAAACCAGTTCTTTAGGACCTGACAAAAAAATATAGGTTAACCTACAGAAATGAATTCCTGAAATACAACAAAATTCACAACGTGCCGTTTATAAAAGTTTTAGCTAAAGAAACCACAGAAGCTCAGATTTATTAGAAATTATTAAATTATTGAATCAATGTATATTGTGTGTCTCCAAAAAATAAACAATAGATGGAATTATAAGGCTTCATTCCATGCATTAATCAGTGAATGAAAAGTACATTGTACTTTCAATGAACAATTTGTGACTTCATAGAACACACAGAAATCATGTTACAGTAGGTAACCTGTTTTTGTGTAGGGGGGCTTTCGGTACCCAAGCAGATGTACCTTTTGCCCTTTGTGCCCAACGTGTCCCTTTGATTTGATTAAAAAAAAAAAAAAAAAAAAATTTCTATTTTTGTTGTTCCTGTCACTAATGTTCATTCATTCATTTTGGTAAATTATATTCTGTACAATACCTAGGTGTCTTAAATAAGATTACCTGGCTTATTGGACCCTTTTGTCACATTGAGCTCCTGACCCTCAAAAGGTCTCTGTAGCACAGCTCTGCAGAAGATTTAACAATCATGTTACATACTCATTTTATATCTACATCTTTTTCTGTTACGTTTGTATCACTGTACCCTTCAGTTTTAGTAGAATATGATGATAGTTTAATCGCAACAGAAATCTGTCAATGAGAGCTTAATGATGAATGGTATCTATGAATAGTTTTTACACTGAAATATTTGACATTATACATTTTCTTTCAGAAATCCTCAAAGGGAAAGTTTTTTGATGCAATATATTCTGATAGATTTTTTAAAAGATGGTGAAATTATTTTAGATTCAGTTTTCTGTTAGAATAATTGCCATGCGCTTTAAGCTAAGCAGAAAATGGCAGCTCTTTGAAATAAATAATGAAGGACTACATTAAGGAGTAGCTAGTACTTACCAATAATTTTTTGCAAACTGCACAGACGAAAAATGTCAGTGCATCCGTTTCTCATTTAGATGACCTCTTTTCATATTAGCAATCGAACGTTCTTCGATGTTTCTCTTTCAGAAGATGTACGTCCTTGATCTTGATGATAGGTCAGTCGGAAACGACTGTGGTGAGGCACAGTGTTCATTGTTGTTCTTATATCCCTGAGTGTTGACACAGAACATTACACCAAGGGAACAGGACACCAAAGAAACGCCCACATAATATTAATGCAACATGACGCAACGTTAGCGACAGATTTTGTGTTCCTTGTTTGGGATTATCTATTTATAAATGTTTTGTTTTTTTACATGTTTGGAGCCTTACTCTTGGGACCGGGGCTGTAGCATGACTGTGACTATTTCAGGTTTGTGTATGTATGCGTGAGCTTGAAACATTGTGCTGATAATATGTGAAATGGATGTTTATTGGACGTTTATTTCTGAGAGTGAAGTCCTGCATTCTGATTGTGAAACACTGGAGAAAGATATGAATCGAACAGTTACCATGGATTAAGTGGGCAAACTTTCTGATTCCAGTCTGAGTACAGAACCAATAATAATAATAATAATAATAATAATAATAATAATAATAAATGTCACTGCAATCGATAATTAATGGGGTCGAAGCAGCACGTGATAATTATGACTTTTTAAGCTGATGTGGCACATGGGGGTGCTAAGAATTTTAGTCTCTCCCCCAAAATTTGACATGGTATTCCCAAGCTCAGAAGTCAACGTGCATACAAGTTTTAGGACGATCATCCAGTACTCAGCCTGTCACATGCTGACTGAGTGATGATTGGCTAATGGTGGCCATATTTTTGTAGATATGACTTCATCATTTTACATTCAATGGGAGACTGATGACAAGACAGCATGCAAACTTTCGACCAGACTGGTCAAGCAAATGAGGAGTTGGAGGTATTTTTATTCATTTTCCTCTTGCAGTGCCACCTATCGGTGAAAGGTCACCAAAATTAGCATGCTGCCTCAGATGCAAATATTGCACATGTATGCCTAGTTTCATGATGATGCATTTGGTGATGCTCAGCCTACCGTCTTAGAATTAGCCGGCAAATACCTGTTCATTATTAATGTAAATTATAAGATATTCCAATAAGCATAGGCAAAGATGCACTCTTTGAAAACTTTCATATTTGAAATAGTGCCCCCTAATGGTCGACTGATCCCAAAAATTTTCAAGTTCACACCATGTCAAGGGGTCAATATATGCATCAAGTTTCATGATGATCAGCAATTGCTTAGCCTGTCAAACGGCTGCTCATGTTTGCCCCCCATCCCGGGCCTAAAGAACCAGCCTTGGAGGACTTTCCTGTTCCCTGATGTTCCAGGGCCTTGTGACACCGCCACAACTGGTCCTCACGCTTGCTGGTGCCTGGATGGGCCACACCCCTTCAGCTCCAATTGGTTCCTCGCTCCTGCGGTCATGGGCTGCCCCTTAAAGCAGAGCCACTCCCACTTTCTCCACCACTTATCTTGTTCTGGTGGGGACTGTCACTGCTCCCCTCTCTGCGGGGGCTCCTCCAAGTGCACCCACTCAGCCAGAGCCTACAGATAGACATCCCCTTTCTTACTACTGCTCCTTCCAATCCAGGTCCACCATGGTTTTGCCCCCCTGCACCAGGCTCACTGGTCCACTGTCCACTATTCAGGATTCACATTCCCTTGCCAATACTTAAGAGTAAGCTGATAGTTCATTAGCTGCTGGCCCACCACTGTTTTTTGGCACTGGGCAGACCCATCACCAGGTGCACCAGGGGGTCGTTGTTAGTAGTAGTATATATATTTTTTTTAATTCAGTCATCACACACAATACAATAAATATAAACAGTCTAGACAGTATAAACAAGTCAACAATCTATGTATTAGGTAGTGACTCAAAAGGCACAGGCAGAAGCATAATGCTTATATATGCCTATCCTACATTCTTTTCAATTTAAGCTGCCCTCCAAAAATAAACATAATAACAAAATAAAAATCATTCACAATTGTAACCCTCAAAAATAGCTTTATAAACCATTCTTTTGAAAACCAAAAGCGAATTACACATTCTTACATTTATATTAGCATTATTCCATAATTTAACCCCAACAATAGAAATACATCTCCTTTTAATCCCTTTTTTTGCTTTTTGTACAGTAAACTTACAAACATCTCTCAAATCATATTTGCACTCCTGTATTGAAAAAAACCTTTGTACACAGTCTGGGAGTGACTTTGTTTTAGCTCTAAACATGATTTGCATTATTTTATAATATACCAAATCATTAAATTTCATAACATGGGATTTTATAAAGATTGGATTAGTGTGATCATAGTAACCAGCCTTATTTATAATATGTATGGCTCGTTTTTTTAGTATGACTATTGAATTTATATTTGTTTTAAAGGTCGACCTCAAACCAAGTTTTAAGAATTTCCAGCTCCCTTTCAATAGCATACAAAAGTTCTTTTAAATTTTTCCCAGAGCAAAATAGATTTGTATCGTCTGCAAAAATGACAAATTTTAACATTTCAGTAACATTGCAAACATCATTAATCTAAAGTAAGAAAAGTTTTGGACCAATCACCGATCCCTGGGGTACCCCACAGGTGACCTTCCTAAATCCTGACACAGTCTCATTAATTTGCACACATTGCAGTCTATTTTCCAAGTAGCTTTCCAGCCAAGAGTAAGCTATACCTCTTATTCCATACTTCTCCAATTTTCTCAATAATTGGCTGTGATCTATAGTATCAAAAGCCTTCTGTAGGTCAATATAAATACCAATAGAACACTCATCATTTTCAACTGCCTTTGTTATTTCTTCTACCATCTCCATTATTGCATATGTAGTAGTTCTGTTTTCCCTAAATCCATACTGGTGTTCACTCAATAATTCATATTTACCAATGAAGAGATCCAATTGTTTCACAAATAATTTCTCTAATATTTTTGAAAATTGAGGAAGAAGGGACACCGGTCTATAATTATCCATGTAGTGCTTATCTCCATTTTTAAATATTGGTATTACCTTTGCTGATTTCATATTATTAGGAAAAACACCTCTTTGAAAAGACAGATTACATATATAGGTCAGAGGTCGTACAATAAAATCAATTACTTCTTTAATAATTACCATGTCAATGGAATTTATATCAGTTGATGTTTTGTTTTTGAATTTTCTTACAATTTCAGTTATATCAGTTTCATTTACCCCATAAAGGAACATAGAACTGATATTACCATTAATCAGATTTTCAAACAAATCTTTTTTATCATCAGGCACAACAATTTTGCTGGCCAAAGTAGTGCCAACACCCACAAAATAGTCATTGAAATCATCAACAATGCTTTTTATATTGTCCACTGTAGCATCAGAGCTATTTAAAAAATAACTTGGAAATTCAGATTTATAAGATCTATTCCGAATAATATGATTAATTACTTTCCAAGTCCTTTGAATGTTGTTTTTACTCTCCTCTAATATTTTATTGTAGTATTCCTTCTTCTGTAATCTCATAATGGAAATCAATTTATTCTTATACAACTTATATTTTCCTTCACTTTCACTGGTTCTCAATTGTAAATATTTCTTATAAAGTAATTTTTTATTTTTGCATGCCCTTTGCAGACTTTTTTTCATCCATGGCTTTCCTTTATATTTATCCTTCAACCAGCACTTTCTAATAGGACAATGTTTGTTATATAACTCTATGAATGTGAACAAAAATGCATCATAGGCCTGATTAGGATCATCAACATGCACCTCATCCCAGTTGTAATTCATAAGGTCCATCTTTAAGGCCTCAATTCTTTCTGGTGTCCTTATTCTTATTAATTTACAAGAAGGCTCACTCACACCAACTGAACATTTAACCTTTAAATTATTTGAAATCACAAAAATAGGAAGATGATCACTGATATCACTTAAAAACAAACCACTTGTTGCTTGGTCATGAACATTAGTAAAAATGTTATCAATAAGTGTGGCACTTTCTTTAGTTATCCTACTAGGTTTATCAATAAGAGAGACCAAAACTAAACATTACATTACAAAAGTCTGTTGTTAGTTTATGTTCATTATATTTTAACAAGTCTACATTAAAGTCACCACAAACAAAAAGTGATTTCTTATGACATACTTTCCCAAAAATATCAACTATGGTATTCATAAATTGATCAATGCAAGAACCAGGCGTTCTATATATACAACTCAAAAATTATACTCTTAAATTTAGTAGAATGAATTTCAATTGTCAAACTCTCCATAATATCATTAACAATTGTACTGTCAATTACCTTACACTGAACATCTTTCTGTACATAAAAGGCAACGCCACCACCCCTTTTATTTACCCGGTTTACATTAAAATTGTCATACCCTTCTAACACAAAATCAGCAAAATCAGAAGTGTTCAATTTCACTTCAGTTTCCTTTGTATGGTGCTTTTTACAGAGACCTCACAAGGACATGTGCAGATCAGTAAGGAAACAGAAACAGAGCAAGCAGAGCAAACACCAAACCTGAATCCCCAAATACTTTGTATGGCCAAAGTACGTGGACACCTGACATCCATCATCTCATGAAATATTATGGGAATTAATTTGGAGTCGGTACACTCCTTGCTGCTATAACTACTTCATCTCTTCTGGGATGGCAGTATACGAGATGTTGGAGCATTGCTGCAGGAATTTGCTACTATTCAGCCAGAAGAGCATTAGTGAGGTTCGGCATTGATTGGGCGATTGATTTATGCTTGATTTGAATCCTTTATCTCAAATTTTACAGACATTCAAAATAAATCTTTTAGTTCTTATTTTCAGATTGAATTTACAATCTAAAAATATACAGACTAAATATAAAACTTAAGCTTTGAATCTGATTTTTGAAAATAAATAATTCATAAAAAATAAATAGTTAGCGTGTATCGTATTTTTTTCAGAAGCAAATATTTAGTAAAATACATATAGTTAATTCAAATCTTAATTCTTTAACCTTTTTTATTAATACCTAGATTTGTCATTTAACTTACTATTTGTTTTACCACAAATCTTGGTTCAATTTATGTATTTAGCATAAATCTTCTGTTCTAAATGTAATATTTAGCATTTATTTAAATCTAGGTTTTTATCGTAACCAAAATATTACATTTTCCTGAAAGCTTATTTTATAACAAAACTTTGTTAAAAATGTAAATATAAATGGCGGGCTGTAGTGATGGGGTTCTTAATGGTCTTCTAGAAAGGCAGTGAAACTTAATGTTTCAAGGACTATATTCCTGTTTGGCATGGACTATTGAGATTTCCACAGATGGCATCTTAAAATAACCGTTTAACATGTCTGACGTGACTAAGCGTATGTCTACACAGTGTCTCTGAATGCCACTGTCGGTTTCCTTAGCTCCCTTAGGATGTTTACTCCTCAGTACAGTGATCCTCAGTTCTGTCTGCAGTGCTTGCTGGCTTTCTTTTAAAATCAGCAACCATTTTAGGCGTAAGAAACCAAGTGAGGTGATTTATTTGTGCAATCAGCTGCTTTAATTAATCTATAAAGCGATTCGCAATGTAAAAAAATAAATAATAATTATGAACTCCTATTGAAAGAGAGTGCCTCAAACATGTCTTGTATATTTTACCCACCTAATAAAAAGCACTATTTATGCTGTTCTTATTGAACGGCTTGTCATTTATATTGATCACTGTGTTCCAGTTTATTGGATTCAATTTAAGTGCTCTTACAGTTCACAGTTTAGTGGAGCGTTCAATAAAATGAACACAGTCAAATTGCGAGTAGGTCATTTGTAATTAAAACATTTATTCATTTGTTCCTTACAACGAAGTGTATAATCTTTCTTCTGTACAGCTTTTTAATGGATTCTGTGATTTCCTCTGTCTTCAGAGAGTAAATGATTGGATTCAGCATTGGTGGCAAGACAGTCGTCAGAGACATGTTCACAATCCTGTAGTTCAGTTCAATGGTGGAGCTCGTTGCATAGGTGATACATATAGGAAGATAAAACACACCCACCAATATCAAATGAGAGGTGCATGTCTTCATGGCTTTGAGGCGATCAGAAGCATCTGCAATTTTAAATAACGCTCTGGCTATACAAATATATGTACCTGTGATAAAAAGTACCGGACACCATAGATTTATAACAGGAAGTGCCCAGTCCAACGCAGCACTTTTACTGTTGTCATTGCATGCCAAAATGTGTATGGGTCCAATATCACAGAAATAGCTGTTTACCACAATGGATTTGCAGAATGATATTCCACTGAGAAAAATCACAGCTATGATATTGGTAAATCCTGAAAACATCCATGTAATGGCTGTGATCACCAACACTGATTTATTAGTCACAATCTCATTGTATCTCAGTGGAAAGCATATAGCAACGAATCTATCATAGGACATAAATGTGAGAGTGAAAGATTGCATATTGATAAAAGTAAAAACAAAAAACGAATTAGTCAAACAGGCCCCGTAGGAGATTAAATGTGATTTAAACAGCATGGTGTCAATCATCTGAGGAACAACTGCGGTGCTTCCACACAAGTCCGCCACAGCCAAATTAAAAACGACAATGTATTTTGGACTGTGGAGACGGTGGTCAGTGTAAATCACAAACATGACCAAGGCATTTCCTAGTAGACTCAGAGCATAAACAAAGCACAAGAACACATAGTAGTAGTTTGCATGGGAAATACCGGCAAAACCACTTATGAAAAAGAACTCAGGACGAACAATAGTGGCGTTAATGAAGGAGGTTGAATTCAGGGGATTCATCGCAGGTTTGCTTGCTCCTCACTGTTTCTCACCCCCCGACAAACCAGTTCTTTAGGACCTGACAAAAAAATATAGGTTAACCTACAGAAATGAATTCCTGTAACACAACAAAATTCACAACGTCCCGTTTATAAAAGTTTTAGCTAAAGAAACCACAGAAGCTCAGATTTATTAGAAATGATTAAATTATTGAATCAATGTATAGTGTGTGTCTCCAAAAAATAAACAATAGATGGAAATTATAAGGCTTCATTCCATGCATTAATCAGTGAATGAAAAGTATATCGTACTTTCAATGAACAATTTGTGACTTCAGAGAACACACAAAAATCATGTTACAGTAGGTAACCTGTTTATGTGTAGGGCGGCTTTCGGTACCCAAGCACATGTACCTTTTGCTCTATCTGCCCAACGTGTCCCTTTGATTTGATTTTTAAAAAATTAAAATTTCTATTTTTGTTGTTCCTGTCACTAATGTTCATTCATTCATTTTGGTAAATTATATTCTGTACAATACCTAGGTGTCTTAAATAAGTTTTACCTGGCTTATTGGACCCTTTTGTCACATTGAGCTCCTGACCCTCAAAAGGTCTCTGTAGCACAGCTCTGCAGAAGATTTAACAATCATGTTACATACTCATTACATCTCTGCATCTGTATCTGTTACGTTTGTATCACCTTACCCTTCAGTTTTAATAGAATATGCTGATAGTTTAATCGCAACAGAAATCTGACAGAGAGCTTAATGATGAACAGTATCTATGAATAGTTTTTACACTGAAATATTTGACATTATACATTTTCTTTCAGAAATCCTCAAAGGGAAAGTTTTTTGATGCAATATATTCTGATAGATTTTTTAAAAGATGGTGAAATTATTTTAGATTCAGTTTTCTGTTAGAATAATTGCCATGCGCTTTAAGCTAAGCAGAAAATGGCAGCTCTTTGAAATAAATAAATGAAGGACTACATTAAGGAGTAGCTAGCACTTACCAATAATTTTTTGCAAACTGCACAGACGAAAAATGTCAGTGCATCCGTTTCTCATTTAGATGACCTCGTTTCATATTAGGAATCGAACGTTCTTCGATGTTTCTCGTTCAGAAGATGTACGTCCTTGATCTTGATGATAGGTCAGTCGGAAACGACTGTGGTGAGGCACAGTGTTCATTGTTGTTCTTATATCCCTGAGTGTTGACACAGAACATTACACCAAGGGAACAGGACACAAAAGAAACGCCCATGTGATATTAATGCAACATGACGCAACGATAGCGACAGATTTTGTGTTCCTTGTTTGGGATTGTCTATTTATAAATGTTTTGTTTTTTTACATGTTTGGAGCCTTACTGTTGGGACCGGGGCTGTAGCATGACTGTGACTATTTCAGGTTTGTGTATGTCTGCGTGAGCTTGAAACATTGTGCTGATAATATGTGAAATGGATGTTTATTGGACGTTTTTTTCTGAGAGTGAAGTCCTGCATTCAGATCGTGAAACACTGGAGAAAGAAATGAATCGAACAGTTACCATGGATTAAATGGGCAAACTTTCTGATTGCAGTCTGAGTACAGAACCAATAATAATAATAATAATAATAATAATAATAATAATAATAATAATAATAATAATAATACATGTCACTGCAATCGATAATTAATGGGGTCGAAGCAGCATGTGATAATTATGACTTTTTAAGCTGAAGTGGCACATGGGGGTGCTAAGAATTTTAGTCTCTCCCCCAAAATTTGACATGGTATTCCCAAGTTCAGAAGTCAACGTGCATACATGTTTTAGGACGATCATCCAGTACTCAGCCTGTCACATGCCGACTGAGTGATGCTTGGCTAATGGTGGCCATATTTTTGTAGATATGACTTCATCATTGTACATTCAATGGGAGACTGATGACCATACAGCATGCAAACTTTCAACCAGACTGGTCAAGCAATTGAGGAGTTGGAGGTATTTTTGAGGAGTTGGAGAGTGGGCCACTTTCTCCACCACTTACGTTGTTCTGGTGGGGACTGTCACTGCTCCCCTCTCTGCGGGGGGCTCCTCCAAGTGCACCCACTCAGCCAGAGCCTACAGATAGACATCCCCTTGCTTACTACTGCTTACTACCTTCCAATCCAGGTCCACCATGGTTTTGCCCCCCTGCACCAGGCTCACTGGTCCACTGTCCACTATTCAGAATTCACGTTCCCTTGCCTATACTTAAGACTAAGCTGATAGTTCATTAGCTGCTGGCCCACCGCTGTTTTGTGGCACTGGGCAGACCCATCACCAGGTGCACCAGGGGGTCGTTGTTAGTAGTAGTATTTTTTTAAATTTTATTCAGTCATCACACACAATACAATAAATATAAACAGTCTAGACAGTATAAACAAGTCAACAATCTATGTATTAGGTAGTGACTCAAAAGGCACAGGCAGAAGCATAATGCTTATATATGCCTATCCTACATTCTTTTCAATTTAAGCTGCCCTCCAAAAATAAACATAATAACAAAATAAAAATCATTCATAATTGTAACCCTCAAAAATAGCTTTATAAACCATTCTTTTGAAAACCAAAAGCGAATTACACATTCTTACATTTATATTAGCATTATTCCATAATTGAACCCCAACAATAGAAACACATCTCCTTTTAATCCCTTTTTTTGCTTTTTGTACTGTACTGAATGTAAACTTACAAATATCTCTCAAATCATATTTGCACTCCTGTATTGAAAAAAACCTTTGTACACAGTCTGGGAGTGACTTTGTTTTAGCTGTAAACATGATTTGCATTATTTTATAATATTCCAAATCATTAAATTTCATAACATGGGATTTTATAAAGATTGGATTAGTGTGATCATAGTAACCAGCCTTATTTATAATACGTATGGCTCGTTTTTGTAGTATGACTATTGAATTTATATTTGTTTTAAAGGTCGACCTCAAACCAAGTTTTAAGAATTTCCAGCTCCCTTTCAATAGCATACAAAAGTTCTTTTAAATTTTTCCCAGAGCAAAATAGATTTGTATCGTCTGCAAAAATGACAAATTTTAACATTTCAGTAACATTGCAAACATCATTAATCTAAAGTAAGAAAAGTTTTGGACCAATCACCGATCCCTGGGGTACCCCACAGGTGACCTTCCTAAATCCTGACACAGTCTCATTAATTTGCACACATTGCAGTCTATTTTCCAAGTAGCTTTCCAGCCAAGAGTAAGCTATACCTCTTATTCCATACTTCTCCAATTTTCTCAATAATTGGCTGTGATCTATAGTATCAAAAGCCTTCTGTAGGTCAATATAAATACCAATAGAACACTCATCATTTTCAACTGCCTTTGTTATTTCTTCTACCATCTCCATTATTGCATATGTAGTAGTTCTGTTTTCCCTAAATCCATACTGGTGTTCACTCAATAATTCATATTTACCAATGAAGAGATCCAATTGTTTCACAAATAATTTCTCTAATATTTTTGAAAATTGAGGAAGAAGGGACACCGGTCTATAATTATCCATGTAGTGCTTATCTCCATTTTTAAATATTGGTATTACCTTTGCTGATTTCATATTATTAGGAAAAACACCTCTTTGAAAAGACAGATTACATATATAGGTCAGAGGTCGTACAATAAAATCAATTACTTCTTTAATAATTACCATGTCAATGGAATTTATATCAGTTGATGTTTTGTTTTTGAATTTTCTTACAATTTCAGTTATATCAGTTTCATTTACCCCATAAAGGAACATAGAACTGATATTACCATTAATCAGATTTTCAAACAAATCTTTTTTATCATCAGGCACAACAATTTTGCTGGCCAAAGTAGTGCCAACACCCACAAAATAGTCATTGAAATCATCAACAATGCTTTTTATATTGTCCACTGTAGCATCAGAGCTATTTAAAAAATAACTTGGAAATTCAGATTTATAAGATCTATTCCGAATAATATGATTAATTACTTTCCAAGTCCTTTGAATGTTGTTTTTACTCTCCTCTAATATTTTATTGTAGTATTCCTTCTTCTGTAATCTCATAATGGAAATCAATTTATTCTTATACAACTTATATTTTTCTTCACTTTCACTGGTTCTCAATTGTAAATATTTCTTATAAAGTAAATTTTTATTTTTGCATGCCCTTTGCAGACTTTTTGTCATCCATGGCTTTCCTTTATATTTATCCTTCAACCAGCACTTTCTAATAGGACAATGTTTGTTATATAACTCTATGAATGTGAACAAAAATGCATCATAGGCCTGATTAGGATCATCAACATGCACCTCATCCCAGTTGTAATTCATAAGGTCCATCTTTAAGGCCTCAATTCTTTCTGGTGTCCTTATTCTTATTAATTTACAAGAAGGCTCACTCACACCAACTGAACATTTAACCTTTAAATTATTTGAAATCACAAAAATAGGAAGATGATCACTGATATCACTTAAAAACAAACCACTTGTTGCTTGGTCATGAACATTAGTAAAAATGCTATCAATAAGTGTGGCACTTTCTTTAGTTATCCTACTAGGTTTATCAATAAGGGGCCAGAGACCAAAACTAAACATTACATTACAAAAGTCTGTTGTTAGTTTATGTTCATTATATTTTAACAGGTCTACATTAAAGTCACCACAAACAAAAAGTGATTTCTTATGACATACTTTCCCAAAAATATCAACTATAGTATTCATAAATTGATCAATGCAAGAACCAGGCGTTCTATATATGCAACTCAAAATTATACTCTTAAATTTAGTAGAATGAATTTCAATTGTCAAACTCTCCATAATATCATTAACAATTGTACTGTCAATTACCTTACACTGAACATCTTTCTGTACATAAAAGGCAACGCCACCACCCCTTTTATTTACCCGGTTTACATTAAAATTGTCATACCCTTCTAACACAAAATCAGCAAAATCAGAAGTGTTCAATTTCACTTCAGTTTCATTTGTATGGTGCTTTTTACAGAGACCTCACAAGGACATGTGCAGATCAGTAAGGAAACAGAAACAGAGCAAGCAGAGCAAACACCAAGCCTGAATCCCCAAATACTTTATATGGCCAAAGTACGTGGACACCTGACATCCATCATCTCATGAAATATTATGGGAATTCATTTGGAGTCGGTACACTCCTTGCTGCTATAACTACTTCATCTCTTCTGGGATGGCAGTATACGAGATGTTGGAGCATTGCTGCAGGAATTTGCTACTATTCAGCCAGAAGAGCATTAGTGAGGTTCGGCATTGATTGGGCGATTGATTTATGCTTGATTTGAGTCCTTTATCTCAAATTTTACAGACATTCAAAATAAATCTTTTAGTTCTTATTTTCAGATTGAATTTACAATCTAAAAATATACAGACTAAATATAAAACTTAAGCTTTGAATCAGATTTTTGAAAATAAATAATTCATAAAAAATAAATAGTTAGCTTGTATCATATTTTTTTCAGAAGCAAATATTTAGTAAAATACATATAGTTAATTCAAATCTTAATTCTTTAACCTTTTTTATTAATACCTAGATTTGTCATTTAACTTACTATTTGTTTTACCACAAATCTTGGTTCAATTTATGTATTTAGCATAAATCTTCTGTTCTAAATGTAATATTTAGCATTTATTTAAATCTAGGTTTTTATCGTAACCAAAATATTACATTTTCCTGAAAGCTTATTTTATAACAAAACTTTGTTAAAAATGTAAATATAAATGGCGGGCTGTAGTGATGGGGTTCTTAATGGTCTTCTAGAAAGGCAGTGAAACTTAATGTTTCAAGGACTATATTCCTGTTTGGCATGGACTATTGAGATTTCCACAGATGGCATCTGAAATAACCGTTTAACATGTCTGACGTGACTAAGCGTATGTCTACACAGTGTCTCTGAATGCCACTGTAGGTTACCTTAGCTCCTTTTGGATGTTTACTCCTCAGTACAGTGATCCTCAGTTCTGTCTGCAGTGCCTGCTGGCTTTCTTTTAAAATCAGCAACCATTTTAGGCGTAAGAAACCAAGTGAGGTGATTTATTTGTGCAATCAGCTGCTTTAATTGATCTATAAAGCGATTCGCAATGTAAAAAAAAAAATAATAATTATGAACTCCTATTGAAAGAGAGTGCCTCAAACATGTCTTGTATATTTTACCCACCTAATAAAAAGCACTATTTATGCTGTTCTTATTGAACGGCTTGTCATTTATATTGATCACTGTGTTCCAGTTTATTGGATTCAATTTAAGTGCTCTTACAGTTCACAGTTTAGTGGAGCGTTCAATAAAATGAACACAGTCAAATTGCTAGTAGGTCATTTGTAATTAAAACATTTATTCATTTGTTCCTTACAACGAAGTGTATAATCTTTCTTCTGTACAGCTTTTTAATGGATTCTGTGATTTCCTCTGTCTTCAGAGAGTAAATGATTGGATTCAGCATTGGTGGCAAGACAGTCGTCAGAGACATGTTCACAATCCTGGTGTTCAGGTCAATGGTGGAGGTCATTGCATAGGTGATACATATAGGAAGATAAAACACACTCACCAATATCAAATGAGAGGTGCATGTCTTCATGGCTTTGAGGCGATCAGAAGCATCTGCAATTTTAAATAACGCTCTGGCTATACAAATATATGTACCTGTGATAAAAAGTACCGGAAACCATAGATTTATAACAGGAAGTATCCAGTTCAACACAGCACTTGGAGTGTTGTCATTGCATGCCAAAATGTGTATGGGTCCAAGATCACAGAAATAGCTGTTTACCACAATGGATTTGCAGAATGATATTCTACTGATAAAAATCACAGCTATGATATTGGAAAATCCTGAAAACATCCATGTAATGGCTAGGATCACCAACACTGATTTATTAGTCACAATCTCATTGTATCTCAGTGGAAAGCATATAGCAACGAATCTATCATAGGACATAACTGTGAGAGTGAAAGATTGCATAGTGATAAAAGTAAAAACCAAACACGAATTAGTCAAACAGGCCCCGTAGGAGATTAAATGTGATTTAAACAGCAAGGTGTCAATCATCTGAGGAACAATTGCGGTGCTTCCACACAAGTCCGCCACAGCCAAATTAAAAACGACAATGTATTTTGGACTGTGGAGACGGTGGTCAGTGTAAATCACAAACATGACAAAGGCATTTCCTAGTAGACTCAGAGCATAAACAAAGCACAAGAACACATAGTAGTAGTTTGCATGGGAAATACCGGAAAAACCACTTATGAAAAAGAACTCAGGACGAACAATAGTGGCGTTAATGAAGGAGGTTGAATTCAGGGGACTCATCGCAGGTTTGCTTGCTCCTCACTGTTTCTCACCCCCTGAAAAACCAGTTCTTTAGGATCTAAAAAAAAAATAGGTTAACCTACAGAAATGAATTCCTGAAACACAACAAAATTCACAACGTGCCGTTTATAAACGTTTTAGCTAAAGAAACCACAGAAGCTCAGATTTATTAGAAATGATTAAATTATTGAATCAATGTATAGTGTGTGTCTCCAAAAAATAAACAATAGATGGAAATTATAAGGCTTCATTCCATGCATTAATCAGTGAATGAAAAGTACATCGTACTTTCAATGAACAATTTGTGACTTCATAAAACACACAAAAATCATGTTACAGTAGGTAACCTGTTTATGTGTAGGGTGGCTTTCGGTACCCAAGCACATGTACCTTTTGCTCTATCTGCCCAACGTGTCCCTTTGATTTGATTTTTAAAAAATTAAAATTTCTATTTTTGTTGTTCCTGTCACTAATGTTCATTCATTCATTTTGGTAAATTATATTCTGTACAATACCTAGGTGTCTTAAATAAGTTTTACCTGGCTTATTGGACCCTTTTGTCACATTGAGCTCCTGACCCTCAAAAGGTCTCTGTAGCACAGCTCTGCAGAAGATTTAACAATCATGTTACATACTCATTACATCTCTGCATCTGTTTCTGTTACGTTTGTATCACCTTACCCTTCAGTTTTAATAGAATATGCTGATAGTTTAATCGCAACAGAAATCTGACAGAGAGCTTAATGATGAACAGTATCTATGAATAGTTTTTACACTGAAATATTTGACATTATACATTTTCTTTCAGAAATCCTCAAAGGGAAAGTTTTTTGATGCAATATATTCTGATAGATTTTTTAAAAGATGGTGAAATTATTTTAGATTCAGTTTTCTGTTAGAATAATTGCCATGCGCTTTAAGCTAAGCAGAAAATGGCAGCTCTTTGAAATAAATAAATGAAGGACTACATTAAGGAGTAGCTAGTACTTACCAATAATTTTTTGCAAACTGCACAGACGAAAAATGTCAGTGCATCCGTTTCTCATTTAGATGACCTCGTTTCATATTAGGAATCGAACGTTCTTCGATGTTTCTCGTTCAGAAGATGTACGTCCTTGATCTTGATGATAGGTCAGTCGGAAACGACTGTGGTGAGGCACAGTGTTCATTGTTGTTCTTATATCCCTGAGTGTTGACACAGAACATTACACCAAGGGAACAGGACACAAAAGAAACGCCCATATGATATTAATGCAACATGACGCAACGATAGCGACAGATTTTGTGTTCCTTGTTTGGGATTATCTATTTATAAATGTTTTGTTTTTTTACATGTTTGGAGCCTTACTCTTGGGACCGGGGCTGTAGCATGACTGTGACTATTTCAGGTTTGTGTATGTATGCGTGAGCTTGAAACATTGTGCTGATAATATGTGAAATGGATGTTTATTGGACGTTAATTTCTGAGAGTGAAGTCCTGCATTCAGATCGTGAAACACTGGAGAAAGAAATGAATCGAACAGTTAACATGGATTAAATGGGCAAACTTTCTGATTTCAGTCTGAGTACAGAACCAATAATAGCAATAATAATAATAATAATAATAATAATAATAATAATAATAATAATAATAATAATAATAATAATAATAAATGTCACTGCAATCGATAATTAATGGGGTCGAAGCAGCACGTGATAATTATGACTTTTTAAGCTGAAGTGGCACATGGGGGTGCTAAGAATTTTAGTCGCTCCCCCAAAATTTGACATGGTATTCCCAAGCTCAGAAGTCAACGTGCATACAAGTTTTAGGACGATCATCCAGTACTCAGCCTGTCACATGCCGACTGAGTGATGCTTGGCTAATGGTGGCCATATTTTTGTAGATATGACTTCATCATTGTACATTCAATGGGGAGACTGATGACAAGACAGCATGCAAACTTTCAACCAGACTGGTCAAGCAATTGAGGAGTTGGAGGTATTTTTGAGGAGTTGGAGAGTGGGCCACTTTCTCCACCACTTACGTTGTTCTGGTGGGGACTGTCACTGCTCCCCTCTCTGCGGGGGCTCCTCCAAGTGCACCCACTCAGCCAGAGCCTGCAGATAGACATCCCCTTGCTTACTACTGCTCCTTCCAATCCAGGTCCACCATGGTTTTGCCCCCGTGCACCAGGCTCACTGGTCCACTGTCCACTATTCAACATTCACGTTCTCTTGCCTATACTTAAGAGTAAGCTGATAGTTCATTAGCTGCTGACCCACCACTGTTTTGTGGCACCTGGCAGACCCATCACCAGGTGCACCAGGGGGTCGTTGTTAGTAGTAGTGTCACACACACAATACAATAAATATAAACAGTCAGACAGTATAAACAAGTCAACAATCAGGTATTAGGTAGTGACTGAAAAGGCACAGGCAGAAGCATAATGCTTATACATGCCTATCCTACATTCTTTTCAATTTAAGCTGCCCTCCAAAAATGAACATAATAACAAAATAAAAATCATTCACAATTGTAACCCTCAAAAATAGCTTTATAAACCATTCTTTTGAAAACCAAAAGCGAATTACACATTCTTACATTTATATTAGCATTATTCCATAATTTAACCCCAACAATAGAAATACATCTCCTTTTAATCCCTTTTTTTGCTTTTTGTCCAGTAAACTTACAAACATCTCTCAAATCATATTTGCACTCCTGTATTGAAAAAAACCTTTGTACACAGTCTGGGAGTGACTTTGTTTTAGCTCTAAACATGATTTGCATTATTTTATAATATACCAAATCATTAAATTTCATAACATGGGATTTTATAAAGATTGGATTAGTGTGATCATAGTAACCAGCCTTATTTATAATACGTATGGCTCGTTTTTGTAGTATGACTATTGAATTTATTTTTGTTTTAAAGGTCGACCCCCACAATTCCACACAGTAAGATATATAAGGAAGTATAAGTGAGCAATAATTTATATACAAGACCTTATAATTTAATATATCCCTAGATTTATACAGGATTGCTATTGACTTTGAAATCTTTCCTTTAATATAGTCGATATGTTGTTTCCATGTTAATTTATGATCAATCACAACCCCTAAGAATTTTGTCTCAAAAACTCTTTCAATTTCAACATCACAGATTTTTAATTCAATATCCCCATCAATTTCTTTTTGATTACCAAAAACCATGAATTTAGTTTTCTTAATATTGAGAGACAATTTATTAACATCAAACCAGGTTTTAAGAATTTCCAGCTCCCTTTCAATAGCATACAAAAGTTCCTTTAAATTTTTCCCAGAGCAAAATAGATTTGTATCGTCTGCAAAAATGACAAATTTTAACATTTCAGTAACATTGCAAACATCATTAATCTAAAGTAAGAAAAGTTTTGGACCAATTACCGATCCCTGGGGTACCCCACAGGTGACCTTCCTAAATCCTGACACAGTCTCATTAATTTGCACACATTGCAGTCTATTTTCCAAGTAGCTTTCCAGCCAAGAGTAAGCTATACCTCTTATTCCATACTTCTCCAATTTTCTCAATAATTGGCTGTGATCTATAGTATCAAAAGCCTTCCGTAGGTCATTATAAATACCAATAGAACACTCATCATTTTCAACTGCCTTTGTTATTTCTTCTATCATCTCCATTATTGCAAATGTAGTAGTTCTGTTTTCCTTAAATCCATACTGGTGTTCACTCAATAATTCATATTTACCAATGAAGAGATCCAATTGTTTCACAAATAATTTCTCTAATATTTTTGAAAATTGAGGAAGAAGGGACACCGGTCTATAATTATCCATGTAGTGCTTATCTCCATTTTTAAATATTGGTATTACCTTTGCTGATTTCATATTATTAGGAAAAACACCTCTTTGAAAAGACAGATTACATATATAGGTCAGAGGTCGTACAATAAAATCAATTACTTCTTTAATAATTACCATGTCAATGGAATTTATATCAGTTGATGTTTTGTTTTTGAATTTTCTTACAATTTCAGTTATATCAGTTTCATTTACCCCATAAAGGAACATAGAACTGATATTACCATTAATCAGATTTTCAAACAAATCTTTTTTATCATCAGGCACAACAATTTTGCTGGCCAAAGTAGTCCCAACACCCACAAAATAGTCATTGAAATCATCAACAATGCTTTTTATATTGTCCACTGTAGCATCAGAGCTATTTAAAAAATAACTTGGAAATTCAGATTTATAAGATCTATTCCGAATAATATGATTAATTACTTTCCAAGTCCTTTGAATGTTGTTTTTACTCTCCTCTAATATTTTATTGTAGTATTCCTTCTTCTGTAATCTCATAATGGAAATCAATTTATTCTTATACAACTTATATTTTTCTTCACTTTCACTGGTTCTCAATTGTAAATATTTCTTATAAAGTAATTTTTTATTTTTGCATGCCCTTTGCAGACTTTTTGTCATCCATGGCTTTCCTTTATATTTATCCTTCAACCAGCACTTTCTAATAGGACAATGTTTGTTATATAACTCTTTGAATGTGAACAAAAATGCATCATAGGCCTGATTAGGATCATCAACATACACCTTATCCCAGTTGTAATTTATAAGGTCCATCTTTAAGGCCTCAATTCTTTCTGGTGTCCTTATTCTTATTAATTTACAAGAAGGCTCACTCACACCAACTGAACATTTAACCTTTAAATTATTTGAAATCACAAAAATAGGAAGATGATCACTGATATCACTTAAAAACAAACCACTTGTTGCTTGGTCATGAACATTAGTAAAAATGTTATCAATAAGTGTGGCACTTTCTTTAGTTATCCTACTAGGTTTATCAATAAGGGGCCAGAGACCAAAACTAAACATTACATTACAAAAGTCTGTTGTTAGTTTATGTTCATTATATTTTAACAAGTCTACATTAAAGTCACCACAAACAAAAAGTGATTTCTTATGACATACTTTCCCAAAAATATCAACTATGGTATTCATAAATTGATCAATGCAAGAACCAGGCGTTCTATATATACAACTCAAAATTATACTCTTAAATTTAGTAGAATGAATTTCAATTGTCAGACTCTCCATAATATCATTAACAATTGTACTGTCAATTACCTTACACTGAACATCTTTCTGTACATAAAAGGCAACGCCACCACCCCTTTTATTTACCCGGTTTACATTAAAATTGTCATACCCTTCTAACACAAAATCAGCAAAATCAGAAGTGTTCAATTTCACTTCAGTTTCATTTGCATGGTGCTTTTTACAGAGACCTCACAAGGACATGTGCTGATCAGTAAGGAAACAGAAACAGAGCAAGCAGAGCAAACACCAAGCCTGAATCCCCAAATACTTTATATGGCCAAAGTACGTGGACACCTGACATCCATCATCTCATGAAATATTATGAGAATTTATTTGGAGTCGGTACACTCCTTGCTGCTATAACTACTTCATCTCTTCTGGGATGGCAGTATACGAGATGTTGGAGCATTGCTGCAGGAATTTGCTACTATTCAGCCAGAAGAGCATTAGTGAGGTTCGGCATTGATTGGGCGATTGATTTATGCTTGATTTGAGTCCTTTATCTCAAATTTTACAGACATTCAAAATAAATCTTTTAGTTCTTATTTTCAGATTGAATTTACAATCTAAAAATATACAGACTAAATATAAAACTTAAGCTTTGAATCAGATTTTTGAAAATAAATAATTCATAAAAAATAAATAGTTAGCTTGTATCATATTTTTTTCAGAAGCAAATATTTAGTAAAATACATATAGTTAATTCAAATCTTAATTCTTTAACCTTTTTTATTAATACCTAGATTTGTCATTTAACTTACTATTTGTTTTACCACAAATCTTGGTTCAATTTATGTATTTAGCATAAATCTTCTGTTCTAAATGTAATATTTAGCATTTATTTAAATCTAGGTTTTTATTGTAACCAAAATATTACATTTTCCTGAAAGCTTATTTTATAACAAAACTTTGTTAAAAATGTAAATATAAATGGCGGGCTGTAGTGATAGGGTTCTTAATGGTCTTCTGGAAAGGCAGTGAAACTTAATGTTTCAAGGACTATATTCCTGTTTGGCATGGACTATTGAGATTTCCACAGATGGCATCTGAAATAACCGTTTAACATGTCTGACGTGACTAAGCGTATGTCTACACAGTGTCTGTGAATGCCACTGTCGGTTGCCTTAGCTCCCTTAGGATGTTTACTCCTCAGTACAGTGATCCTCAGTTCTGTCTGCAGTGCTTGCTGGCTTTCTTTTAAAATCAGCAACCATTTTAGGCGTAAGAAACCAAGTGAGGTGATTTATTTGTGCAATCAGCTGCTTTAATTGATCTATAAAGCGATTCGCAATGTAAAAAAAAAATAAATAATTATGAACTCCTATTGAAAGAGAGTGCCTCAAACATGTCTTGTATATTTTACCCACCTAATAAAAAGCACTATTTATGCTGTTCTTATTGAACGGCTTGTCATTTATATTGATCACTGTGTTCCAGTTTATTGTATTCAATTTAAGTGCTCTTACAGTTCGCAGTTTAGTGGAGCGTTCAATAAAATGAACACAGTCAAATTGCGAGTAGGTCATTTGTAATTAAAACATTTATTCATTTGTTCCTTACAACGAAGTGTATAATCTTTCTTCTGTACAGCTTTTTAATGGATTCTGTGATTTCCTCTGTCTTCAGAGAGTAAATGATTGGATTCAGCATTGGTGGCAAGACAGTCGTCAGAGACATGTTCACAATCCTGTAGTTCAGTTCAATGGTGGAGGTCATTGCATAGGTGATACATATAGGAAGATAAAACACACCCACCAATATCAAATGAGAGGTGCATGTCTTCATGGCTTTGAGGCGATCAGAAGCATCTGCAATTTTAAATAACGCTCTGGCTATACAAATATATGTACCTGTGATAAAAAGTACCGGACACCATAGATTTATAACAGGAAGTGTCCAGTTCAACACAGCACTTGGAGTGTTGTCATTGCATGCCAAAATGTGTATGGGTCCAAGATCACAGAAATAGCTGTTTACCACAATGGATTTGCAGAATGATATTCTACTGACACAAATCACAGCTATGATATTGGAAAATGCTGAAAACATCCATGCAATGGCTGTGATCACCAACACTGATTTATTAGTCACAATCTCATTGTATCTCAGTGGAAAGCATATAGCAACGAATCTATCATAGGACATAACTGTGAGAGTGAAAGACTGCATAGTGATAAAAGTAAAAACAAAAAACGAATTAGTCAAACACACCCCGTAGGAGATTAAATGTGATTTAAACAGCAAGGTGTCAATCATCTGAGGAACAATTGCGGTGCTTCCACACAAGTCCGCCACAGCCAAATTAAAAACGACAATGTATTTTGGACTGTGGAGACGCTGGTCAATGTAAATCACAAACATGACAAAGGCATTTCCTAGTAGACTCAGAGCATAAACAAAGCACAAGAAGACATAGTAGTAGTTTGCATGGGAAATACCGGAAAAACCACTTATGAAAAAGAACTCAGGACGGACAATAGTGGCGTTAATGAAGGAGGTTGAATTCAGGGGACTCATCGCAGGTTTGCTTGCTCCTCACTGTTTCTCACCCCCTGAAAAACCAGTTCTTTAGGACCTAAAAAAAAATATAGGTTAACCTACAGAAATGAATTCCTGAAACACAACAAAATTCACAACGTGCCGTTTATAAAAGCAGAAAATGGCAGCTCTTTGAAATAAATAAATGAAGGACTACATTAAGGAGTAGCTAGTACTTACCAATAATTTTTTGCCAACTGCACAGACGAAAAATGTCAGTGCATCCGTTTCTCATTTAGATGACCTCGTTTCATATTAGGAATCGAACGTTCTTCGATGTTTCTCGTTCAGAAGATGTACGTCCTTGATCTTGATGATAGGTCAGTCGGAAACGACTGTGGTGAGGCACAGTGTTCATTGTTGTTCTTATATCCCTGAGTGTTGACACAGAACATTACACCAAGGGAACAGGACACAAAAGAAACGCCCATATGATATTAATGCAACATGACGCAACGATAGCGACAGATTTTGTGTTCCTTGTTTGGGATTATCTATTTATAAATGTTTTGTTTTTTTACATGTTTGGAGCCTTACTCTTGGGACCGGGGCTGTAGCATGACTGTGACTATTTCAGGTTTGTGTATGTATGCGTGAGCTTGAAACATTGTGCTGATAATATGTGAAATGGATGTTTATTGGACGTTTATTTCTGAGAGTGAAGTCCTGCATTCAGATTGTGAAACACTGGAGAAAGAAATGAATCGAACAGTTAACATGGATTAAATGGGCAAACTTTCTGATTTCAGTCTGAGTACAGAACCAATAATAACAATAATAATAATAATAATAATAATAATAATAATAATAATAATAAATGTCACTGCAATCGATAATTAATGGGGTCGAAGCAGCACGTGATTATTATGACTTTTTAAGCTGAAGTGGCTCATGGGGGTGCTAAGAATTTTAGTCTCTCCCCCAAAATTTGACATGGTATTCCCAAGCTCAGAAGTCAACGTGCATACAAGTTTTAGGATGATCATCCAGTACTCAGCCTGTCACATGCCGACTGAGTGATGCTTGGCTAATGGTGGCCATATTTTTGTAGATATGACTTCATCATTGTACATTCAATGGGAGACTGATGACAAGACAGCATGCAAACTTTCAACCAGACTGGTCAGGCAAATGAGGAGTTGGAGGTATTTTTGAGGAGTTGGAGAGTGGGCCACTTTCTCCACCACTTACGTTGTTCTGGTGGGGACTGTCACTGCTCCCCTCTCTGCGGGGGCTCCGCCAAGTGCACCCACTCAGCCAGAGCCTACAGATAGACATCCCCTTGCTTACTACTGCTCCTTCCAATCCAGGTCCACCATGGTTTTGCCCCCCTGCACCAGGCTCACTAGTCCACTGTCCACTATTCAGGATTCACGTTCCCTTGCCTATACTTAAGAGTAAGCTGATAGTTCATTAGCTGCTGACCCACCACTGTTTTGTGGCACCTGGCAGACCCATCACCAGGTGCACCAGGGGGTCGTTGTTAGTAGTAGTATTTTTTTTTTTTTAAATTCAGTCATCACACACAATACAATAAATATAAACAGTCTAGACAGTATAAACAAGTCAACAATCTACGTATTAGGTAGTGACTGAAAAGGCACAGGCAGAAGCATAATGCTTATACATGCCTATCCTACATTCTTTTCAATTTAAGCTGCCCTCCAAAAATAAACATAATAACAAAATAAAAATCATTCACAATTGTAACCCTCAAAAATAGCTTTATAAACCATTCTTTTGAAAACCAAAAGCGAATTACACATTCTTACATTTATATTAGCATTATTCCATAATTTAACCCCAACAATATTAATACATCTCCTTTTAATCCCTTTTTTTGCTTTTTGTACAGTAAACTTACAAACATCTCTCAAATCATATTTGCACTCCTGTATTGAAAAAAACCTTTGTACACAGTCTGGGAGTGACTTTGTTTTAGCTCTAAACATGATTTGCATTATTTTATAATATACCAAATCATTAAATTTCATAACATGGGATTTTATAAAGATTGGATTAGTGTGATCATAGTAACCAGCCTTATTTATAATACGTATGGCTCGTTTTTTTAGTATGACTATTGAATTTATATTTGTTTTAAAGGTCGACCTCAAACCAAGTTTTAAGAATTTCCAGCTCCCTTTCAATAGCATACAAAAGTTCTTTTAAATTTTTCCCAGAGCAAAATAGATTTATATCGTCTGCAAAAATGACAAATTTTAACATTTCAGTAACATTGCAAACATCATTAATCTAAAGTAAGAAAAGTTTTGGACCAATCACCGATCCCTGGGGTACCCCACAGGTGACCTTCCTAAATCCTGACACAGTCTCATTAATTTGCACACATTGCAGTCTATTTTCCAAGTAGCTTTCCAGCCAAGAGTAAGCTATACCTCTTATTCCATACTTCTCCAATTTTCTCAATAATTGGCTGTGATCTATAGTATCAAAAGCCTTCTGTAGGTCAATATGAATACCAATAGAACACTCATCATTTTCAACTGCCTTTGTTATTTCTTCTACCATCTCCATTATTGCATATGTAGTAGTTCTGTTTTCCCTAAATCCATACTGGTGTTCACTCAATAATTCACATTTACCAATGAAGAGATCCAATTGTTTCACAAATAATTTCTCTAATATTTTTGAAAATTGAGGAAGAAGGGACACCGGTCTATAATTAGGGGTCCAAGCAGCGAAGCTGGTGGAACCCTATTGTTTTTGTTAGGATTATTATTATTATTATTATTATTATTATTATTATTATTCTTATTATTTTTCTCCGCTAAAAGTGTCTGAGGCTCAGCAACCATAAGTCGTAGAGCAACCAAATTTGGCAGGTGGGTTCCTATGGCCCCCCACTACTCAGGCACTAAAAATCACCTATGTCGGCCAGATGGTGGCGCTATAACAAAGGGTTTTGCGTAAAAGGCCATAACTCCCACACCATAAGTTAGATCAACACAAAACTTCATCGACCTATGCATCTGAACGTGCTCTACAGCTTTGCCATTGGCACCACCCATGTCCGCCATATTGTTTGCCCGCCATTTTAACTTTTACGTTGGGGCGTGGAAGCTTTCTCTGCTAAAATGTCTGAGGCTCAGCAACCATAAGTCCTAGAGCAACCAAATTTGGCAGGTGGGTTCCTATGGCCCCCCACTACTCAGGCACTAAAAATCACCTGTGTAGGCCAGATGGTGGCGCTATAACAAAGGGTTTTGCCTAAAAGGTCATAACTCCCACACCGTAAATCAGATCAACACAAGACTTCACAGACCGACGCATGTGAATGTGCTCTACAACTTTGCTATTGGGGCTACATATGTCCGCCATATTGTTTGCCTGCCATTTAGACTTTTTTATTAGGTGGGGTGCGGAAGAGCTGTGGCTCCAAATCTAAACGATTACGACATCTAGTAAACTTCTTTACGGCAAGCGACATCCATGGCGACGCAAGTAATCCGACACCGTAGGGTTAGTTTTTTTATCAGTGAGGGGACGGTCTTGGGCCACTTGGAACGGTAGGATACTGCCCTCTAGGGTTTTCAACACACTTGTTCCTGGTTATGGTTAGACACTTTGTTGTATGTCGCTCTGGGTATGAGCGTCTGCCAAATGTAATGTAGGCTAATAATCCGGAACAACAAGATAAGCCCGACATTTGCCCTAAAATATGCCAATACAGCAGTGAAAACGCTGCTTATTGAATAACGAAATAAACGAGACAGTTTTTTTAAATTATACCATCTCATATTACAGTCAATATCTGGGACTAAACATTGAATAAATACACAATCTTATCATCGGTTTTACGCGTAGAGATGTCCCTTTTGCGACTGAGTGGTCATATATTGTCTTGGACAATCCGTTTGTGATTCCTGTTTCTTACGGCGTTGTCGCCGTTTTTAGTACAATTTGGCTTGATTGACAGTTCATTTATTCAGTAGATGAGAGAATAAGCTTTCTAACGATGTATAATATGTCTGATTTTGCATTTGGAATAGCGTTTTATAGTTCAGCGTAACGGAATATTTTCCTCTCGCATTCACTTGCGCATTCACTGTGGCGTAGCATTAAAGACGATGCACCTAACGAAACGTTGTCAACGATTTTCATAATTTCTTGGAGAGTACTATTATTATTGAGGACTTCGGGGCATAGCTAAGCCATTTCTTTGCTGATAGACCTATCTGACATCGTTTTCTGACGCAAAACAGAAGCGGATAGGACTTTGTCATTGATTTTCTGTCTCTATACTACTAAACACAGATAAAATGTCATGTTGCTATGTAAGTATTACTGCTCAAAATATTTCGGTTATATGCGTTATTTTTGAAATTGAGTGTCTTTAAATAGGTTAGTGGCATTATATAATGCGGATATTTCACACTGCAATGCAAGCGTTAGTGTAATAGTTTTTGTGACCTATGGAACAGTGACGACGACAGTGTTGGAACGTTGCTAAAACGAGGTGGACGGTTGAAAATTATTTTCGTCATTATGCTGAGAAATAGCTAAACCATTTTTATTGATAGTAATTGAGTTTCTCTGCAAACGCGCGAAAGCACGCTGGTATAATAAAACAATGACGGTAAATATAGCCTATGTAGTCCGCTTCATTCCGTTGCTACCATACTATAACAAACTTTCTTGTGTCTACAGCTGCAGTTTCTGGCTGCAATTACTATTGAATATTAAACAAAAGACGCAAATGCTGTAGTCTGCCAATGTCTAAATAAATAATAAGGTATTCTTCGCACAGCACGCATGCTAGCAGGGTTGTCGACTTGATATTTCGTTTTTTGTTTCGTTTTTTTAAATGTATGTATTATTATTCTGTCTGTCTCTGTGGCGCTCTGAAATGTGCATTCTCTGCTAAGCTGAGCAATGGATTGGAATATGTGTCTGACGTAGTGTTGCACGGTATACCAAAACTTCAGCACTTTTTCGGTCCTTAAAAAAGAAACGGTTCCATATTAGAATATTCCGACGTTCGGTAGTTTTGAGTCAAATGTAAAAGCCAGGGAAAATTGTCTCCCGCATTACAGAGGATGAAAAGTGTAATTTGTCAGAATCTTCGCTAGATGGCAGTAGCAACTAAGGTTGGCAAGTGAGGTGACCTGCGCTTGTGCATTTTGCGTGGTTGATACTGCGCAATCTTAGACTCAGTTCACTTCAGTAGCAATAGCTGTTCTAATTTGTAAATATTTTATTAAAGGAAGATGCTGTATTGTTATTGAAATATGCTGTTTTTAGATATATTTTAAAGTGAAAGACCTGTGTAAAGATAATTTACTTTACAATTGTTTAATTTTTGAAATATATTTAATATAGTTTTCTATGGTTTAGTGTTGTAACACTATAGGCCTATGCTTATTGATATGCTGAACAGGCTTCAACTTAAAAGTTGTTAATAAACCAGGTTTTTTATAAACCGTGAATTCGAAAATGAGGTCAACCCTTGTGGACATTACCTTTCTGATCAATTAAGGTAATTTCAGTATCGTTAGGTACCGAGTATTGAATCAGTATTGTTTCAGTATCAATTATCATGATACTAAACCTGGTATCGGTATCAAAGTCAAAATTTTGGTATCGTGAGAACACTAGTGTGACGCCTTTTTTAGTCACAGCATGGAAGAGCTGCAGCTGTACATACACGCTGGGCCATCTAAGTGTTACGACATGCCATCTAAGTGTTACGACATAGTAAATGCCTTCACGAGAAGCGGCCAGGACACATCCATGGCGACGCAACTAAGTCATCCGCCAGCGTCTCTTACCACAAAATTGGCCATAAGTCATCAATTCTTTATACAATAATCATGATATTCAGTAGATATGTTGGGTGAAGGCATATGATCATGAGGACGAAGCCATTTTAAAATCGCTCCATAGGGGGCGCGATGGTGCCAATGCTTGGACCCCTCCCAACGCCGCTTGCGGCTTTAATTATCCATGTAGTGCTTATTTCCATTTTTAAATATTGGTATTACCTTTGCTGATTTCATATTATTAGGAAAAACACCTCTTTGAAAAGACAGATTACATATATAGGTCAGAGGTCGTACAATAAAATCAATTACTTCTTTAATAATTACCATGTCAATGGAATTTATATCAGTTGATGTTTTGTTTTTGAATTTTCTTACAATTTCAGTTATATCAGTTTCATTTACCCCATAAAGGAACATAGAACTGATATTACCATTAATCAGATTTTCAAACAAATCTTTTTTATCATCAGGCACAACAATTTTGCTGGCCAAAGTAGTGCCAACACCCACAAAATAGTCATTGAAATCATCAACAATGCTTTTTATATTGTCCACTGTAGCATCAGAGCTATTTAAAAAATAACTTGGAAATTCAGATTTATAAGATCTATTCCGAATAATATGATTAATTACTTTCCAAGTCCTTTGAATGTTGTTTTTACTCTCCTCTAATATTTAATTGTAGTATTCCTTCTTCTGTGATCTCATAATGGAAATCAATTTATTCTTATACAACTTATATTTTTCTTCACTTTCACTGGTTCTCAATTGTAAATATTTCTTATAAAGTAAATTTTTATTTTTGCATGCCCTTTGCAGACTTTTTGTCATCCATGGCTTTCCTTTATATTTATCCTTCAACCAGCACTTTCTAATAGGACAATGTTTGTTATATAACTCTATGAATGTGAACAAAAATGCATCATAGGCCTGATTAGGATCATCAACATGCACCTCATCCCAGTTGTAATTCATAAGGTCCATCTTTAAGGCCTCAATTCTTTCTGGTGTCCTTATTCTTATTAATTTACAAGAAGGCTCACTCACACCAACTGAACATTTAACCTTTAAATTATTTGAAATCACAAAAATAGGAAGATGATCACTGATATCACTTAAAAACAAACCACTTGTTGCTTGGTCATGAACATTAGTAAAAATGTTATCAATAAGTGTGGCACTTTCTTTAGTTATCCTACTAGGTTTATCAATAAGGGGCCAGAGACCAAAACTAAACATTACATTACAAAAGTCTGTTGTTAGTTTATGTTCATTATATTTTAACAGGTCTACATTAAAGTCACCACAAACAAAAAGTGATTTCTTATGACATACTTTCCCAAAAATATCAACTATAGTATTCATAAATTGATCAATGCAAGAACCAGGCGTTCTATATATGCAACTCAAAATTATACTCTTAAATTTAGTAGAATGAATTTCAATTGTCAGACTCTCCATAATATCATTAACAATTGTACTGTCAATTACCTTACACTGAACATCTTTCTGTACATAAAAGGCAACGCCACCACCCCTTTTATTTACCCGGTTTACATTAAAATTGTCATACCCTTCTAACACAAAATCAGCAAAATCAGAAGTGTTCAATTTCACTTCAGTTTCATTTGCATGGTGCTTTTTACAGAGACCTCACAAGGACATGTGCAGATCAGTAAGGAAACAGAAACAGAGCAAGCAGAGCAAACACCAAGCCTGAATCCCCAAATACTTTATATGGCCAAAGTACGTGGACACCTGACATCCATCATCTCATGAAATATTATGGGAATTTATTTGGAGTCGGTACACTCCTTGCTGCTATAACTACTTCATCTCTTCTGGGATGGCAGTATACTAGATGTTGGAGCATTGCTGCAGGAATTTGCTACTATTCAGCCAGAAGAGCATTAGTGAGGTTCGGCATTGATTGGGCGATTGATTTATGCTTGATTTGAGTCCTTTATCTCAGATTTAACAGACATTCAAAATAAATCTTTTAGTTCTTATATTCAGATTGAATTTACAATCTAAAAATATACAGACTAAATATACAACTTAAGTTTTGAATCAGATTTTTGAAAATAAATAATTCATAAAAAATAAATAGTTAGCTTGTATCATTTTTTTTCAGAAGCAAATATTTAGTAAAATACATATAGTTAATTCAAATCTTAATTCTTTAACCTTTTTTATTAATACCTAGATTTGTCATTTAACTTACTATTTGTTTTACCACAAATCTTGGTTCAATTTATGTATTTAGCATAAATCTTCTGTTCTAAATGTAATATTTAGCATTTATTTAAATCTAGGTTTTTATCGTAACCAAAATATTACATTTTCCTGAAAGCTTATTTTATAACAAAACTTTGTTAAAAATGTAAATATAAATGGCGGGCTGTAGTGATGGGGTTCTTAATGGTCTTCTGGAAAGGCAGTGAAACTTAATGTTTCAAGGACTATATTCCTGTTTGGCATGGACTATTGAGATTTCCACAGATGGCATCTGAAATAACCGTTTAACATGTCTGACGTGACTAAGCGTATGTCTACACAGTGTCTCTGAATGCCACTGTCGGTTGCCTTAGCTCCCTTAGGATGTTTACTCCTCAGTACAGTGATCCTCAGTTCTGTCTGCAGTGCTTGCTGGCTTTCTTTTAAAATCAGCAACCATTTTAGGCCTAAGAAACCAAGTGAGGTGATTTCTTTGTGCAATCAGCTGCTTTAATTGATCTATAAAGCGATTCGCAATGTAAAAAAAAAAAAATAATTATGAACTCCTATTGAAAGAGAGTGCCTCAAACATGTCTTGTATATTTTACCCACCTAATAAAAAGCACTATTTATGCTGTTCTTATTGAACGGCTTGTCATTTATATTGATCACTGTGTTCCAGTTTATTGTATTCAATTTAAGTGCTCTTACAGTTCGCAGTTTAGTGGAGCGTTCAATAAAATGAACACAGTCAAATTGCGAGTAGGTCATTTGTAATTAAAACATTTATTCATTTGTTCCTTCCAACAAAGTGTATAATCTTTCTTCTGTACAGCTTTTTAATGGATTCTGTGATTTCCTCTGTCTTCAGAGAGTAAATGATTGGATTCAGCATTGGTGGCAAGACAGTCGTCAGAGACATGTTCACAATCCTGGTGTTCAGTTCAATGGTGGAGGTCATTGCATAGGTGATACATATAGGAAAATAAAACACACTCACCAATATCAAATGAGAGGTGCATGTCTTCATGGCTTTGAGGCGATCAGAAGCATCTGCAATTTTAAATAACGCTCTGGCTATACAAATATATGTACCTGTGATAAAAAGTACCGGAAACCATAGAAGTATAACAGGATTTGTCCAGTTCAACACAGCTCTTGGAGTGTCGTCATCGCATGCCAAAATGTGTATGGATCCAAAATCACAGAAATAGCTGTTTACCACAATGGATTTGCAGAATGATACTCTGCTGATAAAAATCACAGGTATGAGATTGGCAAATCCTGAAAACATCCATATAATGGCTGTGATCACCAACACTGATTTATTTGTCACAATCTCATTATATCTCAGTGGAAAGCATATAGCAATGAATCTATCATAGGACATAAATGTGAGAGTGAAAGATTGCATTGTGATAAAAGCAAAAACAAAAAACGAATTGGTCAAGCAGGCCTCGTAGGAGATTAAATGTGATTTAAACAGCAAGGTGTCAATCATCTGAGGAACAAGTGCGGTGCTTCCACACAAGTCAGACACAGCCAAATTAAAAACGACAATGTATTTTGGACTGTGGAGACGGTGGTCAATGTAAATCACAAACATGACAAAGGTATTTCCTAGTAGACTCAGAGCATAAACAAAGCACAAGAACACATAGTAGTAGTTTGCATGGGAAATACCAACAAAACCACTTATGAAAAAGAACTCAGGACGAACAATAGTGGCGTTAATGAAGGAGGTTGAATTGAGGGGGCTCATCACAGGTTTGCTTGGTCCTCACTCTTTCTCATCCCCTGAAAAACCAGTTCTTTAGGACCTGACAAAAAAATATAGGTTAACCTACAGAAACGTATTCCTGAAACACAACAAAATTCACAACGTGCCATTTAAGAAAGTTTTAGCTAAAGAAACCACAGAAGCTCAGATTTATTAGAAATGATTAAATTATTGAATCAATGTATATTGTGTGTCTCCAAAAAATAAACAATAGATGAAATTATTAGGCTTCATTCCATGCATTAATCAGTGAATGAAAAGTACATCGTACTTTCAATGAACAATTTGTGACTTCATAGAACACACAAAAATCATGTTACAGTAGGTAACCTGTTTATGTGTAGGGCGGCTTTCGGTACCCAAGCACATGTACCTTTTGCCCTATATGCCCAATGTGTCCCTTTGATTTGATTTTTAAAAAATTAAAATTTCTATTTTTGGTGTTCCTGTCACTAACGTTCATTCATTCATTTTGGTAAATTATATTCTGTACAATACCTAGGTGTCTTAAATCAGTTTTACCTGGCTTATTGGACCCTTTTGTCACATTGAGCTCCTGACCCTCAAAAGGTCTCTGTAGCACAGCTCTGCAGAAGATTTAACAATCATGTTACATACTCATTACAGCTCTACATCTTTTTCTGTTACGTTTGTATCACTGTACCCTTCAGTTTTAATAGAATATGCTGATAGTTTAATCCCAACAGAAATCTGACAGAGAGCCTAATGATGAACTGTATCTATGAATAGTTTTTACACTGAAATATTTGACATTATACATTTTCTTTCAGAAATCCTCAAAGGGAAAGTTTTTTGATGCAATATATTCTGATAGATTTTTTAAAAGATGGTGAAATTATTTTAGATTCAGTTTTCTGTTAGAATAATTGCCGTGCGCTTTAAGCTAAGCAGAAAATGGCAGCTCTTTGAAATAAATAAATGAAGGACTACATTAAGGAGTAGCTAGTACTTACCAATATTTTTTTGCAAACTGCACAGACGAAAAATGTCAGTGCATCCGTTTCTCATTTAGATGACCTCTTTTCATATTAGCAATCGAACGTTCTTCGATGTTTCTCGTTCAGAAGATGTACGTCCTTGATCTTGATGATAGGTCAGTCGGAAACGACTGTGGTGAGGCACAGTGTTCATTGTTGTTCTTATATCCCTGAGTGTTGACACAGAACATTACACCAAGGGAACAGGAGACAAAAGAAACGCCCATGTGATATTAATGCAACATGGTGCAACGATAGTAACTGATTTTGTGTTCCTTGTTTGGGATTATCTATTTATAAATGTTTTGTTTTTTTACATGTTTGGAGCCCTACTCTTGGGACCGGGGCTGTAGCATGACTGTGACTATTTCAGGTTTGTGTATGTATGCGGGAGCTTGAAACATTGTGCTGATAATATGTGAAATGGATGTTTATTGGATGTTTATTTCTGAGAGTGAAGTCCTGCATTCAGATCATGAAACACTGGAGAAAGAAATTAATCGAACAGTTACCATGGATTAAATGGGCAAACTTTCTGATTGCAGTCTGAGTACAGAACCAATAATAATAATAATAATAATAATAATAAATGTCACTGCAATCGATAATTAATGGGGTCGAAGCAGCACGTGATATTATGACTTTTTAAGCTGATGTGGCACATGGGGGTGCTAAGAATTTTAGTCTCTCCCCCAAAATTTGACATGGTATTCCCAAGTTCAGAAGTCAACGTGCATACAAGTTTTAGGACGATCATCCAGTACTCAGCCTGTCACATGCCGACTGAGTGATGCTTGGCTAATGGTGGCCATATTTTTGTAGATATGACTTCATCATTGTACATTCAATGGGAGACTGATGACAAGACAGCATGCAAACTTTCGACCAGACTGGTCAAGCAAATGAGGAGTTGGAGGTATTTTTATTCATTTTCCTCTTGCAGTGCCACCTATCGGTGAAAGGTCACCAAAATTAGCATGCTGCCTCAGATGCAAATATTGCACATGTATGCCTAGTTTCATGATGATGCATTTGGTGATGCTCAGCCTACCGTCTTAGAATTAGCCGGCAAATACCTGTTCATTATTAATGTAAATTATAAGATATTCCAATAAGCATAGGCAAAGATGCACTCTTTGAAAACTTTCATATTTGAAATAGTGCCCCCTAATGGTCGACTGATCCCAAAAATTTTCAAGTTCACACCATGTCAAGGGGTCAATATATGCATCAAGTTTCATGATGATCAGCAATTGCTTAGCCTGTCAAACGGCTGCTCATGTTTGCCCCCCATCCCGGGCCAGAAGAACCAGCCTTGGAGGACTTCCCTGCTCCCTGATGTCCCAGGGCCTTGTGATACAGCCACAACTGGTCCTCACGCTCGCTGGTGCCTGGATGGGCCACACCCCTTCACCTCCAATTGGTTCCTCGCTCCTGCGGTCATGGGCTGCCCCTTAAAGCAGAGCCACTCCCACTTTCTCCACCACTTACGTTGTTCTGGTGGGGACTGTCACTGCTCCCCTCTCTGCAGGGGCTCCTCCAAGTGCACCCACTCAGCCAGAGCCTACAGATAGACATCCCCTTGCTTACTACTGCTCCTTCCAATCCAGGTCCACCATGGTTTTGCCCCCCTGCACCAGGCTCACTGGTCCACTGTCCACTATTCAGGATTCACGTTCCCTTGCCTATACTTAAGAGTAAGCTGATAGTTCATTAGCTGCTGGCCCACCACTGTTTTGTGGCACTGGGCAGACCCATCACCAGGTGCACCAGGGGGTCGTTGTTCAATTTCACTTCAGTTTCATTTGTATGGTGCTTTTTACAGAGACCTCACAAGGACATGTGCTGATCAGTAAGGAAACAGAAACAGAGCAAGCAGAGCAAACACCAAGCCTGAATCCCCAAATACTTTTTATGGCCAAAGTACGTGGACACCTGACATCCATCATCTCATGAAATATTATGGGAATTAATTTGGAGTCGGTACACTCCTTGCTGCTATAACTACTTCATCTCTTCTGGGATGGCAGTATACTAGATGTTGGAGCATTGCTGCAGGAATTTGCTACTATTCAGCCAGAAGAGCATTAGTGAAGTTCGGCAATTGATTGGGCGATTGATTTATGCTTGATTTGAGTCTTTTATCTCAAATTTTACAGACATTCAAAATAAATCTTTTAGTTCTTATTTTCTGATTGAATTTACAATCTAAAAATATACAGACTAAATATAAAACTTAAGCTTTGAATCAGATTTTTGAAAATAAATAATTCATAAAAAATAAATAGTTAGCTTGTATCATATTTTTTTCAGAAGCAAATATTTAGTAAAATACAAATAGCATGTTTACTCCTCAGGACAGTGATCCTCAGTTCTGTCTGCAGTGCCTGCTGGCTTTCTTTTCCACCTTAAAATCAGCAACAATTGTATGCCTAAGGAACCAAGTGAGGTGTTTTATTTGTGCATTCAATTGCTTTAATTGATTTATATAGCGAGTCGCAATGAATCAAAAAGATTATTTGAGGCTTATATACTCTTATTGAAAGAGAGTGCCTCAAACATGTTTTTGTATATTTTACCCATTTAATAAAAAGCACTATTTATACTGTACTTATTGAACTGCTTGATATTTATATTAATCACTGTGTTCCAGTTTATTGGATTCAATTTAAGTGCTCTTACAGTTCACAGTTGAGTGGAGAGTTCAATAAAAATGAACACAGTCAAAATTGCTAGTCAGTCATTTGTGATTAAAACATTTATTCATTTATTCCTTACAGCAAAGTTTATCTTGTTTCTTCTGTACAGCTTTTTAATGGATTCTGTGAATTCCTCTGTCTTCAGAGAGTAAATGATCGGATTCAGCATTGGTGGCAAGACAGTAGTCAGAGACATGTTAACTATCCAGGCGTTTGGTGGAATGGCAGAGCCCATTGCATAGGTGATACATATAGGAAAATAAAACACACTCACCAAGATCAAATGAGAGGTGCAGGTTTTCGTGGCTTTGACGCGCTCAGAAGCATCTGCAATTTTAAATAACGCTCTGGCTATACAAATATATGTACATGTGATAAACAGTGCCGGAAACCAGAGAATTATAATCGAATCTATCACGTTTATCTTAGCACTTGGAGGGTTGTCATCGCATGCCAATAGGGTTAGGGCTCCATGATCACAGAAAAAGCTGTTTACCACAATGGATTTGCAGAATGACAATCTGTTTATAAAAAGCACAGCTACGAGAATAACCAGTCCTGCAATAATCCATAATATGATTGTGATCACCAACATTGATTTATTAGTCACAATCTCATGGTACCTAAGCGGATGGCATATAGCTACAAATCTATCATAAGACAGAAACATGAGGGTGAAAGACTGCATATTGAGACAGCCAAAAACAAAAAACATATTAGTCAAGCAGGCCTCGTAGGAGATTAAATGTGATTTAAACAGCAAGGTGTCAATCATCTGAGGAACAACTGCAGTGCTTCCACACAAGTCAGTCAAAGCCAAATTAAAAACGACAATGTATTTTGGAGTGTGAAGACTGTGGTCTGTGTAAATCACAAACATGACAAAGGCATTTCCCAGTACACTTACAGCATAAACGAAGCATAAGAACACATAGTAGTACTTTGCGTGTGGAATACCCTCAAAACCACGTATGACAAAGAACTCAGGACGAACAATAGTGGCATTAATAAAGGAGGTTGAATTCAAGGGGCTCATCGCAGGTTTGTTTACTCCTCGCTGTTTCTCACCCCCTGAAAAACCAGTCCTTTTAGACCTGAAAATAAAGAAATAGGTAATCCTAAAGTAATGAATTCCTGAAACACGACACAGTTTACAATGTGTGCTTCATAAAATACTCAGCTACAGAATCCGCGGAAGCTCAGATTTATTAACAATTCTTCATTATTGAATGAATGAATCTTGTGCGTCTCAAACAAGAAAATAAAAAATCGAACAAAAGATAACATTCTAAGGCTTCATTCAATCCATTAATCAGTGACTGAAAAAATATGTTTTAACACCTCTATGTTTTCATACTTTCAATGAGCAATTTGTGACGTTATAGAACACTCAAAATAATGTTACAATCTGGGGGGGCTTTGGAACCCAAGGACCTTCAGCTTAATCCCTTTGTGCTCCTTTGATTTGATTTAAAAAAAAACATTTACAATTTCTATTTTTATTGTTCTTTTCACAAAATGTTAATCAATTAAAATAGATGAGTTTTATTCTGTATAATACCTAGGTGTCTTAAAGCAGTTTTACCTGGTTTATTGCGCTCTTTTCTCACTTTGATCACCTGACCCTCAAAAGGTCTCTGTAGCACAGCTCTGCATAACACCTAACAATCATGTTACATACTCATTACATATCTACATCTTTTTCTGTTGTGCTTGTATCACTGTACCCTTCAGTTTAAAAAAAAAAAATATGCTGATGGTTCAATCGCAAAAGAAGCCTGACAAAGAGAGCTTAATGTTGAACAATATCTATAAAAAAATTTTTACTCTAAAATATTTGACTTTATGCATTTTTTTTTTCAGAAATTCTCAAAGGGAAAGTTTTTTGATGCAGTATATATCTTGATACATTTTTTAAAAGAAAAAATTATTTTTTCAGAATTATTTTAGATTCAGGTTTCATTTAGAATAATTGGCATGCGCTTCAAGCTAAGCAGAAAATGGCAGCTCTTTAAAATAAATAAATGAAGGGCTACATTAAGGCGTAGCTAGTACTTACCAATAATTTTCGTCAAACTGCACAGACCAAAAATGTCAATGCATCCGTTTCTCATTTAGGAGATCTCTTTTTCTATTAGGAAACCAATGTACTTCAATGTTTCTCTTTTAGAAGATGTATGTCCAGGAACTTGATGATACTTCAGTTGGAAAAGACTGTGGTGAGACAAAGCATGCACTGTGATTCTTATATCCTGGAGTGTTGACACAGAACTTTACACCAAGGGAACAGAACACAAAAAAAAAAAAAAAAAAAAAAAAAAAAACCTCATGTGATATGCATGCAACATGACGTCATGATAGAGACTTATTCTGTGCTCCTCCTTGTTTGGGATTATTAATTTATTAATTGCTTTTATGTTTCTTTGTTTGGAGCCTCATTCTCAGGACTGGGCCTATGGCATAACTGTGACTATTTCATGTTTGTGTATGTATGCGTGAGCTTGAAATATTGTATTGTGAAATGTGATTTGGATGTTTATTGGACGTTTATTTTTTGGAGTTACATCCAGCATTCAGATAGTGACACACCAAAAAAAAAAAAAAAAATTAATAGAATAATTACCATTAATAAAATGGGCATGCATTATGGAGTACAGAAACAATTATTATTAATATAACTGCAAGTGGTGAATTAATGTGATCTAAGCAGCATGCGATAATTATGACTTTTTAAGCTGAAGGGGCACATAGGGTACTAATATTTTTAGTTTCTGCCCCAAATTTGACATGGTATTCCCAATCGTAGAAGTCAACATGCATACAAGTTTTAGGACGATCATCCAGTACTCAGACTGTCATCATGCCGACTGAGTGATGATTGGCTATGGTGGCCATATTTTTGTAGATATGACTTCATCATTGTACATTCAATGGGAGACTGATGACAAGACAGCATGCAAAGTTTCAACCAGACTGGTCAAGCAATTGAGGAGTTGGAGGTATTTTTATTCATTTTCCTCTTGCAGTGCCACCTATTGGTGAAAGGTCACCAAAATTAGCATGCTGCCTCAGATGCAAATCTTGCACATGTATGCCCAGTTTCATGATGATGCATTTGGTGAAGCTCAGCCTAACTTTTTAGAATTAGTCGGCAAAAACTTGTTCATTATTAATGTAAATTATAAGACATTCCATTAAGCATAGCCAAAGATACACTCTTTGAAAACTTTCATATTTGAAATAGTGCCCCCTAATGGTCGACTGATCCCAAAATTTACAAGTTCACACCATGTCAAGAGGTCAATATATGCATCAAGTTTCATGATGATCAGAAATTGCTAAGCCTGTAAAATGGCTGCTCATGTTTGCCCCCCATCCCGGGCCAGAAGAACCAGCCTTGGAGGACTTTCCTGTTCCCTGATGTCCCAGGGCCTCGTGATACCACCACAACTGGTCCTCATGCTCTCTCACTGGTGCCAGGATGGGCCACACCCCTTCACCTCCAATTGGTTCCTCGATCTTGCGGTCATGGACTGCCCCTTAAAGCAGAGCCACTCCCACTTTCTCCACCACTTATGTTGTTCTGGTGGGGACTGTCACTGCTCCCCTCTCTGCAGGGGCTCCTCCAAGTGCACCCACTCAGCCAGAGCCTGCAGATAGGCATCCCCTTGCTTACTACTGCTCCTTCCAATCCAGGTCCACCATGGTTTTGCCCCCCTGCACCAGACTCACTGGTCCACTGTCCACTATTCAGCATTCACGTTCCCTTACCTATGCTTAAGAGTAAGCTGATAGTTCTTCAGCTGCTGACCCGCCACTTTTTCGTGGCACCGGGCAGATCCATCTCAAAGTGCAAGGGGTGGTTGCTCAATTTCAATTTCAATTCAATTTTATTGAGACCTCACAAGGATGTTTGCGGATCAGTAAGGCATTAGAAAAAGAGGAAACTGAGGAAACACCAGGCCTGAACACCCAAATACGCTATATGGCCAAACGTATGTGGACACCTGGCATCCAACATCTCATGAAAAATTATGGAATTTAATACGGAGTCGGTGCACACCTTGCTGCTATAACAACTTCAGCTCTTCTGGGATGGTGGTATACTAGATGTTGGAGCATTGCTGCAGGAATTTGCTGCTATTCAGCCAGAAGAGCATTAGTGAGGTTCAGCATTGATTGGATGATTTATTTATGCTAATATGAGTCTTTTTCTCAGATTTAAGAGACATACAAAATAAACCTTTTAGTTCATATTTTCAGATTTAATTAAAAAATCTCAAAACATACAGAATAAATATATAACTTACGTTTTAAATCATATTTTTGAAAATAAATAATTGTTTTTCATATCATGCACCGGGTTCCAATTTATTATATTGAAGTTGTTAATTGCTCTTACAGTTCACATTGGAATGGAGTGTTCAAAATAATGAACACAGTCAAATTTGCTAGTCAGTCATTTGTGATTAAACGTTTGTTTTTAATTTATTCCTTACAACAATTTGTATCTTGTTTCTTCTGTACAGCTTTTTAATGGATTCTGTGAATTCCTCTGTCTTCAGAGAGTAAATGATCGGATTCAGCATTGGTGGCAAGACAGTTGCCAGAGACATGTTCACAATCCTGGTGTTCAATTGAATGGTGGAGCTCATTGCATCGGTGATGCATATTGGAAGATAAAACACACTCACCAAGATCAAATGAGAGGTGCAGGTCTTCATGGCTTTGAGGCGCTCAGAAGCATCTGCAATTTTAAATAACGCTCTGGCTATACAGATATATGTACCTGTGATAAAAAGTACTGGAAACCAGAGAATTATAATAGGATGTGTCCAATTTATGATTGCACTTGGAGGGTTGTCGTCGCATGCCAAAAGTTGTACAGCTCCATGATCACAGAAAAAGCTGTTTATCACAATGGATTTGCAGAATGATATTCTGTTGATAAATATCACAGTTATAAGAATGGCCGTTCCTGCAAAAATCCATATTATGGTTGTGATCACCAACATTGATTTACTAGTCACAATCTCATTGTATCTCAGTGGTAAGCATATAGCAACAAATCTGTCATAGGACAGAACAGTGAGAGTGAAAGACTGCACAGTGATAAAAGCAAAAACAAAAAACATATTAGTCAAGCAGGCCCCGTAGGAGATTAAATGTGATTTAAACAGCAAGGTGTCAATCATCTGAGGAACAACTGCGGTGCTTCCACACAAGTCGGACATAGCCAAATTAAAAACGACAATGTATTTTGGACTGTGGAGACGGTGGTCAGTGTAAATCACAAACATGACAAAGGCATTTCCTAGTAGACTCAGAGCATAAACAAAGCACAAGAAGACATAGTAGTAGTTTGCATGGGAAATACCGGCAAAACCACTTATGAAAAAGAACTCAGGACGAACAATAGTGGCATTAATGAAGGAGGTTGAATTCAGGGGGCTCATCGCAGGTTTGTTTGCTCCTTGCTGTTTCTCACCCCCTGAAAAACCAGTCCTTCAGGATCTGAAAATAAAAAATGGGTTAACTTAAAGAATTGAATTCCTGAAAAATGACAATGTTAACAATCTGTGCTTTATCAAATATTCAGCTATAGAAAACACAGAAGCTCAGATTTATTAGTAATTATTCAATCTTGTATGAATGGATTGTGTTTGCCTCAATCAAAAAAATATAAGTGAAACAAAAGAGGGTCCCCCTTGGGACCTAAGCATCTTCACCTTTATCCCCATGTCCCACTTTGATTTTTTTTTTTTTTTTTTTTTTAATTACAATTTCTATTTTTATTGTTCTTGTCACAAATGTTCATCAATTAAATTTGGTTAATTATATTCTTTACAATAACTATGTGTTTTAAATCAGTTTTACCTGGTTTATTGTACCCTTTTGTCGCATTGATCACCAGAACCTCAAAAGGTCTCTGTTAACGCTTCTCTCCATAAAACCTAACAATCACGTTTCATACTCATTACAGCTCTACATCTTTTTCTGTTACGTTTGTATCACCCTACCCTTCAGTTATAAAAGAATATGCTGATAGTTTAATCGCAAAAGAAACCCGTTAAGGAGCGCTTAATGATGAACAATATCTATAAATAATTTTTACACCGACATAATTTACTTAATGCATTTTCTTACAGAAATCTTCAAAGGGAAATTTTTTTGATGCAATATATTTTGATACATTTTTTAAAAAGTCGGTAAAATTATTTTAGATTCAGTTTTCAGTTTGAATAATTGCCATGCGATTCAAGCTAAGCAGAAAAACGGCAGCTCTTTGAAATAAATAAATGAAGGACGACATTAAGGTGTAGCTAATACTTACCAATAATTTTCGGCAAACTGCACAGACCAAAAATGTCAATGCATCCGTTTCTCATTTAGAAGACCTCTTTTTCTAATAGGAAACCAATGTACTTTGATGTTTCTCTTTTAGAGGATGAATGTCCTTGAACTTGATTATTGTTCAGTTGAAAAAGACTGGTGAGTCAAAGCGTGCACTGTGATTCTTATATCCTCTAGTGTTGGCACAGAGCAATACACCAAGGGAACAGGACACAAAAGAAATGCCCATGTGATATTAATGAAACATGACGCAACGATAGTACCTGATTCTGTGTTCCTTGTTTGGGTTCATTTATTTATAACTGCTTTGTTTGTTTCTTTGTTTGGAGCCTCACGCTTAGAACCTGGGCATAACTGTTAGTATTTCAGATCTGTATATTTATGCGTGAGCTTGAAACATTGTGCCGATAAAATGTTACATGGATGTTTTTTGGACGTTTATTTCTGGGCGTTACATCCTGCATTCAGATCATGAAACGCTGGAGGAAAAAAATGAATTGAATAGTTACCATGGATAAAATATGCAAACTTTTTATTGCTGTTTGAGTACAGAACCAATAATAATAATAATAATAATATCACTGCTAGCGGTAATTAATGCGGTCCAAACAGCATGTGATAATTATGACTTTTTAAGCTGAAGGGGCACATAAGGTACTAATATTTTTAGTCTCTGCCCCAAAATTTGACATGGTATTCCCAAGCTCAGAAGTCAACATGCATACAAGTTTTAGGATGATCAGCCATTACTAAGCCTGTCACATGCCGACTGAGAGCTGATTGGCTAATGGTGGCCATATTTTTGTAGATATGACTTCATCATTGTACATTCAATGGGAGACTGATGACAAGACAGCATGCAAAGTTTCAACCAGACTGGTCAAGCAATTGAGGAGTTGGAGGCATTTTTGTTTATTTTCCTCTTGCAGTGACACCTATTGGCGAAAGGTCACCAAATTTAGCATGCTGACTCAGATGCAAATCTTGCACGTGTGCCAAGTTTCATAATGATGAATTTGGTGAAGCTCAGCCTAACGGCCTAGGATTAGTTTGCAAAAGCTGGTTCATTATTAATGTAAATTATAAGATTTTTCATTAAGCATAGCCTAAGATGCACTCTTTGAAAACTTTCATAGTTGGTATAGTTCCCCCCCTAAATTTTACAAGTTTGCACGATGTCAGGAGGTCAATATATGCATCTAGTTTCATGATGATCAGCAATTGCTAAGCCTGTCAAATGGCTGCTCATGTTTGCCCCCATCCCGGGCCTAAAGAACCAGCCTTGGAGGACTTTCCTGTTCCCTGATGTTCCAGGGCCTCGTGATACAGCCACAACTGGTCCTCATGCTCTCTCGCTGGTGCCAGGATATGCCACACCCCTTCACCTCCAACTGGATCCAAGGTCCTGCAGCAATGGACCCACTTTCTCCACCACTGATGATCTTCTGGTGGGGACTGTCACTGCTCCCCTCTCTGCGGGGGTTCCTCCAAGTGCACCCACTCAGCCAGAGCCTGCAGATAGACATCCCCTTGCTTGCTGCTGCTCCTTCAAGTCCAGGACCACCATGGATTTACCCCCCTGCACCAGGCTCACTGGCCCACTGTCCACTATTCAGGATTCACGTTCCCTTGCCTATACTTAAGAGTAAGCTGATAGTTCTTCAGCTCAGTGGCCCACCACTGTTCTGTGCCACCGGGCAGACCCATCTCAAAGTGCAGGCAGCGGTTGCTCAATTTCAATTTCAATTCAATTTAATTTGTATAGTGGTTTTTAGAGACCTCACAAGGACATGTGAAGATCAGGCAACAGAAATGAAGCAAACAGAGGAAACACCAGGCCTGAATCCCAAAATACTCTATATGCTCATAAGTATGATGTTATTCTAATTTATTGTATTTAATTTGTTAATAGCTCTTACAGTTCAGTTGAGTGCATGGTTTAAAAAATGAACATAGTCAAACTTGTAGTCAGCCATTTATGATTAAAACATTTATTTATTCCTTACAGCGATGTGAAACTTGTTTCTTCTGTACAGCTTTTTAATGGATTCTGTGAATTCCTCTGTCTTCAGAGAGTAATGATTGGATTCAGCATTGGTGGCAAGACAGTTGCCAGAGACATGTTAACTATCCTGGTGTTCAATTGAATGGTGGAGCTCATTGCATCGGTGATACATATAGGAAGATAAAACACACCCACCAAGATCAAATGAGAGGTACATGTCTTCATGGCTTTGAGGCGCTCAGAGGCTGCTGAAATTTTAAATAATGCTCTGGCTATACAGATATATGTACCTGTGATAAAAAGTACTGGTAACCAGAGAATTATCACAGGATGTGTCCAGTTTATGATTGCACTTGGAGGGTTGTCATCACATGCCAAAAGTTGTACAGCTCCGTGATCACAGAAAAAGCTGTTTATCACAATGGATTTGCAGAATGATACTCTGCTGATGAAAATCACACCTATGAGAATAGCCAGTCCTGCAAAAATCCATAATATGGCTGTAATCACCAACATTGATTTATTAGTCACTATCTCATTGTATCTCAGCGGAAAGCATATAGCAACAAATCTATCATAGGACAGAGCAGCAAGAGTGAAAGACTGCACAGAGAGAAACCAAAAAACAAAAAACATGTTAGTCAAGCAGGCCTCATAGGAGATTAAATGTAATTTAAACAGCAAAGTGTCAATCATCTGAGGAACAAGTGTAGTGCTTCCACACAAGTCAGACAAAGCCAAATTAAAAACGACAATGTATTTTGGAGTGTGGAGACGGTGGTCAGTGTAAATCATAAACATGACAAAGGTATTTCCTAGTAGACTCAGAGCATAAACGAAGCATAAGAACACATAGTAGTAGTTTGCGTGGGGAATACCGGCAAAACCACTTATGACAAAGAACTCAGGACGCACAATACTGACGTTAGTAAAGGAATTTGAATTCAGGGGGCTCATCGCAAGTTTGCTTGCTCCTCACACGGTTTCTCACCCCCTGGAAAAATAGCCTTTTAGGACCTGAAAATAAAAAATAGGTCAGCCTACAGAAATGAATTCCTGAAACACAACGAACTTATCAATGTGTGGGTTATAAAATATTTATCTAAAGGGAACCACAGAAGCTCTGATTTATTAATAATTATTAATTTCTTGAATCAATTAATCTTGAGTGTCCCAAACAAAAATAGCAAGACCGAATTCTAAGGCTTTATTCAACCCATTAATCAGTGACTGACAAACACATCATACTTTCAATGAACAATTTATGACTTCATAGAACACTCAGATCATGTTTCAATAGGTACCATGTTTATGTTTAGGGGTGGTCTCAGTACCGAAGCACTTGTACTTTTTTCTCTATGTGCCCAATGTGTCCCATTGATTTGATTTTTTAAAAATTGAATTTTAATTTTTATTGTTCCTGTCACTAATGTTCATTCATTCATTTTGCTGAATTATATTCTGTACAATAACTAGGTGTCTTAAATCTGTTTTACCTGGTTTATTGGACCCTTTTGTCACATTGAGCTCCTGACCCTCAAAAGGTCTCTGTAGCACAGCTCTGCAGAAGATTTAACAATCATGTTACATACTCATTACATCTCTGCATCTGTTTCTGTTACGTTTGTGGCACCGTACTCTTCAGTTTTAATAGAATATGCTGATAGTTTAATCGCAATCGAAATCTGACAGAGAGCTTAATGATGAACAGTATCTATGAATAGTTTTTACACTGAAATATTTGACATTATACATTTTCTTTCAGAAATCCTCAAAGGGAAAGTTTTTTGATGCAATATATTTTAATACATTTTTTTAAAGTGAAATTATTTTAGATTCACTTTTCCATTGGAATAATTGCCATGCGCTTTAAGCTAAGCAGAAAAAAGGCAGCTCTTTGAAATTAATGAAAGACTACATTAAGGTGTAGCTCATACTTACCAATAATTTTTTTGCAAACTGCACAAACCAAAAATGTCAATGCATCCGTTTCTCATTTAGATTGGGAAACCAATGTCTTTCATTGCATCTCTTCTAGTAGATGTGACTTGATGATAGTTCAGTTGAAAAAGACTGGTGAGTCTTGCACTGTGATTCTTATATCCTCTAGTGTTGACACAGAGCAATACACCAAGGGAACAGGACACAAAATAAATGCCCATGTGATATTAATGCAACATGACGCAACGATAGTAACTGATTTTGTGTTCCTTGTTTGGGATTATTTATTTATAAATGCTTTGTTTGTTTACATGTTTGGAGCCTCACTCTTAGGACCGGGGTTGTGGCATAATTGTTAATATTTCAGATTTGTATATATATGCGTGAGCTTGAAACATTGTGCAGATAAAATGTTATATGGATGTTTTTTGGACGTTTATTTCTGAGAGTTAAATCCTGCATTCAGATCGTGAAACACTGGAGAAAAAAAATAAATCGAATAGTTACCACGGATAAAATGGGCAAACTGGGCAAACTTCTGATTGCTGTTTGATTACAGAACCAATAATAATAATAATAATAATAATAATAATAATAATAATAATAATAAATATCACTGCAAGCGGTAATTAATGGGGTCGAAGCAGCATGTGATAATTATGACTTTTTAAGCTGAAGTGGCACATGGGGTACTAATATATTTATCCTCTGCCCCAAAAATATGACATGGTATTCCCAAGCAAAGAAGTGAAAATGCATACAAGTTTTAGAATGGTCAGCCAGTACTCAGCCTGTCACATGCTGACTGAGTGATGATTGGCTAATGGTGGCTAATTATTGAGCATCAGACCTCACAGATTCTTGCAAGGCGCATTGGGTGATGCTTGTCCTGTGACTAGTTTACAACAGTAAGTTTTGTTAAAAATTCTAAATGGCAGAAGATCTAAATTGTTGCTGATGTTGCTGTTGTTTCCCAGGGCAAAGTTGTTCAGCTGAAGAAGCAAGATGTTCCATTAAGCATAGCCAAAGGTACACTCTTTGAAGACTTTCATATTTGGTATAGTGCCCCCTAATGGTCGACTGATCCCAAATTTTACAAGTTCTCACCATGTCAGGAGGTCAATATATGCATCAAGTTTCATTATGATTAGCAATTGCTAAGCCTGTCAAATGGCTGATCATATTTGCCCCCCAACCTGGGCCAGAAGAACCAGCCTTGGAGGACTTCCCTGCTCGCTGATGTTCCAGGGCCTCGTGATACAGCCACAACTGGTCCTCACGCTCGCGGTGCCTGGATAAACCACACCCCTTCAGCTCCAATTGGTTCCTCGTTCCTGCGGCCATGGGCTGCCCCTTAAAGCAGAACCACTCCCACTTTCTCCACCACTTACGTTGTTCTGGTGGGGACTGTCACTGCTCCCCTCTCTACGGGGGGCTCCTCCAAGTGCACCCACTCAGCCAGTGCCTACAGATAGACATCCCCTTGCTTGCTGCTGCTCCTTCCAATCCAGGTCCACCATGGTTTTAGCCCCCTGCACCAGGCTCACTGGTCCACTGTCCACTATTCAGCATTCACGTTCCCTTGCCTATACTTAAGACTAAGCTGATAGTTCATTAGCTGCTGGCCCGGCACTGGGCAGACCCATATTCAGGTGCACCAGGGGGTCGTTGTTCCATTTCAATTCAGTTTTATTTGTATAGTGCTGTTTACAGAGACCTCAGAAGGACGTTTGCAGATCAGTAAGGAAACAGAGCAAACAGAGGAAACACCAGGCCTGAATCCCCAAATACTTTATATGGCCAAAGTACATGGACACCTGACATCCATCATCTCATCCAAAATTATGGGAATTAATATGGAGTCGGTGCACGCCTTGCTGCTATAACAACTTCAGCTCTTCTGGGATGGTGGTATACTAGATGTTGGAGCATTGCTGCAGGAATTTGCTGCTTTTCAGCCAGAAGAGCATTAGTGAGGTTCGGCATTGATTGGGCGATTGATTTATGCTAGATTTGAGTCCTTTATCTCAGATTTAACAGACATTCAAAATAAATCTTTTAGTTCTTATTTTCAGATTGAATTTAAATGTCTAAAAATATACAGAGTAAATATACAACTTAAGCTTTAAATCAGAATTTTGAAAATAAATAATTCATAAAAAATATATTTAGCTTGTATCATATTTTTTTCAGAAGCAAATATTTAGTAAAATACATATAGTTAATTCAAATCTTAATCCTTTAACCCTTTTTATTAATACCTAGATTTAGCATTTAACTTACTATTTGTTTTATCACGATTCTTGGTTAAATTTATATATTTAACTAGATCTTCTGTTCTAAATGTAATATTTAGCTTTTATTTTAAATCTAGGTTTTTATCGTAATCAAAATATTACATTTCACTAAAAATTTATTTTATAAAAAATCTGTTAAAAATGTAAATATTTAGCCAAAATAAGTGCTTATTAGTATGTTAAATCTTAAGTACCAAATTAAATATTTGTCTTGTCTTTAAATGCCATTTCTAAAGTAAATTTTTAGCCAAACCAAATATTTCATTTAAGTGTTTTAAAAACTGTACTTATGAGACCCATGTCTTGATGACAGACATCCCAATGGAGGGAGGAGGAGAAATGGCGGGCTTTAGTGATAGGGTTCTTAATGGTCGTCTGGTTCTTAAAGGCAGTGAAACTTAATGTTTCAAGGACTATATTCCTGTTTGGCATGGACTATTTAGATTTCCACAGAGGGCATCTGAAATAACCGTTTAACATGTCTGACGTGACTAAGAATATGTCTATACAGTGTCTGTGAATGCCACTGTCGGTTGCTTTAGCTCCCTTAGGATGTTTACTCCTCAGGACAGTGATCCTCAGTTCTGTCTGCAGTGCCTGCTGGCTTTCTTTCCACCTTAAAATCAGCAACCATCTTAGGCCTAAGAAACCAAGTGCGGTGATTTGTTTGTGCAATCAACAGCTTTAATTGATCTATAAAGCGATTCGCAATGAAAAAAAAAGTATAAACTCCTGTTGAAAGAGAGTGCCTCAAACATGTCTTCTATATTTTACCCATCTAATGAAAAGCACTATTTATAGTGTACTTATTTACCTGCTTGTTATTCATATTGATCACTGAGTTCCAATTCATTGGATTCAATTTAATTGCGCTTACAGTTCACAGTTGAGTGGAGAGTTCAAAAAAATAAACAGTCTTAATTGCTAGTCAGTCATTTGTGATTAAAAAATGCATTCATTTATTCCTTACAGCAAAGTGTATCTTCTTTCTTCTGTACAGCTTTTTAATGCATTCTGTGAATTCCTCTGTCTTCAAAGAGTAAATGATTGGATTCAGCATTGGTGGCAAGACAGTCGTCAGAGACATATTAACTATCCAGGCATTCAGTTCAATGGCAGAGCCCATTGCAAAGGTGGTGCATATAGGAAGATAAAACACACTCACCAAGATCAAATGAGAGGTGCAGGTCTTCATGGCTTTGATGCGCTCAGAAGCATCTGCAATTTTAAAGATTGCTCTGCCTATACATATGTATGTACATGTGATAAAAAATACCGGGACCCAGAGAATTGTAACAGGATGTGTCCAGTTTATGATTGCACTTGGAGGGTGCTCATCGCATGCCAAAAGTTGTACAGCTCCATGATCACAGAAAAAGCTGTTTACCACAATGGATTTGCAGAATGATATTCTGTCGATAAAAATCACAGCTATGGAAGTGGCCGTTCCTGAAAAAATCCATAGTATGGTTGTGATCACGAACATTGATTTATTAGTCACAATCTCATTGTATCTTAGTGGAAAGCATATAGCAACAAATCTGTCATAGGACAGAAGAGCGAGAATGAAAGACTGCACAGAGAGAAACCAAAAAACAAAAAACATATGAGTCAAGCAGGCCGTGTAGGAGATTAAATGTGATTTAAACAGCAAGGTGTCAAGCATCTGAGGAACAAGTGCAGTGCTTCCACACAAGTCGGACAAAGCCAAATTAAAAACGACAATGTATTTTGGAGTGTGGAGACGGTGGTCAGTGTAAATCATAAACATGACAAAGGTATTGCCCAGTAGACTCACAGCATAAACGAAGGACAAAAACACATAGTAGTAGTTTGCGTGGGGAATACCGGCAAAACCACTTATGACAAAGAACTCAGGACGCACATTAGTGGCGTTATTAATGGAGGTTGAATTCAGGGGACTCATCGCAGCTTTGCCAGCTCCTCGCTGTTTCTCACCCCTTGAAAAACCAGTCCTTTAGGACCTGGAAATAAAAAAAAAGGTTAACCTAAAGCAATGAATTCCTGAAACATGACAAAGTTAACAATGTTTGGTTTATCAAATACTCAGCTACAGAAACCCCGGAAGCTCAGATTTATTAGTAATTATTAATTAGTGAATGAATGGATTTTGTGTGTCTCAAACAAAATAAATAAATAAATAAAATAAAAGACAATTAAAAATTCCCAGGCTTCATTCAATAAATTCTACGTTGTCATACTCCCAGTGAAAAATTTGTGACTTCATAGAACGCATAAAAATCATGTTACAATCTAAGGGGGCGCTTGGAACTCAAGCACCTTCACCTTAATCCCCATGTACCCTTTTGATTTGATAAAAAAAATATTATAATTTCTATTCTTATTGTTCTTGTCAAAAATGTTCACCCATTAAATTTGGTGAGTTATACACTGTACAATAAATCAGTTTTACCTGGTTTATTCTGCTCTTTTTTCACTTTCACAATTTTGAGCACCTGACCCTCAAAAGGTCTCTGTTAGCACATCTCTGCATAACGCCTAACAATCATGTTGCATACTCATTACATCTCTACATCTTTTTCTGTTGTGCTTGTATCACTTTACCCTTCAGTTTAAAAAAAATATGCTGATAGTTTAATCGCAAAAGAAGCCTGACAAAGAGAGCTTAATGATGACCAATATCCATAAAAATTTTTTACACTGAAATAGTTGACCTGCATTTTCTCAGAGAGATCATCAAAGGTAAAGGTTTTTTGATGCAATATATTAACTTTTTTTAAAAGAAACCTGACAAAGAGAGCTTAATGATGAACAATATCTATAAATAATTTTTACAATGAAATATTTTACTTTATGCATTTTCTTTCAGAAATCCTCAAAGGGAAATTTTTTTTGATGCAATATATATCTTGATACATTTTTTAAAAGACGGTAAAATTATTTTAGATTCAGTTTTCATTTAGAATAATTGCCATGCGCTTCAAGCTATGCAGAAAAAGGCAGCTTTTTGAAATAAATAAATGAAGGGCTACATTAAGGCGTAGCTAATACTTACCAATAATTTTTTGCAAACTGCACAGACCAAAAATGTCAATGCACCGTTTCTCATTTAGAAGACCTCTTTTTCTATTAGGAAACCAATGTACTTTGATGTTTCTCTTTTAGAGGATGTATGTCCAGGAACTTGATGATAGTTCAGTTGGAAAAGACTGTGGTGAGACAAAGCATGCGCTGTGATTCTTATATCCCAGAGTGTTGACACAGAACATTACACTAAGGGAACAGAACGCAGAAAAAAAGAAAAAAAAAGATCATTTGATATGCATGCACCATGACGTCATGATAGAGACTGATTCTGTGCTCCTTGTTTGAGATTATTCATTTATTAATTGGTTTTTTGTTTCTTTGTTTGGAGCCTCACTCTTAGGACTGGGTCTATGGCATGACTATGACTATTTCAGGTTTGTGTATGTATGCGTGAGCTTGAAATATTGTGCTGATAAAATGTGAAATGGATGTTTATTGGATGTTTATTTGTTGAAGTTACATCCAGCATTCAAATAGTGACACACTGGAAGAAAAAAATTGAAAGAATAATAGATAAAATGGGCACACATTCTGGTTTCTGTTTGAGTACAGAAACAATAATTATAATTATAACTGCAAGTGGTAATTAATGGGGTCTAAGCAGCATGTGATAATTATGACTTTTTAAGATGAAGGGGTATATTTGATTCACCAATTTTAGCATGCTGCCTCAGATGAAAATCTTACACAGGTATGCCCAGTTTAATGATGATTCATTTGGTGAAGCTCAGCCTAACGGCCTAGAATTTGTTTGCGAAAGCTGGTTCATTATGGATGTAAATTCTATGATTTTACGGTAACCGTATCCAAAGATACACTTTTGAAAACTTGCATTTTAGCTACAGCGCCTCCTAATGGCTGACTAATCCCAAATTTTACAAGGTCGCACCAAGAGGTCAATATATCCATCAAGTTTCATGATGATCAGCAATTGCTATGCCTGGCTGCTTTACTCATCATTGCTTTACCCCCTGCACCAGGCTTATTGGTCCACTGTCCACTATTCAGGATTCACGTTCCCTTGCCTATACTTAAGAGTAAGCTGATACTTCTTCAGCTGAGTGGCCCACCACTGTTTTGTAGCACTGGGTAGACCCATCTCCAGGTGCACCAGGGAGCTGTTGTTCAATTTCAATTCAGTTTTATTTGTATAGTTCTTTTTACAGAGGTCTAACAAGGATGTTTACAAATCAGTAAGGCAACAGAAAAAGAGCAAAAAGAGCAAACACCAAGCCTGAACCCCAAAACACACTATACAGCCAAAGGTATATGGGAATGTGACATCCCACATCTCATTAAAAATTATGGGAATTAATATGGAGTCCACCCTTTGCTGCTATAACAACCTCCACTCTTCTGGGAAGGTTTTACACTAGATGTTGGAGCATTGCTGCAGGGATTTTCTACCATTAAGCCAGAAGAGGTTGGACATTGATTGGGCACTTAGGCCTAGCTCACAGTTGGTTTTCCAGTTGATCCCAAAGGTGTTGGATGTGGTTGAGGGTCAGGGCTCCGTGCAGGCTCGTCAAGTTCTTCCACACCATCCTCAACAAAACCATTTCTATATGGACCACGCTGTGTGCCCAGGGGCATTGTCATGCTGAAACAGGAAAGGGCCTTCGCCAAACTGTTGTAAGGCAGCTTAGAAAATTCAGCATCAGGCCAGACACACTGCTCAGTCTAAACAATATTAGGACATCACAAACATTGCAGTATGGGATATACAAATAATAGCTACATGTGTGATGTCTGCCTGTTATACAGATCACAAAAACTACTTCCTTCTGCATCACACTGAATAGGGAGACATGGAGTCATGTGAGGGAAAATGATATGACTGAGTTAAAGAGTAAAATAATAAAAATTCAGTGTCTATCTTATGTTACCATCACAACTAAAGTATAAGGTTTTAGTTTTAAAACTAGCACAACTGTGTCTTAGAGTATTTTTTCTGAGAAGCATAATGACCATTTCGGCAATTTTTAAGTTTTCAATTGCGTGGTTGGCTGAGTCTCACTGGGTAAATTTTTTTTACAGCAAAGATGCAAGGGTGTTTTCAGTAAACTACAACGCAGCTTCATAACATTACATTTCACATAGGCATGTGCATTTGAGGCCAAACACCAAGGCCTAAAATTACATAGATGTTACTCAGTTGAAAATGTAAATTTACTGTCTCTATCAGGGTTCCCACTCATTTTAGGAAATCATTTTCCAGGACTTTTCAAGGACAATTTCCATGACTTAGAGTCTTAGACTTACAGACATGAAACATGGACAATGGTAGCCCAAAGCCGGCGGTGGACCGGTGTCAGGGGGGTGCTTGCAATGTGCAAGTACCATAACTATTCAAAACTTTGTGCTGCTGTGGAATCTCAGCAGCTAATAAAAATGAGAAAAGCGGAGAAAAATACAGAAAAATATGCAATCTCAGCTCTAAATATACAGTTTAATACCTTGACTTACAGCCTATCCTACATTTTTCCAGGATCTCTCAAATATTTCCAGGACATTTTGTAAATTTTCTCATTTTCCAGGTGTTTTCCATGACTGGAAAACTAGTTGATAAATTTCCAGGTTTTCCAAGGTTTTCCAGGATGAGTGGGAACCCTGGTCTATGCCTACCCTGACCACGCTGCTACCTTGAACTTCTGAAACATGGCCAGTATTCTGTTCTTGATTTCTTTGGTTGCCAGGGAATACACAATGGGGTTCAGGCAGGGTGGGATGCATTTGGCCAAAGACAAGTTTAGAATCCTGACATCTGGATCGAGTTGGAAGAAGAAAAGTTCGATGATATACACTGTCGTGATCGGCACGTAGAAAATCGCCACGAGAACGAGATGTTCTGTGCACGTTAACAGTGCTTTGTACCTGCTATCTAAATTTTTCATTCGAAACACGGCTGTCAAAATGCAGATGTATGACATGATAATTAAACTAAGGGGCACAAACACAATAAGTAAACTCAGAGAAGAGGCAGTGGCCCACTGCAATCGGTTGTCATTGCAAGCTAGTCTGTACATGGGGGTGTAGTCACAGAAGTAGCTCTGAACATTGAGCGAATTACAGAAAGACAGTCTGGTCATGACTGTGACTGCGAACACAACAACACTTACACAAAATGACCAAACAGCGACTAAAATACTGATCATGACAGTGAGTGAGTTGATAGAGCTCTGTCTCAGTGGGAAACATATGGCAATTAACCGGTCATAGGCCAGTACACTGAGAGAAAACGACTCTAATGAGACAAAACAGTAATAGAAAAACATCTGTGCCAAACACGCGTTGTAGGAAATAAAGTTATCTTTCGCGAGAAATATCTTGATCATACGAGGGATAATAGATGTACTGAACATCAAGTCGACGACCGCCAGATTAGCCACTGCAATGTACTTCGGGGTGTGTAGGCGGTGATCTATCCATATAATGGAAAGAATAAAGCAATTGGATAAAACCGTAACAGTATAAACAACGGCGAGGAAAGTTACGTATATATCGCTAAACTTTAAATGGGTAAAACCGACAATGTGAAATCCAACTGGTCTAATAATGGAGTCATTGGTGATAGATGTGGTCAGAATACCCATTGGTCGTGTTTGCCGTTCAGGACCTCCGCGTGACTTCTTCTTTGGGCTCTGAGAGAAAAACGGATGAATGGCAATCAAAGCAAAAACAATATTCCGTAGCCACTATTTCTCATTTACATAGCATTCAATATTTAACAGATGCTCAGATCCATTCATACAGATCACTTTCAATCAATTTAGCGCACAGAGCTATCGTGTATAGGCCACATAGGCGAGAGCGGGGAATGGCTAACGGTTTTCGTATTTGGCTCAATTCTGAAAATATTACCAGAGGGATTAATAATTTTTGAAATACAAACAACCTACGTCCATTGGCTTTGATTACGCATCACATTAGCGATCTGACTGAAAGCACCGAGAGTGAAATGTTACGAGATGGGAGTAAAAATTAACGTGGCGCAGGGTACACCTAACAGTCTTAATAGTTTTAAAAGTTAACACAAAGTACGGCAGTTCAATACAATTCCATGTTGTATGACAGAAACAGTCTTTAATACATTTTTATTCATATTTACATGTTTTTTCATGGCTTACCTATGTCGGTGAAAATCAATCACAAGACTACATGATTATTCTCCGGTTCCAGTCTAATGTCTATTCGATCCAAACAGCTGTGTCAATCGATGTAACGTGTCACCACGTTGCCTAAAGTTGAGTTAAATAAATGTACGAAGATCCAGTCTGAACAAATCATATCAATTAGTTAATTAGTCGACTGACAACAGGCTAACAACCCCGTTCGGATTAATATCGCAGCGTGACTGGGGTCTATACTTTTGCCTGGCTAACAGTCTGATTAAGTTAGTATGCGATATGAAAACCATGCGATCTGATAGTCACTAAACAACTGTTTACAGCCTTTTGGCCACATCTCCCGAAATATGTATTGAACTGTCCCGCCGTTCGTTAGAGACTAACCTGAAATATGTCGTTCAACCTCGATGCATCTACCTAAAAAGGCCGTGTTGTATTTTACCCCGCTCTCGCCTACAGTATTAAAACACGCATGTAGTTTCCATACAGAACGAACCGCTTGAAAAATAACCAAACCGTGGATCTGATGTTACTCATGCGTCTTTGGTAGACAGTCTCTTCTCCTCTCCCGATGTGGCTCTCCTAGAATCGTTTCCAAAATGACAGCGCCTTCAACAAACACACGTAATTGTTTCCGTAGACTATATTCAGGCCCAATACAGTTTATATGTGACCTGGAACGCGAAGGAAAAATAATAACAAAATGCGTAAACAGTTGTTCGCGTTTTTTCTTTGTTTTGCTACGTTATTTCTTCTTATCCCCGTACGTAAAAAAATGCGTTATTGCTGTTGAAAGTAAGCGTGTGGGTTTCGAACTCAGCCCTGGTGTTGAATGAATATTGGAAGAAGAAAAAAAAACTGGAAGATTAAGAGCGCAGAGTAGAATTGGCACAGTAGGAAAACGCTGCTCACCAGTTCTAAGCGTAGGTCACTGTCGAAACGCGTTAGTCTTAATGTGCTTCTCCCCTCGCGCTGCAGAATATATCTCCTGGTGTGTGTGGAATGCGTATACTTGGGAATTCTTCTGGGACAACAATGAAAATCCCTTGCCTGGTAAATGCGTATAATACCAGGGCCACCCAGCGCTGTTCCTGGTGATGTAACACCATCCTGAAGGCTTTCATTCCAACCCTAAAAAAACACACCTCATTCAACAGGTAGAAATCTCATTGAGCCGCTAATTAGTAGAATCAGATTTGCCAAATTAATGTGGAAATGAAAACCTCTAAAGGATGGTAGGTCTTGAGGAACAGTGTTTTGGCTGCCCTGAATAATCCCATTGGTAATTTAAATGCATTTTGGCATTTAGCAAGCCCTTCTATCCAGACCGACTTACACACTGTGCATTTTTACGTTTATTGTACTCAGGAATTCAGCTAAGGCAACCTATACCTTCTTCGTGGATACAAGGGCTGTGTCTGCCTGGGTATAATCTTAGTCCCTTGGGGCTTGTCATATTGATGTGTGCACAATGAAGTTCTGTCGTGGTATGCTAACAGAGATCCTGCAAGTGCATTATGAGCATCACACAATTGCCTCCCGTCTTGTATATTTGTGACATTATTACTGGTGCAACGGCATGGCCCCACCTGAATGTAAAAATGCTACTGCACCAGGTTCATTGGTCCACTGTCCACTATTTAGCATTCACGTTACCTTGCCAATACTTAAGAGTAAGCTGATACTTCTTCAGCTGAGTGGCCCACCACTGTTTTGTAGCACTGGGCAGACCCATCTCCATGTGCACCAGGGGCTCCTTGTTCAATTTCAATTCAGTTTTATTGGTGTAGTGCTTTTTACAGAGGCCTAACAAGGATGTTTACAGATCAGTAAGGCAACAGAAACAAAGCAAAAAGAGCAAACACCACGCCTGAACCCCAAAACACACTATACAGCCAAAGGTACATGGACATGTGACATCCAACATCTCATTAAAAATTATGGGAATTAATATGGAGTTGGTCCACCCTTTGCTGCTATAACAACCTCCACTCTTCTGGGAAGGTTTTATACTAGATGTTGGAGCATTGCTGCAGGGATTTTCTACCATTAAGCCAGAAGAGCATTAGTGAGGTTGGACATTGATTGGGCACTTAGGCCTGGCTCACAGTTGGTTTTCCAATTGATCCCAAAGGTGTTGGATGAAATTGAGGTCAGGGTTCTGTGCAGGCTGGTCAAGTTCTTCCACACCATCCTCAACAAAACCATTTCTATATGGACCACGCTGTGTGCCCGGTGCATTGTCATGCTGAAACAGGAAAGGGCCTTCGCCAAACTGTTGTAAGGCAGCTTAGAAAATTCAGCATCAGGCCAGACACACTGCTCAGTCTAAACAATATTAGGACATCACAAACATTGCAGTATGGGATATACAAATAATAGCTACATGTGTAATGTCTGCCTGTTATACAGATCACAAAAACTGCTTCCTTTTGCATCACACTGAATAGGGAGAAATGGAGTCATGTGAGGGAAAAAGATATGACTGAGTTAAAGAGTAAAATAATAAAAATTCAGTGTCTATCTTATGTTACCATCACAACTAAAGTACAAGGTTTTAGTTTTAAAACTAGCACAACTATGTCTTAGATCTTAGAGTATTCTTTCTGAGAAGCATAATGATCATTTCGGCAATTTTTAAACATATTCCTCATCAGACAATTTTTGTTCAATTGTGTGGTTGGCTGAGTCTCACTGGGTAAATTTTTTTTACAGCAAAGATGCAAGGGTGTTTTCAGTAAACTACCATGCAACTTCATAACATTACACTTCACATAGGCATGCGCATTTGAGGCCAAACACCAAGGCCTAAAATTACATAGATGTTACTCAGTTGAAAATGTAAATTTACTGTCTCTATCAGGGTTCCCACTCATTTTAGGAAATCATTTTCCAGGACTTTTCAAGGACAATTTCCATGACTTAGAGTCTTAGACTTACAGACATGAAACATGGACAATGGTAGCTCAAAGCCGGCGGTGGATCGGTGTCAGGGGGGGGTGACATAGGGGGGGGGGGATTGCAATGTGCAAGTACCATATCTATTCAAAACTTTGTGCTGCTGTGGAATCTCAGCAGCTAATAAAAATGAGAAAAGCGGAGAAAAAATACAGAAAAAAAATATGCAATCTCAGCTCTAAATATACAGTTTAATACCTTGACTTACAGCCTATCCTACATTTTTCCAGGACCTCTCAAATATTTCCAGGACATTTTGTAAATTTTCTCATTTTCCAGGTGTTTTCCATGACTGGAAAACTAGTTGATAAATTTCCAGGTTTTCCAAGGTTTTCCAGGATGAGTGGGAACCCTGGTCTATGCCTACCCTGACCACGCTGCTACCTTGAACTTCTGAAACATGGCCAGTATTCTGTTCTTGATTTCTTTGGTTGCCAGGGAATACACAATGGGGTTCAGGCAGGGTGGGATGCATTTGGCCAAAGACAAGTTTAGAATCCTGACATCTGGATCGAGTTGGAAGAAGAAAAGTTCGATGATATACACTGTCGTGATCGGCACGTAGAAAATCGCCACGAGAACGAGATGTTCTGTGCACGTTAACAGTGCTTTGTACCTGCTATCTAAATTTTTCATTCGAAACACGGCTGTCAAAATGCAGATGTATGACATGATAATTAAACTAAGGGGCACAAACACAATAAGTAAACTCAGAGAAGAGGCAGTGGCCCACTGCAATCGGTTGTCATTGCAAGCTAGTCTGTACATGGGGGTGTAGTCACAGAAGTAGCTCTGAACATTGAGCGAATTACAGAAAGACAGTCTGGTCATGACTGTGACTGCGAACACAACAACACTTACACAAAATGACCAAACAGCGACTAAAATACTGATCATGACAGTGAGTGAGTTGATAGAGCTCTGTCTCAGTGGGAAACATATGGCAATTAACCGGTCATAGGCCAGTACGCTTAGGGAAAACGACTCTAATGAGACAAAACAGTAATAGAAAAACATCTGTGCCAAACACGCGTTGTAGGAAATAAAGTTATCTTTTGCGAGAAATATCTTGATCATACGAGGGATAATAGATGTACTGAACATCAAGTCGACGACCGCCAGATTAGCCACTGCAATGTACTTCGGGGTGTGTAGGCGGTGATCTATCCATATAATGGAAAGAATAAAGCAATTGGATAAAACCGTAACGGTATAAACAACGGCGAGGAAAGTTACGTATATATCGCTAAACTTTAAATGGGTAAAACCGACAATGTGAAATCCAACTGGTCTAATAATGGAGTCATTGGTGATAGATGTGGTCAGAATACCCATTGGTCGTGTTTGACGTTCAGGACCTCCGCGTGACTTCTTCTTTGGGCTCTGAGAGAGAAACGGATGAATGGCAATCAAAGCAAAAACAATATTCCGTAGCCACTATTTCTCATTTACATAGCATTCAATATTTAACAGATGCTCAGATCCATTCATACAGATCACTTTCAATCAATTTAGCCCACAGAGCTATCGTGTATAGGCCACATAGGCGAGAGCGGGGAATGGCTAACGGTTTTCGTATTTGGCTCAATTCTGAAAATATTACCAGAGGGATTAATAATTTTTGAAATACAAACAACCTACATCCCTTGGCTTTGATTACACACCACATTAGCGATCTGACTGAAAGCACCGAGAGTGAAATGTTACGAGATTGGAGTAAAAATTAACGTGGCGCAGGGTACACCTAACAGTTTTAATAGTTTTAAAAGTTAACACAAAGTACGGCAGTTCAATACAATTCCATGTTTTATGACACAAACAGTCTTTAATACATTTTTGATCATATTTATATATGTTTTTCATGGCTTACCTATGTCGGTGAAAATCTATCACAAGACTACATGATTATTCTCCGGTTCCAGTCTAATGTCTATTCGATCCAAACAGCTGTGTCAATCGATGTAACGTGTCACCACGTTGCCTAAAGTTGAGTTAAATAAATGTACGAAGATGCCGTCTGAGTCTGATCCAGTCTGAACAAATCATATAAATTAGTTAATTAGTCGACTGACAACAGGCTAACAACCCCGTTCGGATTAATCTCGCAGCGTGACTGGGGTCTATACTTTTGTCTGGCTAACAGTCTGATTAAGTTAGTATGCGATATGAAAACCGTGCGATCTGATAGTCACTAAACAACTGTTTACAGCCTTTTGGCAATATCTCCAGAAATATTTATTGAACTCTCCCGCCATTCGTTAGAGACTAACCTGAAATACGTCGTTCAAACTCGATGCATCTACCTAAAACGGCCGTGTTGTATTTTACCCCGCTCTCGCCTACAGTATTAAAACACGCATGTAGTTTCCATACAGAACGAACCGCTTGAAAAATAACCAAACCGTGGATCTGATGTTACTCATGCGTCTTTGGTAGACAGTCTCTTCTCCTCTCCCGATATGGCTCTCCTAGAATCGTTTCCAAAATGACAGCGCCTTCAACAAACACACGTAATTGTTTCCGTAGACTATATTCAGGCCCAATACAGTTTATATGTGACCTGGAACGCGAAGGAAAAATAATAACAAAATGCGTAAACAGTTGTTCGCGTTTTTTTCTTTGTTTTGCTACGTTATTTCTTCTTATCCCCGTACGTTAAAAAAATGCGTTATTGCTGTTGAAAGTAAGCGTGTGGGTTTCGAACTCAGCCCTGGTGTTGAATGAATATCGGAAGAAGAAAAAAACTGGAAGATTAAGAGCGCAGAGTAGAATTGGCACAGTAGGAAATCGCTGCTCACCAGTTCTAAGCGTAGGTCACTGTCGAAACGCGTTAGTCTTAATATGCTTCTCCCCTCGTGCTGCAGAATATATCTCCTGGTGTGTGTGGAATGCGTGTACTTGGGAATTCTTCTGGGACAACAATGAAAATCCCTTGCCTGGTAAATGCGTATAATACCAGGGCCACCCAGCGCTGTTCCTGGTGATGTAACACCATCCTGAAGGCTTTCATTCCAACCCTAAAAAAACACACCTCATTCAACAGGTTGAAATCTCATTGAGCCGCTAATTAGTAGAATCAGATTTGCCAAATTAATGTGGAAATGAAAACCTCTAAAGGATGGTAGGTCTTGAGGAACAGTGTTTTGGCTGCCCTGAATAATCCCATTGGTAATTTAAATGCATTTTGGCATTTAGCAAGCCCTTCTATCCAGACCGACTTACACACTCTGCATTTTTACGTTTATTGTACTCAGGAATTCAGCTAAGGCAGCCTATACCTTCTTCGTGGATACAAGGGCTGTGTCTGCATGGGTATAATCTTAGTCCCTTGGGGCTTGTCGTATTGATGTGTGCACAATGAAGTTCTGTCGTGGTATGCTAACAGAGATCCTGCAAGTGCATTATGAGCATCACACAATTGCCTCCCGTCTTGTATATTTGTGACATTATTACTGGTGCAACGGCATGGCCCCACCTGAATGTAAAAATGCTACTGCACCAGGTTCATTGGTCCACTGTCCACTATTTAGCGTTCACGTTACCTTGCCAATACTTAAGAGCAAGCTGATACTTTTTCAGCTGAGTGGCCCACCACTGTTTTGTAGCACTGGGCAGACCCATCTCCATGTGCACCAGGGGCTCCTTGTTCAATTTCAATTCAGTTTTATTGGTGTAGTGCTTTTTACAGAGGCCTAACAAGGATGTTTACAGATCAGTAAGGCAACAGAAACAAAGCAAAAAGAGCAAACACCACGCCTGAACCCCAAAACACACTATACAGCCAAAGGTACATGGACATGTGACATCCAACATCTCATTAAAAATTATGGGAATTAATATGGAGTTGGTCCACCCTTTGCTGCTATAACAACCTCCACTCTTCTGGGAAGGTTTTATACTAGATGTTGGAGCATTGCTGCAGGGATTTTCTACCATTAAGCCAGAAGAGCATTAGTGAGGTTGGACATTGATTGGGCACTTAGGCCTGGCTCACAGTTGGTTTTCCAATTGATCCCAAAGGTGTTGGATGAAATTGAGGTCAGGGTTCTGTGCAGGCTGGTCAAGTTCTTCCACACCATCCTCAACAAAACCATTTCTATATGGACCACGCTGTGTGCCCGGTGCATTGTCATGCTGAAACAGGAAAGGGCCTTCGCCAAACTGTTGTAAGGCAGCTTAGAAAATTCAGCATCAGGCCAGACACACTGCTCAGTCTAAACAATATTAGGACATCACAAACATTGCAGTATGGGATATACAAATAATAGCTACATGTGTAATGTCTGCCTGTTATACAGATCACAAAAAACTGCTTCCTTTTGCATCACACTGAATAGGGAGAAATGGAGTCATGTGAGGGAAAAAGATATGACTGAGTTAAAGAGTAAAATAATAAAAATTCAGTGTCTATCTTATGTTACCATCACAACTAAAGTACAAGGTTTTAGTTTTAAAACTAGCACAACTATGTCTTAGATCTTAGAGTATTCTTTCTGAGAAGCATAATGATCATTTCGGCAATTTTTAAACATATTCCTCATCAGACAATTTTTGTTCAATTGTGTGGTTGGCTGAGTCTCACTGGGTAAATTTTTTTTACAGCAAAGATGCAAGGGTGTTTTCAGTAAACTACCATGCAACTTCATAACATTACACTTCACATAGGCATGCGCATTTGAGGCCAAACACCAAGGCCTAAAATTACATAGATGTTACTCAGTTGAAAATGTAAATTTACTGTCTCTATCAGGGTTCCCACTCATTTTAGGAAATCATTTTCCAGGACTTTTCAAGGACAATTTCCATGACTTAGAGTCTTAGACTTACAGACATGAAACATGGACAATGGTAGCTCAAAGCCGGCGGTGGACTGGTGTCGGGGGGGGGGGGGGGGGGGGTGTTGCAGTGTGCAAGTACCATAACCATTCAAAACTTTGTGCTGCTGTGGAATCTCAGCAGCTAATAAAAATGAGAGAAGCGGAGAAAAATATGCAATCTCAGCTCTAAATATACAGTTTAATACCTTGACTTACAGCCTATCCTACATTTTTCCAGGACCTCTCAAATATTTCCAGGACATTTTGTAAATTTTCTCATTTTCCAGGTGTTTTCCATGACTGGAAAACTAGTTGATAAATTTCCAGGTTTTCCAAGGTTTTCCAGGACGAGTGGGAACCCTGGTCTATGCCTACCCTGACCACGCTGCTACCTTGAACTTCTGAAACATGGCCAGTATTCTGTTCTTGATTTCTTTGGTTGCCAGGGAATACACAGTGGGGTTCAGGCAGGGTGGGATGCATTTGGCTAAAGACAAGTTTAGAATCCTGACATCTGGATCGAGTTGGAAGAAGAAAAGTTCGATGATATACACCGTCATGATCGGCAAATAGAAAATCGCCACGAGAACAAGATGTTCTGTGCACGTTAACAGTGCTTTGTACCTGCTATCTAAACTTTTCATTCGAAACACGGCTGTCAAAATGCAGATGTATGACATGATAATTAAACTAAGGGGCACAAACACAATAAATAAACTCAGAGAAGAGGCAGTGGCCCACTGCAATCGGTTGTCATTGCAAGCTAGTCTGTACATGGGAGTGTAGTCACAGAAGTAGCTCTGCACGTTGACCGAATAACAGAAAGATAGCCTGGTCATGATTATGACCGCGAACACAATAACACTTATACAAAATGACCAAACAGTGACTAAAATACTGATCATGACGGGGATTGTGTTGATAGTACTCTGTCTCAGTGGGAAACATATCGCAATTAACCTGTCATAGGCAAGTACACTGAGGGAAAACGACTCTAATGAGACGAAACAGTAATAAAAAAACATCTGAGTCAAACATGCGTTGTAGGAAATAAAGTTATCTTTTGCGAGAAACATCTTGATCATACTGGGAATAATGGTTGTACTGAGCACCAAGTCGACGATCGCCAGATTAGCCACCGCAATGTACTTTGGAGTGTGCAGGCGATAGTCTATCCATATAATGGACAGGATAAAGAAGTTGGCCAAAACTGCTACAATATAAACAACAGTGAGGAAGCTTAAGTATAAATCAGTAAACTTCAAATGGGTAAAACCGACAATGTGAAACCCCACTGGTCTAATAATGGAGTCATTGGTGATAGATGTGGTCAGAATACCCATTGGTCGTGTTTGGCGTTCAGGACCTCCGCGTGACTTCTTCTCTGGGCTCTGAGAGAAAAACGGATGAATGGCAATCAAAGCAAAAACAGCCACTAGAAGTAGCCACTATTTCTCATTTGCATGGCATTCAGTATTTAACAGACGCTCAGATCCATTCATACAGATCACTTTAAATCAATTTAGCGCACAGAGCTATCGTGTATAGGCCACATAGGCGAGAGCGGGGAAATGACTAACGGTTTTCGTAATTGGCTCAATTCTGAAAATATTACCAGAGAGATTCATAATTTTTGAAATACAAACAACCTACATCCCTTGGCTTTGATTACACATCACATTAGCGATCGGACTGAAAGTACCGAGAGTGAAATGTTACGAGATTGGAGTAAAAATTAACGTGGCGCAGGGTACACCTAACAGTTTTAATAGTTTTAAAAGTTAACACAAAGTACGGCAGTTAAATACAATTCCATGTTTTATGACACAAACAGTCTTTAATACATTTTTGATCATATTTATATATGTTTTTCATGGCTTACCTATGTCGGTGAAAATCTATCACAAGACTACATGATTATTCTCCGGTTCCAGTCGAATGTCTATTCGATCCAAAAATCTGTGTCAATCGATGTCACGTGTCACCACGTTGCCTAAAGTTGAATTAAATAAATGTACGAAGATCCCGTCTGAGTCTGATCCAGTCTGAACAAATCATATCAATTAGTTAATTGATAGTCGACTGACAACAGGTTAACAACCCCGTTCGGATTAATCTCGCACCGTGACTGGGGTCTACACTTTTGCGTGGCTAACAGTCTGATTAAGTTAGTATGCGATATGAAAACCGTGCGGTCTGGTAGTCACTAAACGGCTGTTTACAAACTTCTGGCCACATCTCCCGAAATATGTATTGAACTGTCCCGCCGTTCGTTAGAGACTAACCTGAAATATGTCGTTCAAACTCGATGCATCTACCTAAAAAGGTCGTGTTGTATTTTACCCCGCTCTCGCCTACAGTATTAAAACACGCACGTAGTTTCCATACAGAACGAACCGCTTGAAAAAGAACCAAACCGTGGATCTGATGTTGCGCATGCGTCTTTGGTAGGCAGTCTCTTCTCCTCTCCCGATATGGCTCTTCTAGAATAGTTTCCAAAATGACAGCGCCTTCAGCAAACACACGTAATTGTTTCCGTGCACTATATTCAGGCCCAATGCAGTTTATATGTGACCTGGAACGCGAAGGAAATATAATAACAAAATGCATAAACAGTTGTTCGCTTTTTTTGTTTGTTTTTCTTTTAAGTATTGCTACGTTATTTCTTCTTATCCCCTACGTAAAAAAAATGCGTTATTGCTGTCGAAAGTAAGCGTGTGGGTTTCGAACTCAGCCCTGGTGTTGAATGAATATCGGAAGAAGAAAAGAAAACTGGAAGATTAAGAGCGCAGAGTAGAATTGGCACAGTAGGAAAACGCTGCTCACCAGTTCTAAGCGTAGGTCACTGTCGAAACGCGTTAGTCTTAATGTGCTTCTCCCCTCGTGCTGCAGAATATATTTTCTGGTGTGTGTGGAATGCGTGTACTTGGGAATTCTTCTGGGACATCAATGAAAATCCCTTGCCTATTATATGAGTAGGGCCTATAATCGCAGGGCTACCCAGCCCTGTTCCTGGTGAAGTAGGACCATGCTGTAGGTTTTCACTCCAACCCAAACAAAGCGCACCTCATTCAACAGGTAGAAATCTCATTGAGCTGCTAATTAGTAGAATCAGATTAGCCAAATTAAGGTGGAAATGAAAACCTGCAGGATGGTAGGTCTTGAGGAACAGTGTTTGGGCCACCCTGAATAATCCCATTGGCACTGATGAGGTCACAGTTTAGAATGCATTTTTGCATTTAGCAAGCCCTTCTATCCAGACCGACTTACACACTCTGCATTTTTACGTTTATTGTACTCAGGAATTCAGCTAAGGCAGCCTATACCTTCTTCGTGGATACAAGGGCTGTGTCTGCATGGGTATAATCTTAGTCCCTTGGCGCTTGTCGTATTGATGTGTGCACAATGAAGTTCTGTTGTGGTATGCTAGCAGAGAAACAGCAAGTGCTTCATGAGCATCACACAGTTGCCTCCCGTCTAGTATATGTGTGACATTATTACTGGTGCAACGGCAGTGCCCCACCTGAATGTAAAAATGCTACTGTTCAATTTGCAAGCAGAGTTCCTTAACTGTTATGATGTGCTACCGTTCAGTCATGTCCAGTAATAAAGGCCTTGTTGATGAATTGCCATTCAACAGGGTCGTCTGAATATGAGCTCCTCGGCATGGCATACAAAAGTACTGTTGCCAAAGCAGTTAAAATTCAATGTGAAGTTTTTGTGCAAAGTCTTACTGCAGAACAACAGTATGCCCTGCAATGGACTGAAAAACTGCCCAGGGTGTATTCGTGCCTCTCGCCCAATGCACCTCCTGCAGCTCTGACCAGGAATAAGTGAGTATAGATAATGGATGGATTGATGGAAAACAACAATCATAAACAAATTTAAGCAGAAAATAATATAATTATGATAATCACATAACCGTTCTAAGTATAAAAAGCTTGTTTCAGGAGACTGTATGTTTGTGTAGGGTGTTTTCGTAATACTTCCTGATTTGTGATGGGACCCATTTTCTTGATTGCCAAAAAGTTCAACCTGGGAATTATAGGTTTTAGCTAGATTGTAGTGGTTGAGCTGAAATTGGCTTGTCAAATATTGTCAAATATCCAAAATAACCTTCATTGTACACGAAAAAAAACTTTCTGGGTCAAAACCAGACACTAAAACTAAAATAACATCAAAAAAAGAAGGAAAAATAAACAGAAAGTGAGCTTTTTCTTTTCAGGATATTCTAAAGCTATTTTTAAAATAATCTAAAGGACATCTGATCTAGCATTTGCCCGATGGAGCTGGAATCTATTCCTAACATGGCAGTGGAAAAGAAGTCACCATTTAACAATAGACCACACAGCAGTTTTTTTTTTTAATTTTTTTTTTTATTTTAAATCATTGTCTTTAATAAACCAGGTAAGTCCTTTGAGAACAAGATTTCACTGACAATGACAGGTCACAAGACAATAAGAGAGAAAATGAAATAGAATAATAATTAAGACAGCTGATTACGCAACCTGTAAACGTTCAAATGCAATCAGTGGTTCACCTGGGAGTTGGGGGGGGGGGGGGGGGTGGGCTTGGTGTCTCCTGTATTGAGGGCGATATGCACAGGGGGCCTAACCCCCCCCCCCCCCCCCCCCCCCAAAGTAAGACCTGAGCTCTCCTGAAGGAACTAAGAACAAGTTGTTTGGGGGGCGGGAGTGTGTGTACCATTTCTTAACAATTGAGATTGCCTGAGATAGTTTTACTCACTCATTACATTTTCACATTCCTTAAGATAGAATGTGTTTCCAATAAAATACAATTCAAATTTATTACATTGGACTTCACATAAACGTGCACTATTGAGGCCTGACGCCAATCCGTAAAATTAAACGGCTGTTATTCATTTGAAAATGTCAGTTTACTGCCAACCTCTGCCTCTATGCCCGCCCTGTCCATGCTGCTACCTTGAATTTTTTGAGCATAGCCAGCATTCTGTTCCTGATATCTTTGGTTGCCAGGGAATACACAATGGGGTTCAGACAGGACGGGATGCACGAGGCTAACGAGTAGTTCAGCATTCTGACATCCGGATTGAGGCGGAATAAGAAAAATTCAATTATGAACACCGTTACAAGTGGCACATAGAAAATCGCCACTAGAACGAGATGTTCTGTGCACGTTGCAAGTGCTTTGTACCTGCTCTCCACAGTTTTCATTCTAAACACGGCTGTCAAAATACAACCGTATGAAACGCCAGTTAAACTAAGGGGAACAAACACAATGAGTAAACTCAGAGAAGAGGCGGTAGCCCACTGCAATCGGTTATCATTGCAAGCTAGTCTGTACATGGGAGTGTAGTCACAGAAGTAGCTCTGCACGTTGACCGAATTACAGAAAGATAGCCTGGTCATGATTATGACCGCGAACACAATAACACTTATACAAAATGACCAAACAGTGACTAAAATACTGATCATGACGGGGATTGTGTTGATAGTACTCTGTCTCAGTGGGAAACATATCGCAATGAACCTGTCATAGGCAAGTACACTGAGCGAAAACGACTCTAATGAGACGAAACAGTAATAAAAAAACATCTGAGTCAAACACGCGTTGTAGGAAATAAAGTTATCTTTTGCGAGAAACATCTTGATCATACTGGGAATAATGGTTGTACTGAGCACCAAGTCGACGATCGCCAGATTAGCCACCGCAATGTACTTTGGAGTGTGCAGGCGATAATCTATCCATATAATGGACAGGATAAAGAAGTTGGCCAAAACCGTTACAATATAAACAACAGTGAGGAAACTTAAGTATAAATCAGTAAACTTCAAATGGGTAAATCCGACAATGTAAAATCCCACTGGTCTAATAATGGAGTCATTGGTGATTGATGTGATCAGAATGCCCATTGGTCGTGTTTGCCGTACAGGACCTCCGCGTGACTGCTTTTCCTCTGGGCCCTGAGAGAGAAACGGATGAATGGAAATCAATGAAAACATACAGCCACGTGACATTTCAGGCTAACGCTTCGTTCCCACTATATTTTTCATTTGCATGACGTTTAATATTTAGCTGATGCTCTGATCAATTGTTACACAGATTACATTTAGTCATGCAATACATTTGCACTATAGTGCTGGAGAGTGTATTTTCAATGGTATACAGCAGGGCAAGTCCAACTCTGTTCCTGGAGATGTACCATCCTGTAGCTTTTCACCGCACTGCCAACAAAACACACCTCATTCTACAGATAGAAATCTCATTGTTCTGCTGAATACTGGAGTCAGGTTTGACAAATTAGCGTCGGCATTAAAACCTGATGGTGGAACTCCAGGAACGGGGGTTGCCCATCCCTGTTCCTGGCATACTCATGTAGGCCTAACTCAATAAAATAAAATTGTTCAAAAGCAGATCAAATAAACCAGATCAACACTATCAAACCCTTGTGCTGGGGAAATTTGCCCAATGACATTTCATACTTCCAGCATCGTTGACATTTCTGAGCAGTGCGCATGTTCATTTCCCCTTGGGTAATTTCAGAATTTACGTATGATAGTATAACACTGACAATATATGCTTAAAACCGTTCGGCTCCAAAAGTAGTGCATGACGCATTACACACCCGGAATAAATCCCGTGTCCATTCTAAGTGAACGTGGTCGTTGGTCTTGGTGTTGAACGTTTAATCTACTTATCGTTAGCTATTTAGGTTATACTTAACTAATAAAATTAGTATATCCATGAGAAATAAATCATAGAACTATAAGTGCAAATACCTAATATAGTCTAACGACAAAGACAGCACGTGTACAATATTAAAACACATGCATTTAGTTTTCATAGGGAACGAACCGCTTAAGAAAGAACAAAACCGTGGATCTTAAATTACGCATGCGTCTGTGTAGCGTCTCTTCCTCTCCAGATGGCTCTTTTAGAATCGTTTCCAAAATGACGGCGCCTTCAGCAAACACACGTAATTGTTTCCGTAGGCTGTATTCAGGCCCAATGCAATTAATTTGAGACCATGAACGCGAAGGAAAAATGATAACAAAATGCGTAAACAGTTGTTTGCTTTTTTGTTTTTCTTTTATGTATTACTAGGTTCTTTCTTCTTAACCCCCCATGCAAAAAGAAAAAAAAAATGCGTTTTCGCTGTCGAAAGTAAGCGTGTGGCTTTCGAACTCAGCCCTGGTGTTGAATGAATTTCGGAAAAGAAAAAAAAAAAACTAGAAGATTAAGAGTGCAGAGTAGAATTGGTGGCACAGTAGGAAATCGCTGCTCACCAGTTCTCAGCGTAGGTCACTGTCGAAACGCGTTAGTCTTAATGTGCTTTTCCCCTCGTGCTCCAGAATATATCTCCTGGTGTGTGTGAAATGCGTGTACCTGCGAATTCTTCAGGGGACATAAATGAGGGTCCCTTGTCTGTTAAATTCGTATAATCCCAGGGCTACCCAAACCCTGTTCCTGGTGATGTAACACCATCCTGTAGGCTTTCATTCCAACCCCAACAAAGCACACCTCATTCAACAGGTACAGATCTCATTTAACTGCTAATTAACCGAAGCAGGTATGCCAAATTAAGGCGTAAATTAAAACCTACAGGATGGTAGGTCTCCAGAAACAGTGTTTGGGAGCTCTGGATAATCTCATTGGTGCAACGAATTTCGCCATTTAGCAGACCGTCTTATCCAGAGCGATTTACACACCTTTTTTTAACATAATATTTACATTGCATCCATTTATACAGCTGGATATATACTGAAACAATGCAGGTTAATTACCTTGCTCATGGGTACAACTGAAATGTCCTACCCAGGAATCCCTATGACCTTTAGATTACAAGGCAAATTCCTTACCCATTATACTACACTGCCGCCCATGGTGAAAGTTAAGTGAGATCGTTTTAAAACCACTGGCTATGTTAACCCAGATATGGTGCATATCTTAACAAACATTGCACACAAGTTATATAACAGCACATCAGTATTACAGGTTACAACATATTGCAGTTAATTTAGTGCATTTTGGGTTCCATTTAGTTTTTTAATTCATTCTTTGTGCAATTTGCATTCAATTGAGTATTATCTAACTCATCTGCAAGCATGCTCGTATGAATACATTAAGACTGCTAGAAACGTATTTACAGTAAATATCTACAATAGCCTTCATTGTACAGAAAACCTTTCTGGGTCAAAAACTAAAGTAAAAAAATAAAAACAAAAGAAACACATTTAACGTTTGCTTCCTGGAGCAGGAAACTATTCCTAACATGTCAGTAGAAATGTAAAGTAACAGTCACCATTTGAAAGTAGACTTCAGAGAAGTTTTTTTTTTTTAATCATTATTTTTAATAAACCATGTAGGTGCACGGAGAACATTTACCAATTAAATGGATCTTATTCATTTTAAAATGTAAGTTTGCTGCAACTTTTGGCTCTACGCTTGCCCTGTCCACGCTGCTACCTTGACTTTCTGGAGCATAGCCAATATTCTGTTCCTGATTTCTTTAGTTGCCAGGGAATACACAATGGGGTTCAGACAGGACGGGATGCACGAGGCTAACGAATAGTTCAACATTCTGACATCCGGATTGAGGCGGAATAAGAAAAATTCAATTATGAACACCGTTACAAGTGGCCCATAGAAAATCGCCACTAGAACGAGATGTTCTGTGCACGTTGCAAGTGCTTTGTACCTGCTCTCCACTGTTTTCATTCTAAACACGGCTGTCAAAATACAACCGTATGAGACGCTGATTAAACTAAGGGGCACGAACATAATGAGTAAACTCAGAGAAGAGGCAGTAGCCCACTGCAAACGGTTATCATTGCAAGCTAGTCTGTACATGGGAGTGTAGTCACAGAAGTAGCTCTGCACGTTGACCGCATTACAGAATGACAGCCTGGTCATGATTGCGACCGAGAACACAACAACACTCACACAAAATGACCAAACAGTGACTAAAATACTGATCATGACGGGGATTGTGTTGATAGAGCTCTGTCTCAGTGGGAAACATATCGCAATGAACCTGTCATAGGCAAGTACACTGAGAGAAAACGACTCTAATGAGACGAAACAGTAATAAAAAAACATCTGAATCAAACATGCGTTGTAGGAAATAAAGTTATCTTTCGCGAGAAACATCTTGATCATACTGGGAATAATGGTTGTACTGAGGACCAAGTCGACGATCGCCAGGTTAGCCACTGCAATGTACTTTGGAGTGTGCAGGCGATAATCTATCCATATAATGGACAGGATAAAGAAGTTGGTCAAAACCGTTACAATATAAACAACAGTGAGGAAGCTTAAGTATAAATCAGTAAACTTCAAATGGGTAAATCCGACAATGTAAAATCCCACTGGTCTAATAATGGAGTCATTGGTGATTGATGTGGTCAGAATGCCCATTGGTCGTGTTTGCCGTACAGGACCTCCGCGTAACTTCTTTTCCTCTGGGCCCTGAGAGAGAAACGGATGAAAGGAAATCAATGAAAACATACAGCCAAGTGACATTTCAGGCTAACGCTCCGTTCCCACTACATTTCTCATTTGCATGACATTTAATATTTAGCTGATGCTCTGATCTGTTGTTACACAGATTACATTTAGTCATACAATACATTTGCACTATAGAGCTGGAGAGTGTATTTTCAATGGTATACAGCAGGGCAGGTCCAACCCTGTTCCTGGAGATGTACCATCCTGTAGCTTTTCACCGCACTGCCAACAAAACACACCTCATTCTACAGATAGAAACCTCATTGTTCTGCTGAATACTGGAGTCAGGTTTGACAAATTAGCGTCGGCATTAAAACCTGATGGTGGAACTCCAGGAACGGGGGTTGCCCATCCCTGTTCCTGGCATACAGGGTTTGTGGCCCAGCTGGAAATGGAACCCACAGGCATTCAGTCATATTCCTCTAACAAATATGCAACAATGAGAACCAAGCTAGCCATTGATCAGGAACAGGTGATTAGCTTATACTACATTTTTTATTTAGTGCTTGGAAGGCTAAAATACGTTGCAACTTTTCTGCAGTAGTTTAAACCCATATTTAATTTAAAATTAAAATTTTGTGTCTGCTTACTCATGTAGGCCTAACTCAATAAAATAAAATTGTTCAAAAGCAGATCAAATAAACCAGATCAACACTATCAAACACTTGTGCTGGGGAAATTTGCCCAATTACATTTCATACTTCCAGCATCGTTGACATTTCTGAGCAGTGCGCATGTTCATTTCCCCTTGGGTAATTTCAGAATTTACGTATGATAATATAACACTGACAATATATGCTTAAAACCGTTCGGCTCCAAAAGTAGTGCATGACGCATTACGCACCCTGAATAATTCCCGTGTCCATTCTAAGTGAACGTGGTCGTTGGTCTTGGTGTTGGACGTTTAATCTACTTATCGTTAGCTATTCAGGTTATACTTCACTAATACAATTAGAATATCCATGAGAAATAAGTCATAGAACTGTAAGTGTAAATAACTAATATAGTCTAACGACAAAGACAGCACGTGTACAATATTAAAACGCATGCATTGGTTTTCATAGAGAACGAACCGCATAAGAAAGAACAAAACCGTGGATCTTAAATTACGCATGCGTCTGTGTAGCGTCTCTTCCTCTCCAGATGACTCTTCTAGAATCGTTTCCAAAATACACGTAATTGTTTCCGTAGGCAATATTCAGACCCAATACAATTAATTTGAGACCGTGAACGCGAAGGAAAAATGACAACAAAATGCGTAAACAGTTGTTTGCTTTTTTGTTTTTCTTTTATGTATTACTACGTTCTTTCTTCTTAACCCCCTACCAAAAAGGAAAAAAATGCGTTTTCGCTGTCGAAAGTAAGCGTGTGGCTTTCGAACTCAGCCCTGGTGTTGAATGATTTTCGAAAAAAAAAAAGAAAAAAAAAACTGGAAGATTAAGAGTGCAGAGTAGAATTGGTGGCACAGTAGGAAAATGCTGCTCACCAGTTCTCAGCGTAGGTCACTGTCGAAACGCGTTAGTCTTAATGTGCTTTTCCCCTCGTGCTCCAGAATATATCTCCTGGTGTGTGTGAAATGCGTGTACCTGGGAATTCTTCAGGGGACATAAATGAGGGTACCTTGCCTGTTAAATTTGTATAATCCCAGGGCTACCCAAACCCTGTTCCTGGTGATGTAACACCATCCTGTAGGCTTTCATTCCAACCCCAACAAAGCACACCTCATTCAACAGGTACAGATCGCATTTAACTGCTAATTAGCCGAAGCAGGTATGCCAAATTAAGGCGTAAATTAAAACCTACAGGATGGTAGGTCTCCAGGAACAATGTTTGGGAGCTGTGAATAATCTCATTGGTGCAATGAATTTCGGCATTTAGCAGACCGTCTTATCCAGAGCGATTTACACAACTTTTTTTTAACATAATATTTACATTACATCCATTTATACAGCTGGATACTGAAACAATGCAGGTTAAGTACCTTGCTCATGGGTACAACTGAAATGTCCTACCCAGGAATCCCTATGACCTTTAGATAACAAGGCAAATTCTTTACTCATTATACTACACTGCCGCCCATGGTGAGAGTTAAGTGAGATCGTTTTTAAACCACTGGCTATGTTATCTCAGATATGATGCATATCTTAACAAACATTGCACACAAGTTATATAACAGCACATCAATATTACAGGTTACAACACATTGCAGTTACTTTGGTGTATTTTGGGTTCCATTTAGTTTTTTTATTCATTCTTTGTGCAATTTGCATTCAATTGAGTATTATCTAACTCATCTGTAAGCATGCTCATATGAATACATTAAGACTGCTAGAAACGTATTTACAGTAAATATCTAAAATAGCCTTCATTATACACAAAAACTTTCTGGGTCAAAAACTAAAGTAAAAAAATAAAAAGTAAAGAAACACATTTAACGTTTGCTTCCTGGAGCAGGAAACTATTCCTAACATGTCAGTAGAAATGTAAAGTAAAAGTCACCATTTGAAAGTAGAATTCAGAAGTTTTTTTTAAAAAAAAAAACATTATTTAAAAAAAATAAATAAATAAAAAAACAGGTAGGTGCACGGAGAACATTTACCAATTAAATGAATTTGGCTCTACGCTTGCCCTGTCCACGCTGCTACCTTGACTTTCTGGAGCATAGCCAATATTCTGTTCCTGATTTCTTTAGTTGCCAGGGAATACACAATGGGGTTCAGACAGGACGGGATGCACGAGGCTAACGAATAGTTCAGCATTCTGACATCCGGATTGAGGCGGAATAAGAAAAATTCAATTATGAACACCGTTACAAGTGGCACATAGAAAATCGCCACTAGAACGAGATGTTCTGTGCACGTTGCAAGTGCTTTGTACCTGCTCTCCACGGTTTTCATTCTAAACACGGCTGTCAAAATACAACCGTATGAGATGCTGGTTAAACTAAGGGGCACGAACACAATGAGTAAACTCAGAGACGAGGCAGCGGCCCACTGCAATCGGTTATCATTGCAAGCTAGCCTGTACACAGGGGTGTAGTCACAGAAGTAGCTCTGCACGTTGACCGCATTACAGAATGACAGCCTGGTCATGATTGTGACCGAGAACACAACCACACTCACACAAAATGACCAAACGGTGACTAAAATACTGATCATGACGGGGATTGTGTTGATAGAGCTCTGTCTCAGTGGGAAACATATCGCAATGAGCCTGTCATAGGCAAGTACACTGAGAGAAAACGACTCTAATGAGACGAAACAGTAATAAAAAAACATCTGAATCAAACATGCGTTGTAGGAAATAAAGTTATCTTTTGCGAGAAACATCTTGATCATACTTGGAATAATAGTTGTACTCAGCACCAAGTCGACAATCGCGAGATTAGCCACCGCAATGTATTTTGGAGTGTGTAGGCGATGATCTATCAATATAATGGAAAGGATAAATGAGTTGAACAAAACCGTTACAATATAAACAACAGTGAGGAAAATGAAATATAAATGAGTAAACTTTAAAAACGTAAATCCGACGATATAAAATCCTGCTGGTCTCATGACGGAGTCGTTTGTGATCGAAGTGACAAGAATTCCCATTGCGCGTGTGCGGCCTTCAGGACCTCCGCGTGACTGCTTTTTTTCTGGTCCCTACGAGAGAAACAGATGAATGGCAATCAATGAAAACATACAACCACGTGACAATTCGGCTAATGTTCTGTACTCATTACCTCTAATTTACATAACATTTTAACATTTTTCTGACGCTCAGATCTATATTAATATATATATAATATTCTTTTTTTTTCATATAATATATTCATATAGTTGGATATTTCAGCAAGATTAGTGCTTTTCAATGATGTACATCACGCGAACGTCTTTGGGTAGACAGTTTCTTGAATTGTTTCGAAAAAGACGACGCGTTCACAAGATTTCACATAATTATTGCAGTAGGTTATATTCAGACATAGGCAAATACAGTTAATGTGTGACCAAGAACACAAAGGAAAAGTAAGAGCAAAATGCGTAAGCAGTTCTTCACTTATTTGTTTTTTTATTTATTGCGTTATCGTTGTCGAAAGTGAGCGTGTGGAAACATTCCTCAGCCCTCGTGCTGAATGAATTGCGGAAAAAAACGGAAAGATTACGAGCGCAGAGTAGAATTAGCACAGCAGGAAAACGCAACTCACCAGTTCTCAGCATCGGTGACTGTCGAAACGCGTTTGTCTTAATGTGCTTCTCCCCTCCTGCTCCAGAATATATCTCCTGGTGTGTATGGGGTGTGTGTACTTGGGAATTCTTCAGGGGACATTAATGAGAATCCCTTGCCTGTTGAATTCGTATAATCCCTGGGCTACCCAAACAATGGTCCTGGTGATGTAATGCCTTCCTGTAGTGGGTTTTCACTCCAACCCCAACAAAGCACACCTCATTCAACAGGTAGAAAATCTAATTGAGCTGCTAATTAGGTATGCCAAATTAAGGTGGAAATGAAAACATACAAAATACATACAGGTATTCCAAATTAAGGAAATGACAACCGACAGGATGGTAGGTCTCCAGTGATCTCTCTGTCTCTCTCAATAGCTAATGGTATCCAGCTAGCTAGTGAGAGATATAGATGACTAGCAATAGCTTGCTCTCTAGTGGTATATACAACTCAGCGTATTTTGGTGCCAATGTGACTGATTTTGATAGAATAAGCCAAGTACCTGCCATGGTGATGGCCCAACTGAAATTATAACAGGCAGGCACGATGGCCTACTAGAAGCCAGCAAACTTTTGCAACTTGGCTACCTTCTTCCAGGTTCATTTTCTCTTTAACTTTCTGTGATCCACTTTTATGTGCATGAGGCATTTTGATTTGCTTTGCTGTAGCCAGGACTCCTTTTGAGTCTCACCCCCAAAACTAGCTAACCCTGCTGGGAAGAAAGAGCTTAGGTCAGCAGTGACTTCCATGAATTTATCCTGGTTAATGCTCACCTGGTGCTGGCGTAATTGGTGATAAAACCTTCTGGGCCAAAATCAGACACAAAAAAACTAAAATAAGATCAAACAAATAAATGAGAAGACCAGAAAGTGGACTATCCCTTTCAATGCCATCTAGAGCTATTCTTAGAATTAAAAAAAAAAAAAAAAAAAATCAATAGGGCATCTTATCATTAAACATTTGCCTGCTGGAGCTGGAAACTAATCTGAACATATCAGTAGAAAAGCGAAGTTGTAATTTGAAAGTAGACCACAAGGAAGTTTTTTTATTTTATTTTATTTTTTTTTAAATGTCATTATCTTTATTAGGCCATCAAGGTCTTTTGAGAGCAAGGTTTCACTAAAAATGACTTACTAGAGTATTATACGAGGATCACAAAACAATGAAAGAGAAATTTAACAAAATAATAATTAAGACAGTTGATAACACAACCTATAAACACTCAAATGTAAATATTGGTTCACCATGGGGTTGGAGGACTCCAGTTTGCACAGGACAAAGTACAGGGGTCTGACAGGTTAGGGAGTGGTTCTTTCAAAAAAATATGTAATTCTAATGGTAAATTTTCAAATGTGTTTCCCCAGCTCTGTCAGAGGTAAAATTGTACAAGAAGTTTGAGCAGCCCTACAGTGGGTCATACCATTTCTTCACAGGTGAGATTACCTGAGCTAGCTTGACTCAGTCATTACATTAGCACATTATACATCCATCCATCAATTATCTATACCCACTTATGCTGGGTAGGGTTGCGGGGGGGGGGGGGGGGGGGGGGGGGGGGCAGACTGGAGCCTATCCCAGCGTGCATTAGGCAAGAGAGTGCTACCCACTGCACCACTGCTCCTCCCATGAGCTCATTATGTAAGAGTGATTATGTTTACAAGAAAATACCATTCAAATTTATTACGTTGGACTTCACATAAACATGCCCTATTGACGCCAGTCACCAAGCCGTGTAATGAAATGGATGTTATTTATTTGAAAATGTAAATTCAATGCAATGTTTGGCTCTACGGCCGCCCTGCCCTGGCTGTTATCTTGGCTTTCCGGAGCATAGCCAGCACTCTGCTCCTGATATCTTTGGTTGCCAGGGAATACACAATGGAGTTCAGACAGGGCGCCGTGCACGCGGCCAACGACAAGTTCAGAATCCGGACGTCCGGATCGAGTTTGAAGAAGAAATGTTCGATGATGTACACCAGTATGACCGGCACGTAGAAAATCGCAACGAGAACGAAATGTTCCGTGCAAGTTAACAGTGTTTTGCACCGGCTGTTTACATTTTTCATTCTGAACACGGCTGTCAAAATGCAGATGTACGACATAATGATTAAACTAAGGGGCACAAACACAATGAGTAAACTCAGAGAAGAGGCAGTGGCCCACTGCAATCGGTTATCATTGCAAGCTAGTCTGTACATGGGAGTGTAGTCACAGAAGTAGCTCTGAACATTGAGCGAATTACAGAAAGACAGTCTGGTCATGATTATGACCGCGAACACAACAACACTTATACAAAGTGACCAAACAGTGACTAAAATACTGATCATGATGGGGATCGTGTTGATAGTACTCTGTCTCAGTGGGAAACATATCGCAATGAACCTGTCATAGGCAAGTACATTGAGGGAAAACGACTCTAATGAGACAAAACAGTAATAGAAAAACATCTGAGTCAAACATGCGTTGTAGGAAATAAAGTTATCTTTCGCGAGAAACATCTTGATCATATTAGGAATAAGGGTTGTACTGAGCACCATGTCAACGATCGCCAGATTAGCCACCGCAATGTACTTCGGGGTGTGTAAGCGGTGATCTATGCATATGATGGAAAGCATAACAGAGTTGGACAAAACTGTTACAATATAAACGACGGTGAGGAAAATTAAGTATAAATTAGTAAACTTAAAAAAAGTAAATCCAACAATGTAAAATCCTGCTGGTCTAATGATGGAGTCGTTTGTGATGGAAGTGACAAGAATTCCCATTGCGCATGTGCGGCCTTCAGGATCTCCGTGTGACTGCTTTTCCTCTGGGCGTTGAGAGAGAAACAGATGAATGGCAATCAATGAAAACGTATAACCACGTGACGATTCAGACTAATATCGCCCATTACCTGTTATTTACTTAACATTTTAATATTTAGCTGATATTCAAATTGTCAATGACGTAGGCTACATCAGCGGTTCCTAAACTCGGTCCTGCCCATCACCCCCTCCCCCCCCCCCCCCCCCCCCCCCTCCACCGAGTATGCTGGTTTTCGTTCCAACCACAATTTCAATTCCAGAATTTAAGCAATAGGTTTATTTTCTTAATGTATTTCGAAGTGTGTAGGCGATGATCTATCCATATCCGTCGTTTTTTTTCTTTTTTTTTTTTTTTTTTTTTTTTTTAGTATTTACTCCATCCACGGAGTTAAATGTTACCTTTCACTCCTAGCACTTTCGGTCAGATTGCTAGTGAATGGTATGTCCCAGAAACGCCATTGTGGAGTGTAATCATAGACGAGGGACGTAGGTTGTTCCTCTTAAAATGATTAATCTATCTCTTGTAATGTTTTCAGAATCAAGCCAAACACGAAAACCGTTAGTCATTTCCCCGCTCTCCCTTATATATTGCTAATTTCTGTATTTCATCACACATACATTACACAAAATATTTAAATAGATTGATTGATTAAATAGATTTTCCATATGGCATTGTAAAATATGTTTTATAGTCTACGGGCAATTACAGCAGTTTTACAGTATTAAAACAAATACATGTAGTTTTAATGCAGGAATGACCGCCTAAAAAAGAGGAACAAACGGTGATGGCGATGTCACGCAAGCGTCTTTGGGTCGACCGTCGCCTCTCCCGATATCGCTCTTGAATTACTTCCTAAATGACAGCGCCTTCAAAAGACCCGTGCAATTCTTTCAAAAGGCTATATCCAGGCTTATTGCAGTTAATATGTAACCAAAAACACGAAGGAAAAGGAAGAGCACAATGCGTCAAGTGTCGTTCATTCGTTGTTCGTTTTATTTTTCCTCTATGTTTTTACTACGCCCCCCAAATATATTTTTTTGAATATCTTCCTCTTTAGGTGAACATCAAGCAAACCGATCGCGATGTTATGAACACCTTTCTATTTCCGTTTAACGTCTATGTAAGCCTGCATTGTCCACTAGCTGTGTCTATTGCACATACACGTCGAAGTTAAATGCGCGGAAACGTTCACACGCAGCCCTGGCGTCTGTAAGAATTGCGGAAAAAACGAAACCGTTCAAGGCACAGGGCAGAAATTGCGCGGAAGGAAAACGCTACTCACCAGTTCTCCTCAGCATACGTCACTGTCGAAACCCGTTAGTCTTAATGTGCTTCTCCCGTCGCACTGCAGAATATATCTCCTGGTGTATATGTATTGAGTGTGCGCACATGGGAAATCTACTGGGACATCAGTTGCCTCCCCTGCTTTTTGAATTTGTAATTCCATTGGTACATAATAGGTATTGATGAGGTTACAGTTCACATAGCATTTTTTTAATTATTTTTTTTTTTTTAGCAGAACCTCTTCTCCCAGAGGATGTACACACTCTGCGTTTTTTCTGTGCAATACAGTGTATTTGTATAGCAATTCAGCTTAGGTAACTTACCTTCTGCATGTTTATAACAACAATGTCCACCAGGGCATAAACATACAACTGTTGAAGTTACAAGCTCAGTTCCTTTACCATTGTGGTACACTAACATTCAGTCATGCAACCATAAATGCCTAGGTGAGTAAGTGATTTTCAAAAGGGTCTAAATTTGAGCTCCTTTGCTTGGGAAACCAAAGCAGTTGACTACATTATGAAGCGTTTCAACCAGTTTTTCACCGAAGAAAAATACAGAACATATGAACATATTTCAGATAAAAAGTAATATTAGAAAAATAGATCAATTCTAGCCAGGGGGGTGCTGAAATTGTATAGTTTCCTTAGCATCCCGCTATGCACACATGCTCCCGTGTCCACACGCATACACAGTAAAATGTCCAGAGTTAATTCCACTCTAACAGTGTTAATTGAACTCTTAACAGACTACATTTGGTCCTGTTATGAGTCGAATTAACACTGTTTGGGTTAAATATACTGTTACGTCCCTCCGCCTCAGGTGGGGGCGCTGGCCGTTTGGACACATGCGTGTCTTATTACAATTAATTGAGAGCACCTGTGGCGGTGCCCTTTTAAGAAGCCTGGAGTCGGCTTCTCAGGAGATGGGAGCTTTTTCTCCTCACCTCGCGACCACGGCCGGGTCTTGATTTTATTTTGTGTTTTAGTATCTCTTAAGGATTGTTGAAGAAAGTTACTGGTTATTTTTGGGAAGCCTTGGTGTTAGCATCGTTATGTTTGCGGGTGTTGAGAGCAACCGTAACATAAATGGGGGCTCGTCCGGGATCTTACCCTTTGGAGTTTTAAACTTTCTGTTCTTAGCCTGCTTAGCTTAGCCGCCGGGCGGGTCCAAGGGACTTGTCACTTTATTGTTTTTCCTTTTTTGTTTTTGGTGGTTAATATGAGTGGGGGTACGCTTCGGGGCACTGAGGTCGACTAGTCAAGTGGTCTGCTGACAGTGCTCACGAGTTTAGCGTTCAAAGTCGCCCCGAGCGCAGAAAACCACTGAAGACTAGTTTATTGAGTTAGTTTTTTCTGTTTGGTTAGGTAGGATCGGGGAAGCCCACAATAGAGTTGAATGGTAGCGCCTCTGATTGGTTTAATTACTGTGGATTGGTATCACCTGTTTCGTCCAGCTGGGCCGATTGAGCTGGGGAAAGGAGAGAATCGTTCGTCTTGTATGGTTTTTTTTTTTTTTTTTTTTTTTTGTTGTTGATAGCGCTGTTCAGTTTTATAACTGGGAGTAACCTGGACGCCTAAACATTTAGGCTACGTAAAGTTTTTGTTACTCTCTTGTTATCGGTGCTTCGTGATAATTGTCTGTCAGCTGATCCTCCTGCACGGTGTTTTGCTTACAGCGTTAGGCCACGTTAGACTGGTTTAGCACAGACGGTCTTTCGATTAACGGACTTCGCGTCTCTTGCTTTCTTGTTCCTTTTTGTGGAGTATACTCGTGCATTTGTCGTTTTCCGAATATTGAGTCTCGTACCTTGTCCGTTTCATGTTAGCCTGGTAGTGCTTCTGCTTCGGTCCTAGACTATTATATTGCGGAACCCTCCGATAAACTGCTCGAGCCTCGAGATGTAACGTTCAGTTTGCTCGAGTGTCTGTGTACTTGCACATGGTATTATAGACTAATAGTCCCTTGCTTTTAATGAACATCCTTTCACTACCATTATTTAATTGAATTGCCAACTATGCTATGGCTGAGTCTGGATGCGAGTATTTATTTGAATTCAGTCGGCTAGCTGTGGGATCTGAATGTGCATCAATTGTATGGCTGGCAAGTGAGAGTTCCTGCGGCGCCGCATGCGTGCGGCGCGCGTAGAGTTCCTGCGGCGCCGCATGCGTGCGGCGCGCGTAGAGTTCCTGCGGCGCCGCATGCGTGCGGCGCGCGTAGAGTTCCTGCGGCGCCGCATGCGTGCGGCGCGCGTAGAGTTCCTGCGGCGCCGCATGCGTGCGGCGCGCGTAGTGTTCCTGCGGCGCCGCATGCGTGCGGCGCGCGTAGTGTTCCTGCGGCGCCGCATGCGTGCGGCGCGCGTAGAGTTCCTGCGGCGGCGCATGCGTGCGGCGCGCGTAGAGTTCCTGCAGCGTTTCTGTGTCTGTCTCCCCTTGTTTGTCTTCCCTTGTTCACTTTTTTGTTTTGGGGACTGGTGTCCCCCGCTGGTGGTGGGGGTGTTACGTCCCTCCGCCTCAGGTGGGGGCGCTGGCCGTTTGGACACATGCGTGTCTTATTACGATTAATTGAGAGCACCTGTGGCGGTGCCCTTTTAAGAAGCCTGGAGTCGGCTTCTCAGGAGATGGGAGCTTTTTCTCCTCACCTCGCGACCACGGCCGGGTCTTGATTTTATTGTGTTTTAGTATCTCTTATGGGTTGTTGAAGAAAGTTACTGGTTATTTTTGGGAAGCCTTGGTGTTAGCATCGTTATGTTTGCGGGTGTTGAGAGCAGCCGTAACATATACACTGGGCATTTTACTGTGTACAAACACATACGCAAACTACTCTTCTTCGCCAATAAAAAACTTCATGAAATCGTTTAAAGCACAATCTCAACTTTAATTGGCATAGCACATCAGTTATATTACTGTGCATGAATATGACATTAAAAATATATGCAGTTACTTTTATTTTATTAATCTGTTTTATTTATCATTTAATTTTTCTCATTTTTATCACACTGTCCTGTGCACTCCAAGACATCATTACATGAACGAAACATCTACAACACGTTAGTCAATATATCTCATGAAACACGTTTTGAAAAATAATCGACGAAATCATATTTGCAGCGGGTCTCCAGTGTTCCCAATCACAACGAGGTGTATTTGAGCTAATTTAAGTTTGAATGAAAGACTGAGACTTTTATAGGTCATAAAATAACAACACAGTCCGCAATTCGCGTGTTTTCCCTCTCCCGTTATGTTAATTATAACAGAATGTCTATTTGTACCCGGGTGAGAATAGTCAGCTATTCGGCTATTTACACCCGGCCCCCTCACCCCCCGCCCCCCGGTTCCACAAAGCCCAACAAGCTGTGGCTGTAGCCACTTACATGTTGTGTTAACAAGTTTGTAAGTCCCGGTTCTGAAGCACAACACGCTACGACTCGGGATCGGAGTTAATGTGAGTCCATGTGGCGGTCCCCGATGCCCGCTACTGGGTGGCAGAGGCTGTCAGACTTGGTCCGGCCTTATGGAAAAACCCCCTCACCTTTGTCCTTTACGCGGTACAGCAGATCAGGACTCTGATGCTGTTCCTAAAATATACATAGACTGCATATCCACATACAGTATCTAACGTGTGCCCTGGTGCAAATAGCATTGTTGGCTATGGACACCTGGGTGCTAATAGCATCTGCCTAATTATAATTGCTGGGCCTAGCTAAGGCCAAAACCTTTGCTGGTTTGTTTGTAGTCCTATTTAAAAAGTGTCCTGGATTCCTTCTTGTTAAAAAAAAAATAAATAAAAAAATAAGGTGATTTTTTTTTCATGGCCGTTATATTTCTTACAGGATGTTCATCTAATAATTTAATCTAATCACACAAATATTAATTGGATTCATTTTGTGACTAAATGATGAAATGAAAACATTTATTTATGACTAAAAATCCATTAAATAATGTGTCACTTGAGGAAAACGATACATGTAACTATGCACTATTGCACTAGTCGTTCTCAATCTCGGTTCTGGGGACCCTTGTGTATGCTGGCTTTTGCTATTGCCGATCTCTTGCTTAATTGCGGCAGTTGAACGCATGTGTTTTATTCGTTTCATAAATGGTTGAATTCTTCATTATCTGCCGACTGGTTGGCATGAGTGTCAAAGAGCCCATTGATTTGCCTCAGTTTTTAATTTGATCAGTTAAAATTCCGCCCTCTTTTTACGCAGTTGTTTACAACACAACACAATGAGAATGTGGGACTTTTATTCTTTATGGTCTGCATCACTATTTCTTACATAGCGTGGCTTCAGAGGATATATAATCTCTCAAAACATGAAAAGTGTCTTAAGAAACAATAACAATTTCTTAAAATTCTGGGATTGCAATTGTGGTTGAAACGAAAACCAGCATACACAGGGAGTGAGTTTGAAAACTACTGCACTGTTCCTTCAAATACAAAACAACAAATAACCAAAAAGTGACTGGTAGCCTACATCCAGTAGGCCTACGATTCTTAAATAAAGAGGTCGCCTAATATCTCAACTGCTAGGAGATTTTTTTTTCAGATTTCTCAGGTACTTTTTAATTTGCTCCAATATCTCCTCGGTTTTTAGAGAGTAGATAATTGGGTTTAAAAGTGGTGGGATAGAACCGGACAAAGACGTGTTGAGAATTCTGGTGTCCGTATCAATGTTCACATTAGCCCAAGCCACGATGTAAGTAACGAAAAAAGGTACGAAAAATATAGCAACCAAAATTAAATGCGAAGAACACGTTTGAAACGCTTTCCATCTACCCTCCGATGATTTAATTTTCAAAATGGCGTAAATAATGAACAAGTATGTCACAGCTATGAAGCCAAAAGGAACAAAGTACAAGGCTATAGTGGTCAAAGCGGCCATAAACCAGTTCTTAGAATAATCACCGCAAGCGATCTTAAAGACAGGGCCGTGATCACAGAAGAAGCTGTTGACAATAGTCGATTTACAGTACGCCAGAGGGGGAATCAAGGCAACCATCACCACGTCTATGATAAGCGGTATTGACCACGACACAGTAATAACCAGCATCATTTTGCTGTTGGTATTTAAAACATTGCTTCGTAATGGGAAACAAATGGCGATGAGCCTGTCGTAGGCCAAAACGCAGAGAGCAAACGATTCCATCGATGCGAAATAATCGACGAAGAACATTTGTGCCAAGCAAGGGTCGTAGTACACAAATTTTGAACCAAAGACATACATGTGAACAGCTTGAGGAATCAGAGCGGAGCTGAAACTAACGTCCACCACTGCCAGGCTGAACACGGCCATGTACTTTGGAGTGTGGAGGTTTTCTGTAAACCATATGACCAACATCAAGATTGCATTTGACACAAGTGTCAGGACGTAAACAACCGCCAGAAATATGAAGTAGTATTCTCCATGTTTTAGCGCGTAGAAACCTCTGATGTAGAATCCGACGGGGCGGGTGAAGTTGCTCAGGTCTTGTGTTGTTGTCTCCATTGACAACCGGCTTGACTTCTGTGTTTCAATCTGAAGTAGCCTACATACAAGAAAAAATTAAAAGAAGAAAACAGACAAAAGACAGTTGACGTCAAGTTCGCCTTTATCAAAAACACTCATAAAATATTTAGTATATTAAAAACTACAAACTTAGCGGGACGTTCAAATTAACAGCAATTTCAAAATACTTTTAAGCGACACTTGGGTTATTAATAATATTATTTTGTTTGCGTTTGCTTCATGTCACATGTTTTGGAAGCCACTGAACACAATCGGAAAAGAATAGTTTCAAAATAAAAGACGTTGGCAAATATACCCCTTGCTTAAGAATGTCACTCAAAGTTTCACTAAAGTCTTTAGTTTAACTTAATGCAAAGCTAAAGGGTAAATGCAAGTGTCCAAATGTGAAACATATTGCTTTCAAAAAATTCTATACATACTTGTATGAAGGGTTGAAATGCAACGCCAGTGCACCGTGCACGGTCCAGGATGAACTCTGAAGAATGATCCGGACTACCCATATTTTTATAGCTTGTGCGGGACGTCAGGCAGGATGATAGTACATCTAACGTCCTCTAGGGGTTCACGTAGCCTATGTGATCAACTAGTTAACTTTCTCTGGTACACAAAAGCTGCGGCATAATTAGCCGCGCTTGCAAACCGCGTCTCTTGTGGTGCAATTAAATGGCCCTTTTCTTCCAAGAAATATAGGATAGCTCAGATCTCTGAGTGCTGTGTTTAAGTCTGCGGTTTGGGAGGGCTGGTCTCATCTGACCATAAGGCCTGGTTCTTTTCGAAGTTGCAATGGCTGTTGGCCATACTTCTGTTGTCCATGGTCCTGAATGTCTCCCAGGATTCAAGTGAAAGCAGATAACATCTTTGATATAAGAATCGAATAAAACTTTCACGTGAGAATCCGGATTTCCTTAACTTTTACAGTTGTATACAAAAGCTCCTCCTTTGATTAGAAATGCTAATAAATAAATAAATAAATAAATAAACAAAATAAACCTGGGGCTTTTTTTGCCCCTTTACAGTGGTGTATTAAAAGGGCAACTACTTTGGATGTGTATGCACAGCTATTGAAACACTGCATCTTCAAATAAACGTCTCCAATGACTTGTCTGCATTTCACTAGCTGTCAGAATGTGTTTTTGAGTGAATGTACACACTGAACAGAGAAACAATGATAACTGCTGAACGATATTTCGCCGGGTGCATAGTGTAAACGACGAAGCTAAATCAAGGGCAATCCTGCCGTTGTAATTCCAACCGCTGGATGGTAGACTGACCTCACGGTAATGACGTAATCGGCGAAAAATGCGGCGCAGTCCGCACTCCCGTGCATTCCGATGCAGCGTACACTGTCTGAGTTAAATTAACTCTGGACATTTTACTATGTACAAACACATATTGAAACTACTCTTCTTCAGCAATAAAAAGGCAACACAAAACAGCAACACAGAAGGAGATAACTTTATGAAATTGCTTAAAGCACAACATCTCAAATTTAATATGTATATCAACAAACATTGCACATCAGTTATATTATTGTACATGAATATGACAGATTAAAAAATATATTCAATTACTTTTGTGTATTTTGTGTTTTATTTTTATTATTTAATTTTTATAATTTTTATCTCACTGTCCTGTGCAGTCCAAGACATCTTTTCCCACCCCAAAATATGACGAACAATATGTGTGCATTTGCATGAACTAAACATCAAGAAATTGCTGGTCCATATATCTCATGAAACACGTTATGAAAAATAATCGACGAAATCATGTTTGCAGCGGGACTCCACCGTTCCCAATCACACCCAGGTGTATATGAGCTAATTTAAGTTTAAATGAAAGACTGAGACTTTTGTAGCTCATAAAATAACAACACCGTCCGTAATTCGCGTGTTTTTCTCCCGTTATGTTAATTATAACTGCTGAGCCCATCTAGGGCCGAAAGATTTACTGGTTCGTTTCTAGTTCAATTTTAAAAGTCTCCTGGATTCCATCTCGGCAAACAAATAAACAAAATGAAGGGTGATTCACCTATTTTCTTGGCCGTTATATTTCTTACAGTATGTTCAACTAATAATGTAATCTAACCACACAAATATTAATTTGATTATTTTTGTGACTAATCGGACAAAAAATGAAAATACATTTGAGGCTTATATTTCTGACAAAAATCCGTTAAATAATGGTTCACTTTTGGAAAACGATACATGTAACTATTGCGCAATTCCAGTCGATCTCTATTTCCGCCCTGGGGACCCTTGTGTATGCTGGTTTTACCTACTGCCAATCTCTTGCTTAATTACGGCCGTTGAACGCATGTGTTTTATTCGTTTCATAAATGGTTGAATTCTTCATTATCTGCCAACTGGTTAGAATCAATGTCAAAGAGCTTATTGATTTGTCTCAGTCTTTAATTTGATCAGTTAAAATTCCGCCCTGTTTTTACGCAATTGTTTAAAACATAACACAATGAGAATGTGGGACTTTTATTCTTTATGGTCTGCATCACTATTTCTTACATAGCGTGGCTTCAGAGGATATATAATCTCTCAAAACATGAGAAGTGTCTTAAGAAACAATAACAATTTCTTAAAATTCTGGGATTGCAATTGTGGTTGAAACCAAAACCAGCATACACATGGAGTGAGTTTGAAAACTACTGCACTGTTCCTTCAAATACAAAACAACAAATAACCAAAAAGTGACTGGTAGCCTACATCCAGTAGGCCTACGATTCTTAAATAAAGAGGTCGCCTAATATCTCAACTGCTAGGAGATTTTTTTTTCAGATTTCTCAGGTACTTTTTAATTTGCTCCAATATCTCCTCGGTTTTTAGAGAGTAGATAATTGGGTTTAAAAGTGGTGGGATAGAACCGGACAAAGACGTGTTGAGAATTCTGGTGTCCGTATCAATGTTCACATTAGCCCAAGCCACGATGTAAGTAACGAAAAAAGGTACGAAAAATATAGCAACCAAAATTAAATGCGAAGAACACGTTTGAAACGCTTTCGATCTACCCTCCGATGATTTAATGTTCAAAATGGCGTAAATAATGAACATGTATGTCACAGCTATGAAGCCAAAAGGAACAAAGTACAAGGCTATAGTGGTCAAAGCGGCCATAAACCAGTTCTTAGAATAATCACCGCAAGCGATCTTAAAGACTGGGCCGTGATCACAGAAGAAGCTGTTGACAATAGTCGATTTACAGTACGCCAGAGGGGGAATCAAGGCAACCATCACCACGTCTATGATAAGCGGTATTGACCACGACACAGTAATAACCAGCATCATTTTGCAGTTGGTATTTAAAACATGGCTTCGTAATGGGAAACAGATGGCGATGAGCCTGTCGTAGGCCAAAACGCAGAGAGCAAACGATTCCATCGATGCGAAATAATCGACGAAGAACATTTGTGCCAAGCAAGGGTCGTAGTACACAAATTTTGAACCAAAAACATACATGTGGACAGCTTGAGGAATCAGAGCGGAGCTGAAACTAACGTCCACCACTGCCAGGCTGAACACGGCCATGTACTTTGGGGTGTGGAGGTTTTCTGTGAACCATATGACCAACATCAAGATTGCATTTGACACAAGTGTCAGGACGTAAATAACCGCCAGAAATATGAAGTAGTATTCTCCATGTTTTAGCGCGTAGAAACCTCTGATGTAAAATCCGACGGGGCGGGTGAAGTTGCTCAGGTCTTGTGTTGTTGTCTCCATTGACAACCGGCTTGACTTCTGTGTTTCAATCTGAAGTAGCCTACATACAAGAAAAAATTAAAAGAAGAAAACAGACAAATGACAGTTGACGTCAAGTTCGTCTTTTTCAAAAACACTCATAAAATATTTAGTATATTAAAAACTACAAACTTAGCGGGACCTTCAAATTAACAGCAATTTCAAAATACTTTTAAGCGACACTTGGGTTATTAATAATATTATTTTGTTTGCGTTTGCTTTTTGTAACATGTTTTGGAAGCACTGAACACAATCGGAAAAGAATAGTTTCAAAATAAAAGACGTTGGCAAATATACCCCTTGCTTAAGAATGTCACTCAAAGTGTCACCAAAGTCTTTAGTTAAACTTAATGCAATCTTAAAGGGTAAATGCAAGTGTCCAAATGTGAAACATATTGCTTTCAAAAAATTCTATACATACTTGTAGGAAGGGTTGAAATGCAACGCCAGTGCACCGTGCAGGGTCCAGGATGAACTCTGAAGAATGATCCGGACTACCCATATTTTTATAGCTTGTGCGGGACGTCAGGCAGGATGATAGTACATCTAACGTCCTCTAGGGGTTCACGTAGCCTATGTGATCAACTAGTTAACTTTCTCTGGTACACAAAAGCTGCGGCATAATTAGCCGCGTTTGCAAACCGCGTCTCTTGTGGTGCAATTAAATGGCCCTTTTCTTCCAAGAAATATAAGATAGCTCAGATCTCTGAGTGCTGTGTTTAAGTCTGTGGTTTGGGAGGGCTGGTCTCATCTGACCACAAGGCCTGGTTCTTTTCGAAGTTGCAATGGCTGTTGGCCATACTTCAGCTGTCCATGGTCCTGAATGTCTCCCAGGATTCAAGTGAAAGCAGATAACCTCTGTGATATAAGAATCGAATAAAACTTTCACGTGAGAATCCGGATTTCCTTAACTTTTACAGTTGTATACAAAAGCTCCTCCTTTGATTAGAAATGCTAATAAATAAATAAATAAATAAATGAATAAAATAACCCTGGGGCTTTTTTGCCCCTTTACATTGGTGTATTAAAATGGCAACTACTTTGGATGTGTATGCACAGCTATTGAAACACTGCATCTTCAAATAAACGTCTCCAATGACTTGTCTGCATTTCACTAGCTGTCAGAATGTGTTTTTGAGTGAATGTACACACTGAACAGAGAAACAATGATAACTGCTGAACGATATTTCGCCGGGTGCATAGTGTAAACGACGAAGCTAAATCGAGGGCAATCCTGCCGTTGTAATTCCAACCGCTAGATGGTAGACTGACCTCACGGTAATGACGTAATCGGCGAAAAATGCGGCGCAGTCGGCACTCCCGTGCATTCCGATGCAGCGTACACTGTTTGAGTTAAATTAACTCTGAACATTTTACTATGTACAAACACATACTCAAACTACTCTTCTTCAGCAATAAAAAGGCAACACAAAACAGCAACACAGAAGGAGATAACTTTATGAAATTGCTTAAAGCACAACATCTCAAATTTAACATGTATATCAACAAACATTGCACATCAGTTATATTATTGTACATGAATATGACAGATTAAAAAATATATGCAATTACTTTTGTGATTTTGTGATTTATTTTTATTATTTAATTTTTATAATTTTTATCTCACTGTCCTGTGCAGTCCAAGACATCTTTTCCCACCCCAAAATATGACGAACAATATGTGTGCATTTGCATGAACTGAACATCAAGAAATTGCTGGTCCATATATCTCATGAAACACGTTATGAAAAATAATCGACGAAATCATATTTGCAGCTTGTCTCCAGCGTTCCCAATCACACCCAGGTGTATTTGAGCTAATTTAAGTTTGAATGAAAGACTGAGACTTTTGTAGCTCATAAAATAACAACACTGTCCGCAATTCGCGTGTTTTTCTCCCGTTATGTTAATTATAACTGCTGAGCCCATCTAGGGCCGAAAGATTTACTGGTTCGTTTTTAGTTCAATTTTAAAAGTCTCCTGGATTCCATCTTGGCAAACAAATAAACAAAATAAAAGGTGATTCACCTATTTTGTTGGCCGTTATATTTCTTACAGTATGTTCAACTAATAATGTAATCTAACCACACAAATATTAATTTGATTATTTTTGTGACTAAATGGACAAAAAATGAAAATACCTTTGAGGCTTATATTTCTGACAAAAAATCCGTTAAATAATGTTTCACTTTTGGAAAACGATACATGTAACTATTGCGCAATTCCAGTCGATCTCTATTTCCGCCCTGGGGACCCTTGTGTATGCTGGTTTTACCTACTGCCAATCTCTTGCTTAATTACGGCCGTTGAACGCATGTGTTTTATTCGTTTCATAAATGGTTGAATTCTTCATTATCTGCCAACTGGTTAGCATCATTGTCAAAGAGCCTATTGATTTGTCTCAGTCTTTAATTTGATCAGTTAAAATTCCGCCCTGTTTTTACGCAATTGTTTATAACATAACACAATGAGAATGTGGGACTTTTATTCTTTATGGTCTGCATCACTATTTCTTACATAGCGTGGCTTCAGACGATATATAATCTCTCAAAACATGAAAAGTGTCTTAAGAAACAATAACAATTTCTTAAAATTCTGGGATTGCAATTGTGGTTGAAACGAAAACCAGCATACACAGGGAGTGAGTTTGAAAACTACTGCACTGTTCCATCAAATACAAAACAAACAAATAACCAAAGAGTGACTGGTAGCCTACATCCAGTAAGCCTACGATTCTTAAATAAAGAGCTCGCCTAATATCTCAACTGCTAGGAGAGTTTTTTTTTTAGATTTCTCAGGTACTTTTTAATTTGCTCCAATATCTCCTCGGTTTTTAGAGAGTAGATAATTGGGTTTAAAAGTGGTGGGATAGAACCGGCCAAAGACGTGTTGAGAACTCTGGTGTCCGTATCAATGTTCACATTAGCCCAAGCCATGATGTAAGTAACGAAAAGAGGTACGAAAAATATAGCAACCAAAATTAAATGCGAAGAACACGTTTGAAACGCTTTCCATCTACCCTCCGACGATTTAATGTTCAAAATGGCGTACATAATAAACAGGTATGTCACAGCAATGAAGCCAAAAGGAACAAAGTACAAGGCTACCGTGGAAAGAGCGGCCATAAACCAGTTCTTAGAATAATCACCGCAAGCGATCTTAAAGACTGGGCCGTGATCACAGAAGAAGCTGTTGACAATAGTCGATTTACAGTACGACAGAAGGGGAATAAAGGCAACCATCACCACGTCTATGATAAGCGGTATTGACCACGACACAGTAATAACCAGGATCATTTTACAGTTGGTATTTAAAACATTGCTTCGTAATGGGAAACAGATGGCGATGAGCCTGTCGTAGGCCAAAACGCAGAGAGCAAACGATTCCATCGATGAGAAAAAATCGACGAAGAACATTTGTGCCAAGCAAGGGTCGTAGTACACAAATTTTGAACCAAAGACATACATGTGGACAGCTTGTGGAATCAGAGCGGAGCTGTAACTAACGTCCACCACTGCCAGGCTGAACACGGCCATGTACTTTGGGGTGTGGAGGTTTTCTGCGAACCATATGACCAACATCAAGATTGCATTTGACACAAGTGTCAGGACGTAAATAACCGCCAGAAACATGAAGTAGTATTCTCCATGTTTTAGCGCGTAGAAACCTCTGATGTAGAATCCGACGGGGCGGGTGAAGTTGCTCAGGTCTTGTGTTGTTGTCTCCATTGACAACCGGCTTGACTTCTGTTTTCAATCTGAAGTACCTACATACAAGAAAAAATTAAAAGAAGAAAACAGACAAATGACAGTTGACGTCAAGTTCGTCTTTATCAAAAACACTCATAAAATATTTAGTATATTAAAAACTACAAACTTAGCGGGACGTTCAAATTAACAACAATTTCAAAATACTTTTAAGCGACACTTTGGTTATTAGTAATATTAGTAATATTATTTTGTTTGCGTTTGCTTCATGTCACATGTTTTGGAAGCACTGAACACAATCGGAAAAGAATAGTTTCAAAATAAAAGACGTTGGCAAATATACCCCTTGCTTAAGAATGTCACTCAAAGTGTCACCAAAAGTCTTTAGTTTAACTTAATGCAATCTTAAAGGGTAAATGCAAGTGTCCAAATGTGAGACATATTGCGTTCAAAAAATTCTATACATACTTGTAGGAAGGGTTGAAATGCAACGCCAGTGCACCGTGCACGGTCTAGGATGAACTCTGAAGAATGATCCGGACTACCCATATTTTTATAGCTTGTGCGGGACGTCAGGCAGGATGATAGTACATCTAACGTCCTCTAGGGGTTCACGTAGCCTATGTGATCAACTAGTTAACTTTCTCTGGTACACAAAAGCTGCGGCATAATTAGCCGCGTTTGCAAACCGCGTCTCCTGTGGTGCAATTAAATGGCCCTTTTCTTCCAAGAAATATAAGATAGCTCAGATCTCTGAGTGCTGTGTTTAAGTCTGCGGTTTGGGAGGGCTGGTCTCATCTGACCATAAGGCCTGGTTCTTTTCGAAGTTGCAATGGCTGTTGGCCATACTTCAGCTGTCCATGGTCCAGATGTAATGTAAATGGACTCCCAGGCTTTTATTCAAGTGAAAGCAGTTAGAGGTTAGGGGTTAGGTGTCTTGCTCAAGGACACTTCGACATGCCCAGGGTGGGGTTTGACGCCCCTATATAAACCTCTGTGATATAAGAATCGAATAAAACTTTCACGTGTGAATCCGGATTTCCTTAACTTTTACAGTTGTATACAAAAGCTCCTCCTTTGATTAGAAATGCTAATAAATAAATAAATAAATAAATAAATAAATAAATAAATAAATAAAAATACCCTGTGACTTTTTTGCCCCTTTACAGTGGTGTATTAAAAGGGCAACTACTTTGGATGTGTATGCACAGCTATTGAAACACTGCATCTTCAAATAAACGTCTCCAATGACTTGTCTGCATTTCACTAGCTGTCAGAATGTGTTTTTGAGTGAATGTACACACTGAACAGAGAAACAATGATAACTGCTGAACGATATTTCGCCGGGTGCATAGTGTAAACGACGAAGCTAAATCAAGGGCAATCCTGCCGTTGTAATTCCAACCGCTGGATGGTAGACTGACCTCACGGTAATGACGTAATCGGCGAAAAATGTGGCGCAGTCCGCACTCCCGTGCATTCCGATGCAGCGTACACTGTTTGAGTTAAATTAACTCTGGACATTTTACTATGTACAAACACATACTCAAACTACTCTTCTTCAGCAATAGAAAGGCAACACAAAACAGCAACACAGAAGGAGATAACTTTATGAAATTGCTTAAAGCAGAACATCTCAAATTTAATATGTATATCCACAAACATTGCACATCAGTTATATTATTGTACATGAATATGACAGATTAAAAAATATATGCAATTACTTTTGTGTATTTTGTGTTTTATTTTTATTATGTAATTTTTATCATTTTTATCTGACTGTCCTGTGCAGTCCAAGACATCTTTTCCCACAACAAAAATTTGACGAACAATATGTGTGCATTTGCATGAACTAAACATCAAGAAATTGCTGGTCCATATATCTCATGAAACACGTTATGAAAAATAATCGACGAAATCATGTTTGCAGCGGGACTCCACCGTTCCCAATCACACCCAGGTGTATATGAGCTAATTTAAGTTTGAATGAAAGACTGAGACTTTGTAGCTCATAAAATAACAACACTGTCCGCAATTCGCGTGTTTTTCTCCCGTTATGTTAATTATAACTGCTGAGCCCATCTAGGGCCGAACGATTTACTGGTTCGTTTCTAGTTCAATTTTAAAAGTCTCCTGGATTCCATCTTGGCAAACAAATAAACAAAATGAAGGGTGATTCACCTATTTTCTTGGCCGTTATATTTCTTACTGTATGTTCAACTAATAATTTAATCTAACCACACAACTATTAATTTGATTATTTTTGTGACTAATCGGACACAAAATGAAAATACATTTGAGGCTTATATTTCTGACAAAAATCCGTTAAATAATGTTTCACTTTTGGAAAACGATACATGTAACTATTGCGCAATTCCAGTCGATCTCTATTTCCGCCCTGGGGACCCTTGTGTATGCTAGTTTTACCTACTGCCAATCTCTTGCTTAATTACGGCCGTTGAACGCATGTGTTTTATTCGTTTCATAAATGGTTGAATTCTTCATTATCTGCCAACTGGTTAGAATCAATGTCAAAGAGCTTATTCATTTGTCTCAGTATTTAATTTGATCAGTTAAAATTCCGCCCTCTTTTTACGCAATTGTTTATAACATAACACAATGAGAATGTGGGACTTTTATTCTTTATGGTCTGCATCACTATTTCTTAGATAGCGTGGCTTCAGAGGATATATAATCTCTCAAAACATGAGAAGTGTCTTAAGAAACAATAACAATTTCTTAAAATTCTGGGATTGCAATTGTGGTTGAAACGAAAACCAGCATATGCAGGGAATGAGTTTGAAAACTACTGCACTGTTCCTTCAAATACAAAACAACAAATAACCAAAAAGTGACTGGTAGCCTACATCCAGTAGGCCTACGATTCTTAAATAAAGAGCTCGCCTAATATCTCAACTGCTAGGAGAGTTTTTTTTTTCAGATTTCTCAGGTACTTTTTAATTTGCTCCAATATCTCCTCGGTTTTCAGAGAGTAGATAATTGGGTTTAAAAGTGGTGGGATAGAACCGGCCAAAGACGTGTTGAGAATTCTGGTGTCCGTATCAATGTTCACAGTAGCCCAAGCCATGATGTAAGTAACGAAAAGAGGTACGAAAAATATAGCAACCAAAATTAAATGCGAAGAACACGTTTGAAACGCTTTCCATCTACCCTCCGACGATTTAATGTTCAAAATGGCGTACATAATAAACAGGTATGTCACAGCAATGAAGCCAAAAGGAACAAAGTACAAGGCTACCGTGGAAAGAGAGGCCATAAACCAGTTCTTAGAATAATCACCGCAAGCGATCTTAAAGACTGGGCCGTGATCACAGAAGAAGCTGTTGACTATAGTCGATTTACAGTACGCCAGAGAGGGAATAAAGGCAACCATCACCACGTCTATGATAAGCGGTATTGACCACGACACAGTAATAACCAGGATCATTTTACAGTTGGTATTTAAAACATTGCTTCGTAATGGGAAACAGATGGCGATGAGCCTGTCGTAGGCCAAAACGCAGAGAGCAAACGATTCCATCGATGAGAAAAAATCGACGAAGAACATTTGTACCAAGCAAGGGTCGTAGTACACAAATTTTGAACCAAAGACATACATGTGGACAGCTTGTGGAATCAGAGCGGAGCTGTAACTAACGTCCACTACTGCCAGGCTGAACACGGCCATGTACTTTGGGGTGTGGAGGTTTTCTGTGAACCATATGACCAACATCAAGATTGCATTTGACACAAGTGTCAGGACGTAAATAACCGCCAGAAACATGAAGTAGTATTCTCCATGTTTTAGCGCGTAGAAACCTCTGATGTAGAATCCGACGGGGCGGGTGAAGTTGCTCAGGTCTTGTGTTGTTGTCTCCATTGACAACCGGCTTGACTTCTGTTTTTCAATCTGAAGTACATACAAGAAAAAATTAAAAGAAGAAAACAGACAAATGACAGTTGACGTCAAGTTCGTCTTTATCAAAAACACTCATAAAATATTTAGTATATTAAAAACGACAAACTTAGCGGGACGTTCAAATTAACAACAATTTCAAAATACTTTTAAGCGACACTTGGTTATTAGTAATATTAGTAATATTATTTTGTTTGCGTTTGCTTCATGTCACATTTTTTGGAAGCCACTGAACACAATCGGAAAAGAATAGTTTCAAAACAAAAGACGTTGGCAAATATACCCCTTGCTTAAGAATGTCACTCAAAGTGTCACCAAAAGTCTTTAGTTTAACTTATGCAATCTTAAAGGGTAAATGCAAGTGTCCAAATGTGAGACATATTGCGTTCAAAAAATTCTATACATACTTGTAGGAAGGGTTGAAATGCAACGCCAGTGCACCGTGCACGGTCTAGGATGAACTCTGAAGAATGATCCGGACTACCCATATTTTTATAGCTTGTGCGGGACGTCAGGCAGGATGATAGTACATCTAACGTCCTCTAGGGGTTCACGTAGCCTATGTGATCAACTAGTTAACTTTCTCTGGTACACAAAAGCTGCGGCATAATTAGCCGCGTTTGCAAACCGCGTCTCCTGTGGTGCAATTAAATGGCCCTTTTCTTCCAAGAAATATAAGATAGCTCAGATCTCTGAGTGCTGTGTTTAAGTCTGCGGTTTGGGAGGGCTGGTCTCATCTGACCATAAGGCCTGGTTCTTTTCGAAGTTGCAATGGCTGTTGGCCATACTTCTGCTGTCCATGGTCCTGAATGTCTCCCACGATTCAAGTGAAAGCAGATAACCTCTGTGATATAAGAATCGAATAAAACTTTCACGTGTGAATCCGGATTTCCTTAACTTTTACAGTTGTATACAAAAGCTCCTCCTTTGATTAGAAATGCTAATAAATAAATAAATAAATAAATAAATAAATAAATAAATAAATAAATAAATAATAAATAAATAAAAATACCCTGTGGCTTTTTTGCCCCTTTACAGTGGTGTATTAAAAGGGCAACTACTTTGGATGTGTATGCACAGCTATTGAAACACTGCATCTTCAAATAAACGTCTCCAATGATTTGTCTGCATTTCACTAGCTGTCAGAATGTGTTTTTGAGTGAATGTACACACTGAACAGAGAAACAATGATAACTGCTGAACGATATTTCGCCGGGTGCATAGTGTAAACGACGAAGCTAAATCAAGGGCAATCCTGCCGTTGTAATTCCAACCGCTGGATGGTAGACTGACATCACGGTAATGACGTAATCGGCGAAAAATGCGGCGCAGTCGGCACTCCCGTGCATTCCGATGCAGCGTACACTGTTTGAGTTAAATTAACTCTGGACATTTTACTATGTACAAACACATACTCAAACTACTCTTCTTCAGCAATAGAAAGGCAACACAAAACAGCAAAACAGAAGGAGATAACTTTATGAAATTGCTTAAAGCAGAACATCTCAAATTTAATATGTATATCCACAAACATTGCACATCAGTTATATTATTGTACATGAATATGACAGATTAAAAAATATATGCAATTACTTTTGTGTATTTTGTGTTTTATTTTTATTATTTAATTTTTATCATTTTTATCTGACTGTCCTGTGCAGTCCAAGACATCTTTTCCCACAACAAAAATTTGACGAACAATATGTATGCATTTGCATGAACTAAACATCAAGAAATTGCTGGTCCATATATCTCATGAAACACGTTATGAAAAATAATCGACGAAATCATGTTTGCAGCGGAACTCCACCGTTCCCAATCACACCCAGGTGTATATGAGCTAATTTAAGTTTGAATGAAAGACTGAGACTTTGTAGCTCATAAAATAACAACACCGTCCGTAATTCGCGTGTTTTTCTCCCGTTATGTTAATTATAACTGCTGAGCCCATCTAGGGCCGAAAGATTTACTGGTTCGTTTCTAGTTCAATTTTAAAAGTCTCCTGGATTCCATCTTGGCAAACAAATAAACAAAATAAAGGGTGATTCACCTATTTTCTTGGCCGTTATATTTCTTACAGTATGTTCAACTAATAATGTAATCTAACCACACAAATATTAATTTGATTATTTTTGTGACTAAATGGACAAAAAATGAAAATACATTTGAGGCTTATATTTCTGACAAAAAATCCGTTAAGTAATGTTTCACTTTTGGAAAACGATACATGTAACTATTGCGCAATTCCAGTCGATCTCTATTTCCGCCCTGGGGACCCTTGTGTATGCTAGTTTTACCTACTGCCAATCTCTTGCTTAATTACGGCCGTTGAACGCATGTGTTTTATTCGTTTCATAAATGGTTGAATTCTTCATTATCTGCCAACTGGTTAGAATCAATGTCAAAGAGCTTATTCATTTGTCTCAGTCTTTAATTTGATCAGTTAAAATTCCGCCCTGTTTTTACGCAGTTGTTTAAAACATAACACAATGAGAATGTGGGACTTTTATTCTTTATGGTCTGCATAACTATTTCTTACATAGCGTGGCTTCAGAGGATATATAATCTCTCAAAACATGAAAAGTGTCTTAAGAAACAATAACAATTTCTTAAAATTCGAGGATTGCAATTGTGGTTGAAACGAAAACCAGCATGTACCAGGATTGACTTTGAAAACTATTGCACTGTTTCTTCAAATATAAAACAGCAAATTACCATACAGTGACTGGTAGCCTACATCCAGTAGGTCTACGATTCTTATATCAAGAGCTCGCTTAACACATCATATGCTTGGAGAAGTTCTTTTCAGATTTCTCAGGTACTTTTTAATTTGCTCCAATATCTCCTCGGTTTTCAGAGAGTAGATAATTGGGTTTAAAAGTGGTGGGATAGAACCGGACAAAGACGTGTTGAGAATTCTGGTGTCCGTATCAATGTTCACATTAACCCAGGCCACGATGTAAGTAACGAGAAAAGGTACGAAAAATATAGCAACCAAAATTAAATGCGAAGAACACGTTTTAAACGCTTTCCATCTACCCTCCGACGATTTAATGTTCAAAATGGCGTACATAATAAACAGGTATGTCACAGCTATGAAGCCAAAAGGAACAAAGTACAAGGCTACCGTGTAAAAACTGGCCATAAACCAGTTCTTAGAATAATTACCGCAAGCGATCTTAAAGACTGGGCCGTGATCACAGAAGAAGCTGTTGACAATCGTCGATTTACAGTACGCCAGAGGGGGAATCAAGGCAACCATCACCACGACTATGATAAGCGGTATTGACCACGACACAATAATAACCAGCATCATTTTACAGTTGGTATTTAAAACATGGCTTCGTAATGGGAAACAAATGGCGATGAGCCTGTCGTAGGCCAAAACGCAGAGAGCAAACGATTCCATTGATGCGAAATAATGGACGAAGAACATTTGTGTCAAGCAAGGGTCGTAGTACACAAATTTTGAACCAAAGACATACATGTGGACAGCTTTAGGAATCAGAGCGGTGCTGAAACTAACGTCCACCACTGCCAGGCTGAACACGGCCATGTACTTTGGGGTGTGGAGGTTTTCTGCGAACCATATGACCAACATCAAGATTGCATTTGACACAAGTGTCAGGACGTAAATAACCGCCAGAAATATGAAGTAGTATTCTCCATTTTTTAGCGCGTAGAAACCTCTGATGTAGAATCCGACGGGGCGGGTGAAGTTGCTCAGGTCTTGTGTTGTTGTCTCCATTGACAACCGGCTTGACTTCTGTTTTTTAATCTGAAGTACATATAATAAAAAATTAAATAAAAAAAAACAGACAAATGACAGTTGACGTCAAGTTCGTCTTTATAAAAAAAACTCATAAAAATTTCACATATTCAATAAAAAAACTTAGCGGGACGTTCATCTTAGTAGCGAAAATACTTTTGAGCGACACTTGGGTTATTAATAATATTATTTTGTTTGCGTTTGTTTCATGTCATATGTTCTGTAAGCCACTGAAAACAATCGAAAAAAAAACGTTTCTAAATAGTTAACGTTGGCCAATAGACCCCTTGCTTGAGGGTGTCACTTAAAGTTTAATCAGATCAACTAGTTAAACTTAATGCAATCTTAAAGGGTAAATGCAAGAGTCCAAATGTGAAATATTTTCCTTTTAAATAAAACTATACATACTTGTAGGAAGGAGTGAAATGCAACGCCAGTCCACCGTGCACGATCCAGGATGAACTCTGAAGAATGATCCGGACTACCCATATTATCATAGCTAGTGCCATACGTCAGGCAGGATGATAGTACATCTCCCGACCTCTAGGGGTTCACGTAGCCTATGTGATCAACTAGTTAACTTTCTCTGGTACACAAAAGCTGCGCATAATTAGCCGCGTTTGCAAACCGCGTCTCCTGTGGTGCAATTAAATGGCCCTTTTCTTCCAAGAAATATAGAATAGCTCAGATCTCTGAGTGCTGTGTTTGAGTCTGCGGTTTGGGAAGGCTGGTCTCATCTGACCATAAGGCCTGGTTCTTTTCGAAGTTGCAATGGTTGTTGGTCATACTTCTGCTGTCCATGGTCCTGAATGTCTCCCAGGCTTGAAGTCGAAGCAGAGAACCTCTGTGATGTAAGATTCTCTGCAACATCAAAACGACATCGAATAAAACTTTCACGCGAGAATCCGGTTTACGACCTGCCCACCGTAAGCACTTTCCCTAACTTTTACAGTTGTTTGCCAACGATCCTCTTTTATTTAGAAATGCAAATAAATTAATTAATAAATAAACGATCATGTGCATCATTTGCTCCTTTACAGTGTTGTATTAAAGGGGCAACTGCTTTGGTTGTGTACGCACACCATTTAAAACACTGCACCTTCAACTTAACGTATCCAATGGCTAGTCTGCATTTCAATAGCTGTCACACTGAACAGAGAAACAATGATAACTGCTAAACCATATTTCGCCGGGTGCATAGTGCATACGACGAAGCTAAATCAAGGGCAATCCTTCCGTTGTAATTCTAACTGGTAGATGGCAGCCTGACCTCACGGTAATGACGTAATCGGCGAAAAATGCGACCGTATATTTCCATATGTTCCATATGTGTTCTGCTTGGTGATTATGGCTCTCACTGTGGTTTGGTGGAGTCCCAGAGCCTTAAAAATGGCGTTGTATAGCTTTCATATTTTTGTGTTCACACAGTTTCCCTTTGGTCTAAGATTACACTTTGTCTAAATATCTGATACCATTCCGTGTGACAAATATGCAATTATAGAGTATATCAGCAAGGGGGCAAATGCTTTTTGACATCACTGTACATGTGTGAAATATTTTGTAAATGTTTTGTAAAGGTTTTATGCACTGAATGTGCTAAATGTGTCTTATATTTGAGTGAATATAGTTGAATGTTAAAAACCACCAAATAATGAAACATTTCACTTATATCAATAAGTTTGGATAGCACATTTGACATTTACATCTATCATTTCATACATGATGAATTTAGGAAAAGGGACATTTTTTCCCCTTAAATACTAAAGTATAAAAATGTATATTTTAATTGAATATGGGAAAAATGCATGATAAAACAATAGAATTTTGCGTAGCATGAGCACGCCAGAGAAACCTCATGGGTTTGTGCGGGATGTTCATATAATTTTTTGTTATTTGTGACAGGAAAACCATTCTGGACAGCCAAGAATTGCAACTGTTGAATTACATTTCTTTGCCAAATTTTATTGGGGGGGGGGGGGGGGGGGGGGGGGGGGGGGTGGTGACTGCTGAAATTGTGTAGTTCCTTCAGCATCCCTCTTCCCCACCCACCATGCACACATGCTCTCGTGTCCACACACATACACAGTAAAATGTCCAGAGTTTAATTCCACTCTAGCAGTGTTAATTCAACTCTTCACAGACTACATTTGGTCCCCGCTCTGGAATGTGGGACCAAATGTTACAGTATCTGTTATGAGTCGAATTAACACTGTTTGAGATAAATTAACACTGGACATTTTACTGTGTACAAACACATACTCAAACTACTCTTCTTCAGCAATAAAAAGGCAACACAAGACAGCGACACAGAAGGGGATAACTTTATGAAATTGCTTAAAGCACAATATCTCAAATATAATATGTATATCAGCAAACATTGCACATCAGTTATATATTAATGTGCATGAATATGACAGATTAAGAAATATGTGCAGTTACTTTTGTGTATTTTGTGTCTTATTTTTATCATTTAATTTTTATAATTTTCATCTCACTGTCCTGTGCAGTCCAAGACATATCCCCCCCCCCCCCCCCCCCCCCCCCCAAATATGACAAATATATGTGTACATTTGCATGAACTAAACATCTAGAATTTGCTGGTCAATATATATCATGAAACACGTTTTGAAAAATAATCGACGAAATCATGTTTGCAGCGGGTCTTTTTACGCAATTGTTTACAACATAACGCAATGTGAACGTGGGATTTTTATTATTTATGGTATGTATCACTATATTTCTTACATATCTTGGCTTTAGATGATATATAATGTCTCAAAACATGTAAAGTCTCTTCTTAATAACCAATAACAATTTAGTAAAATTCTGGGATTGCAATTGTGGTTGAAACGAAAACCAGCATATGCAGGGAGTGAGTTTGAAAACTACTGCACTGTTCCTTCAAATACAAAAGAGCAAATTACCATACAGTGACTGGTAGCCTACATCCAGTAGGTCTACGATTCTTAAATCAAGACTTCGCTTAATACATCAACTGCTAGGAGAGGTTCTTTTCAGATTTCTCAGGTACTTTTTAATTTGCTCCAATATCTCCTCAGTTTTCAGGGAGTAGATAATTGGGTTTAAAAGTGGTGGGATAGAACCGGACAAAGACGTATTAAGAATTCTGGTGTCCGTATCAATGTTCACATTAACCCAGGCCATGATGTAAGTAACGAAAATAGGTACGAAAAATATAGCAACCAAAATTAAATGCGAAGAACACGTTTTAAACGCTTTCCATCTACCCTCTGACGATTTAATGTTAAAAATGGCGTACATAATGAACAGGTATGTCACAGCAATGAAGCCAAAAGGAACAAAGTACAAGGCTACCGTGGTAAGAGCGGCCATGAACCAGTTCTTAGAATAATCACCGCAAGCGATCTTAAAGACTGGGCCGTGATCACAGAAGAAGCTGTTGACAATGGTCGATTTACAGTACGCCAGAGGGGGAATCAAGGCAACCATCACCACGTATATGATAAGGGGTATTGACCACGACACAATAATAACCAGCATCATTTTACAGTTGGTATTTAAAACATTGCTTCGTAATGGGAAACAAATGGCGATGAGCCTGTCGTAGGCCAAAACGCAGAGAGCAAACGATTCCATTGATGCGAAATAATGGACGAAAAACATTTGTGCCAAGCAAGGGTCGTAGTACACAAATTTTGAACCAAAGACATACATATGGACAGCTTTAGGAATCAGAGCAGTGCTGAGACTAACGTCCACCACTGCCAGGCTGAACACGGCCATGTACTTTGGGGTGTGGAGGTTTTCTGCGAACCATATGACCACCATCAACATTGCATTTGACACAAGCGTCAGGACGTAAATAACCGCCAGAAACGTGAAGTAGTATTCTCCATTTTTTAGCGCGTAGAAACCTCTGATGTAGAATCCGGCTGGACGGGTGAAGTTGCTCAGGTCTTGTGTTTTTGTCTCCATTGACTGCCGGCTTGACTTCTGTTTTTCAATCTGACGTACAGATAATAAAAAAAATAAGAGGAAAAGAGACAAATGACAGTTAACGTCAAGTTCGTCTTTATCAAAAACACTCATAAAAAATGTAGTATATTAAAAACTACAAACTTAGCAGTACGTTCAACTTAACAGCAATTTCAAAATACTTTTGAGCGACACTTTGGTTATTAATAATATTATTTTGTTTGCTTTGCTGCATGTCACATGTTTTGGAAGCCACTGAACACAATCGGGAAAAAATAGTTTCAAAATAAAAGAGTTTGGCAAATATACCCCTTGCTCAAGATTGTCACTCAACGTTTCACCAAAGTCTTTAGTTAAATTTAATGCCATCTTATAGGGTAAATGCAAGTGTCCAAATGTGAAACATATTGCTTTAAGAAAACACTATACATACTTGTATTAAGGGATGAAATGCAACGTCAGTGCACCGTGCACGGTCCAGGATGAACTCTGAAGAATGATCCGGACTACCCATATTTTTATAGCTTGTGTGGGACGTCAGGCAGGATAGTAGTACATCTCCCGACCTCTAGGGGTTCACGTAGCCTATGTGATCAACTAGTTAACTTTCTCTGGTACACAAAAGCTGCGGCATAATTAGCCGCGTTTGTAAACCGCGTCTCTTGTGGTGCAATTAAATGGCCCTTTTCTTCAAAGAAATATAGAATAGCTCAGATCTCTGAGTGCTGTGTTTGGGTCTACGGTTTGGGAAGGCTGGTCTCATCTGACTATAAGGCCTGCTTCTCTTCCAAGTTACAATGGCTGTTGGTCATACTTCTACTGTCCATGGTCCTGAATGTCTCCCAGGCTTGAAGTGAAAGCAGAGAACTCTCTGTGATATAAGAATCTCTACAACATCAAAACGACATCGAATAAAACTTTCACGCGAGAATCCGGATTACGACCTGCCCACCGTAAGCACTTTTCCTAACTTTTACAGTTGTATGCCAAAACTCCTCTTTTATTTAGAAATGCAAATACTCAAATAAATAAATGCTCCTGTGCATCCTTTGCTCCTTTTTACAGTGGTGTATTAAAGCGGCAAATGCTTTGGCTGTGTACACACACCATTTAAAACACTGCATCTTCAAATATACATATCCAATGACTAGTCTGCACTTCAATAGCTGTCACACTGAACAGAGAAACAATGATAACTGCTAAACTATATTTCGCCGGGCGCATAGTGTATACGACGAAGCTACATCAAGGGCCATTCTGCCATTGTAATTCTAACTGCTAGATGGCAGCCTGACCTCACGGTAATGACGTAATCGGCGACAAATGTGGCGCAGTCCGCACTCCCGTGCATTCCGACGCAGTATCCCATTCCATCGGCTGCATGCACGTCGGGTAGTTCAACTGAGTAAAACGATAGGACTAGTGATTAGCGACTCGATGTCTACTACAGTTTGCATTCGGTGACTGCCTGAAGTCTGCATCCCACCAACATCACCAGATGCTGAGTATGTTCCCTGGTGATGCTCTGCCAGGCCTGTGCGGCAGCCATCTTCATTTCCTGTTTGTTTCTGGGGTGCCTACAGTCTTGTCTTTAATAAATATAATGCACGTTCAATTGGATTCAGGATGGGTAATTGATTTGGCCTTTCAGGAACATTCCACTTTTTGGCCCTGAATGAATCATTGTTTGCTTTAGCAGTATATTTCCATATGTTCCATATGTACTGTACTTGGTGATAATGGCTCTCACTGTGGTTTGGTGGAGTCCCAGAGCCTTAAAAATGGCGTTGTAAAGCTTTCATATTTTTGTGTTCCCACAGTTTCCCTTTGGTCTAAGATTACACGTTGTCTAAATATCTGATACCATTCCGTGTGACAAATATGCAATTATAGACTATATCAGCAAGGGGGCAAATGCTTTTTGACAGCACTGTACATGTGTGAAATATTTTGTAAATGTTTTGTAAATGTTTTATGCACTGAATGTGCTAAATGTGTCTTATATTTGAAGAATATAGTTGAATGTTAAAAACCACCAAATAATGAAACATTTCACTTATATCAATAAGTTTGGATAGCACATTTGACATTTACATCTATCATTTCAAACATGATGAATTTAGGAAAAGGGACATTTTTCCCTTAAATACTAAAATATAAAAATTTATATTTTAATTGAATATGGGAAAAATGCATGATAAAACAATAGAATTTTGCGTAGCATTGAGCACGCCATAGAAACCTCATGGGTTTGTGCGGGATGTTCATATAATTTTTTGTTATTTGTGACAGGAAAACCATTATGGACAGCCAAGAATTGCAACTGTTGAATTACATTTCTTTGCCAAATTTTTGTATTGGGGGGGGGGGGGGGGGGGGGGGGGGGGGTTCCTGGGGTGGGGGGTGGTGACTGCTGAAATTGTGTAGTTCCTTCAGCATCCCTCTTCCCCACCCACCATGCACACATGCTCTCGTGTCCACACACATACACAGTAAAATGTCCAGAGTTAATTCCACTCTAGCAGTGTTAATTCAACTCTTCACAGACTACATTTGGTCCCCGCTCTGGAATGTGGGACCAAATGTTACAGTATCTGTTATGAGTCGAATTAACACTGTTTGAGATAAATTAACACTGGACATTTTACTGTGTACAAACACATACTCAAACTACTCTTCTTCAGCAATAAAAAGGCAACACAAGACAGCAACACAGAAGGGGATAACTTTATGAAATTGCTTAAAGCACAATATCTCAAATATAATATGTATATCAGCAAAACATTGCACATCAGTTATATATTAATGTGCATGAATATGACAGATTAAGAAATATATGCAGTTACTTTTGTTTATTTTGTGTCTTATTTTTATCTTTAATTTTTATAATTTTCATCTCACTGTCCTGTGCAGTCCAAGACATATCCCCCCCCCCCCCCCCCCCCCCCCCCCCCCCCCCCCCCCCCCCCCAAAAAAAAAAAAAAAAAAAAAAACAAATAATATGTTTACATTTGCATGAACTAAACATCTAGACTATGCTGGTCTATATATCTCATGAAACACGTTTTGAAAAATAATCGACTAAATCATGTTTGCAGCGGGTCTTTTTACGCAGTTGTTTACAACATAACGCAATGTGAACGTGGGATTTTTATTCTTTATACTATACATCACTATATTTCTTACATATCTTCGCTTCAGAGGATATATATTCTCTCAAAACATGTAAAGTGTCTTCTTAATAACCAATAACAATTTAGTAAAATTCTGGGATTGCAATTGTGGTTGAAACGAAAACCAGCATATGCAGGGAGTGAGTTTGCAAACTACTGCACTGTTCCTTGAAATATAAAACAGCAAAATACCAGTGACTGGTAGCCTACTTCCAGTAGGTCTACGATTCTTAAATCAAGAGCTCGCTTAATACATTAACTGCTAGGAGAGCTTCTTTTCAGATTTCTCAGGTACTTTTTTATTTGCTCCAATATCTCCTCGGTTTTCAGAGAGTAGATAATTGGGTTTAAAAGTGGTGGGATAGAACGGGACAAAGACGAGTTTAGAATTCTGGTGTCCGTATCAATGTTCACATTAACCCAAGCCATGATGTAAGTAACTAAAATAGGTACGAAAAATATAGCCACCAAAATTAAATGCGAAGAACAAGTTTTAAACGCTTTCCATCTACCCTCCGACGATTTAATGTTCAAAATGGCGTACATAATAAATAGGTATGTCACAGCAATGAAGCCAAAAGGAACAAAGTACAAGGCTACCGTGTTAAAACTGGCCATAAACCAGTTCTTAGAATAATCACCGCAAGCGATCTTAAAGACTGGGCCGTGATCACAGAAGAAGCTGTTGACAATAGTAGATTTGCAGTACGCCAGTGGGGGAATCAAGGCAACCATCACCACGATTATGATAAGCGGTGTTGACCACGACACAGTAATAACCAGCATCATTTTACAGTTGGTATTTAAAACATTGCTTCTCAAAGGGAAACAAATGGCGATGAGCCTGTCGTAGGCCAAAACGCAGAGAGCAAACGATTCCATTGATGCGAAATAATGAACGAAGAACATTTGTGCCAAGCAAGGGTCGTAGTACACAAATTTTGAACCAAAGACATACATATGGACAGCTTGAGGAATCAGAGCAGTGCTGAGACTAATGTCAACAACTGCCAGGCTGAACACGGCCATGTACTTTGGGGTGTGGAGCTTTTCTGCGAACCATATGATCACCATCAACATTGCATTTGACACAAGTGTCAGGACGTAAATAACCGCCAGAAACATGAAGTAGTATTCTTCATTTTTTAGCGCGTAGAAACCTCTGATGTAGAATCCGACTGGGCGGGTGAAGTTGCTCAGGTCTTGTGTTTTTGTCTCCATTGACTGCCGGCTTGACTTCTGTTTTTCAATCTGAAGTACATATAATAAAAAAATAAAAGAAAAAAACAGTCAAATGACAGTTGACGTCAAGCTCGTCTTTATCTAAAATACTCATTAAAAATTAACATATTCAAAACTACAAACTTAGCGGAACGTTCAACTCAACAGCAATTTCACACTACCTTTGAGCGACTCTTGGCATATTAATAATATTATTTTGTTTTCTTTGCTGCTTGTCACATGTTTTGGAAGCCACTGAACACAATCGGAAAAAATAGATTCAAAATAAAAGACGTTGGCAAATATACCCCTTGCTTAAGAATGTCACTCAAAGTTTCACCAAAGTCTTTAGTTAAACGTAATGCCATCTTAAAGGGTAAATGCAGGTGTCTAAATGTGAAACATATTTCTTTCAAAAAACTCTATACATACTTGTAGTAAGGGATGAAATGCAACGCCAGTCCACCGTGCACGGTCCAGGATGAACTCTCAAGAATGATCCGGACTGCTCATATTTTCATAGCTAGTGCGGGACGTCAGACAGGATGATAGTACGTCTCCCGACCTCTAGGGGTTCACGTAGCCTATGTGATCAACTAGTTAACTTTCTCTGGTACACAAAAGCTGCGGCATAATTAGCCGCGTTTGCAAACCGCGTCTCTTGTGGTGCAATTAAATGGCCCTTTTTTTAAAAGAAATATAGAATAGCTCAGATCTCTGAGTGCTGTGTTTGAGCCTGCTGTTTGGGAAGGCTGGTCTCATCTGACCATAAGGCCTGCTTCTCTTCGAAATAACAATGGCTGTTGGTCAAACGTCCGCTGCCCATGGTCCTGAATGTCTCCCAGGCTTGAAGTGAAAGCAGAGAACCTCTGTGATGTAAGAATCTCTGCAACATCAATACGACATCGAATAAAACTTTAACTCGAGAATCCGGATTACGACCTGCCCGCCGTAAACTCTTTCGTTAACTTTTACAGTTGTATACACAAGCTCCTCCTTTAATTAGGAATGCAAATACTTAAATAAATAAATGATCCTGTGCATCCTTTGCTCCTTTACAGTGGTGTATTAAAGCGGCAAATGCTTTGGCTGTGTACACACACCATTTAAAACACTGCATCTTCAAATATACATATCCAATGACTAGTCTGCACTTCAATAGCTGTCACACTGAACAGAGAAACAATGATAACTGCTAAACCATATTTCGCCGGGCGCATAGTGTATACGACGAAAGCTACATCAAGGGCCATCCTGCCATTGTAATTCTAACTGCTAGATGGCAGCCTGACCTCACGGTAATGACGTAATCGGCGACAAATGCGGCGCAGTCCGCACTCCCGTGCATTCCGACGCAGTATCCCATTCCATCGGCTGCATGCACGTCGGGTAGTTCAACTGAATATAAAGATGGGACTAGTGATTAGCGACTCGATGTCTACTACAGTTTGCATTCGGTGACTGCCTGAAGTCTGCATCCCACCGACATCACCAGATGCTGAGTATGTTCCCTGGTGATGCTCTGCCAGGCCTGTACTGCAGCCATCTTCATTTCCTGCTTGTTTCTGGGGTGCCTACAGTCTTGTCTTTAATAAATATAATGAACGTTCAATTGGATTCAGGATGGGTAATTGATTTGGCCTTTCAGGAACATTCCACTTTTTGGCCCTGAATAAATCATTGTTTGCTTTAGCAGTATATTTCCATATGTTCCATATGTACTGTACTTGGTGATAATGGCTCTCACTGTGGTTTGGTGGAGTCCCAGAGCCTTAAACATGGCGTTGTAAAGCTTTCATATTTTTGTGTTTACACAGTTTCCCTTTCGTCTAAGATTACATTTTGTCTAAATATCTGAAACCATTCAGTGTGACAAATATGCAATTATAGAGGAAATCAGGAAGGGGGCAAATGCTTTTCAACAGCACTGTACATGTGTGAAATATTTTGTAAATGTTTTGTAAATGTTTTATGCACTGAATGTGCTAAATGTGTCCTATATTTGAATGAATTTAGTTGAATGTTAAAATCCACTAAATAATGAAACATTTCACTTATATCAATAAGTTTGGGTAGCACATTTGACATTTACATCTATCATTTCAAACATGATAAATGTAGGAAAAGGAACATTTTTCCCCTTATATACTAACATATTAAAAATTATATTTTAATTGAATATGGGAAAAATGCATGATAACAATAGAATTTTATGTAGCATTTAGCAGCCTATAGAAACTTTATGGGTTTGTGCGGGATGTTCATGTAATTTTTTGTTATTTGTGACAGGAAAACCATTCTTGACAGCCAAGAATTGCAACTGTTGAATTACATTTCTTTGCCAAATTTTATTGGGGGTGGGGGGTGGGGGGTGGGGGGGGGGGGCAGGTGGCTGGAATTGTGCAGTTCCTTCAGCATCCCTCTTCCCCACCCACCATGCACACATGCTCTCGTGTCCACACGCCTGCACAGTAAAATGTCCAGAGTTAATTCCACTCTAACAGTGTTAATTGAACTCTTAGCAGACTACATTTCGTCCCCACTCTGGAATGTGGGACCAAATGTTACAGTATCTGTTATGAGTCGAATTAACACTGTTTGAGATAAATTAACACTGGACATTTTAATTTGTACAAACATACTCAAACTACTCTTCTTCAGCAATAAAAAGGCAACACAAACAAGCAACACAGAAGGAGATAACTTTATGAAATTGCTTAATGCACAATATCTCAAATATAATATGTATATCAGCAAACATTGCACATCAGTTTTATTTATGTGCATGAGTATGACAGATTAAAACATATATGCAGTTATTTTGTGCATTTTGTGTCTCATTTTTATCATTCAATTTTTATAATTTTTATCTCACTGTCCTGTGCAGTCCAAGACATCTTTTTCCCCGCAAAATGTGACGAACAATATGTGTGCATTTGCATGAACTAAACATCTATAATATGCTGGTGAATATATCTCATGAAACACGTTTTGAAAAATAATCGACGAAATCATGTTTGCAGCGGGTCTCCAGCGGTCCCAATCACACGCAGGCGTATTTGAGCTAATTTTAGTTTGAATGAAAGACTGAGACTTTTGTAGCTCATAAAATAACAACACTGTCCGCAATTCGCGTGTTTTTTCTCCCGTTATGTTACTTAAAACTGCTCTACCCATCCAGGGCCGAAAGCATTACTGGTTCGTTTGTAGTCGAATTTTAAAAGTCTCCTGGATTCCGTCTTGTTAAAATAAACAAATAAAGTTTAAAAATTAACAAATAAAAACATAAAGGGTGATTCACCTGCTTTATTGGCCGTGATAATCCTTACAGGATGTTCGTATAATAATTTAATCTAACCACACAAATATTAATTAGATTATTTTTGTGACTAAACGGACATGAAATGAAAACACGTTTGAGGCTTATATTTATGACTATTAATCCAATAAATAATGTGTCACGTTAGGAGGACGATACATGTAACTATTGCGCTATACCAGTCGTTCTCTATCTCGGCCCTGGGTACCCGTGTGTATGCTAGTTTTACCTACTGCCAATCTCTTGCTTAATTGCGGCTGTTGAACACGTCTTTTATTCGTTTCATAAATGGTTGAATTCTTCGTTATGTCCCAACTGGTTGGCATCAGTGTCAAATAGCGTATTGATTCGCCCAAGTCATACATTTGATCAGTTAAAATTTCTCCCTCTTAATACGCAATTGTTTACATCATAACACAATGTGAATGTGGGATTTTTATTCATTATGTTATGTATCACTATATTCCTTACATATCTTGGCTTCAAAGGATATATAATCTCTCAAAACATGTAAAGTGTCTTCTTAATAACCAATAACAATTTCTTAAAATTCTGGGATTGCAATTGTGGTTGAAACGAAAACCAGCATATGCAGGGAGTGAGTTTGAAAACTACTGCACTGTTCCTTCAAATACAAAACAGCAAATTACCATACAGTGACTGGTTTCCTACATCCAGTAGGCATACGATTCTTAAATCAAGAGCTCGCCTAATACATCAACTGCTAGGAGAAGTTCTTTTCAGATTTCTCAGGTACTTTTTAATTTGCTCCAATATCTCCTCGGTTTTTAGAGAGTAGATAATTGGGTTTAAAAGTGGTGGGATAGAACCGGACAAAGACGTGTTGAGAATTCTGGTGTCCGTATCAATGTTCACATTAACCCAAGCCACGATGTAAGTAACGAGAAAAGGTACGAAAAATATAGCAACCAAAATTAAATGCGAAGAACACGTTTGAAACGCTTTCCATCTACCCTCCGACGATTTAATGTTCAAAATGGCGTACATAATAAATAGGTATGTCACAGCAATGAAGCCAAAAGGAACAAAGTACAAGGCTACCGTGGAAAGAGCGGCCATAAACCAGTTCTTAGAATAATCACCGCAAGCGATCTTAAAGACTGGGCCGTGATCACAGAAGAAGCTGTTGACAATCGTCGATTTACAGTACGCCAGAGGGGGAATCAAGGCAACCATCACCACGATTATGATAAACGGTATTGACCACGACACAATAATAACCAGCATCATTTTACAGTTGGTATTTAAAACATTGCTTCGTAATGGGAAACAAATGGCGATGAGCCTGTCGTAGGCCAAAACGCAGAGAGCAAACGATTCCATTGATGAGAAATAATGGACGAAGAACATTTGTGCCAAGCAAGGGTCGTAGTACACAAATTTTGAACCAAAGACATACATATGGACAGCTTTAGGAATCAGAGCGGTGCTGAAACTAACGTCCACCACTGCCAGGCTGAACACGGCCATGTACTTTGGGGTGTGGAGGTTTTCTGCGAACCATATGACCACCATCAACATTGCATTTGACACAAGTGTCAGGACGTAAATAACCGCCAGAAACATGAAGTAGTATTCTCCATTTTTTAGCGCGTAGAAACCTCTGATGTAGAATCCGGCTGGGCGTGTGAAGTTGCTCAGGTCTTGTGTTTTTGTCTCCATTGACTGCCGGCTTGACTTCTTTTTTTCAATCTGAAGTGCATATAAGAAAAAAAAAAAAAAGAAAACAAACAAATGACAGTTGACGTCAAGTTAGTCTTAATCTAAAATACTCATAAAAATTTCACATATTTAAAATTACAAACTTAGCGGAACGTTCAACTCAACAGCAATTTCACACTACGGTTGAGCGACATAATATTATTTTGTTTGCTTTGCTGCATTTCACATGTTTTGGAAACCACCGAACACAATCGGAAAAAAATAGTTTCGAAATAAAAGACGTTGGCAAATATACCCCTTGCTTAAGAATGTCACTCAAAGTTTCACCAAAGTCTTTAGTTAAACTTAATGCAATCTTAAAGGGTAAATGCAAGTGTTCAAATGTGAAACATATTCCTTTCAAAAAACTCTATACATACTTGTAGGAAGGGTTGAAATGCAACGCCAGTGCACCGTGCTCGGTCCAGGATGAACTCTGAAGAATGATCCGGACTACCCATATTTTCATAGCTAGTGCGGGACGTCAGGCAGGATGATAGTACATCTCCCGACCTCTAGGGGTTCACGTAGCCTATGTGATCCACTAGTTAACTTTCTCTGGTACGCGAAAACTGCGGCATAATTAGCCGCGTTTGCAAACCGCGTCTCTTGTGGTGCAATTAAATTGCCTTTTTCTTCAAGGAAATACAGAATAGCTCAGATCTCTGAGTGCTGTGTTTGAGTCTGCGGTTTGGGAAGGCTGGTCTCATCTGACCATATGGCCTGGCTCTGTTCGAAGTTACAATGGCTGTTGGCGATACTTCTGCTGTCCATGGTGCTGAATGTCTCCCAGGCTTGAAGTGAAAGCAGAGAACCTCTGTGATATAAGAATCTCTACAACATCAAAACGACATCGAATAAAACTTTCACGTGAGAATCCGGATTACGACCTGCCCACCGTAAGATCTTTCGCTAACTTTCACAGTTGCATGCCAAAGCTCCTCTTTTAATTGGAAATGCAAATAAATAAATAAATAAATGAACCTTTGGCTTCTTTGCTCCTTTACAGTGTTGTATTGAAGGGGCAACTGCTTTGGCTGTGTACGCACACCTTTTAAAAAACTGCACCTTCAAGTAAACGTATCCAATGACTAGTCTGCATTTCAATAGCTGTCACAATGAACAGAGAAACAATGATAACTGATTAACCATATTTCGCCTGGTGCGTAGTGCATTCCACAAAGCTAAATCAAGGGCAATCCTGCCATTCTAATTCTAACCGCAAGATGGTAGCCTGACCTCACGGTAATGACGTAATCGGCGAAAAATGCGGCGCAGTTCGCACTCCCGTGCATTCCGACGCAGTATACCATACCATCCGCCGCATGCACGTCGGGTAGTCCAACTGAGTAAAACGATAGGACTAGTGATTAGCGACTCGATATCTACTACAGTTTGCATTCGGTGACTGCCTGAAGTCTGCATCCCACCAACATCACCAGATGCTGAGTATGTTCCCTGGTGATGCTCTGCCAGGCCTGTACTGCAGCCATCTTCATTTCCTGTTTGTTTCTGGGGTGCCTACAGTCTTGTCTTTAGTAAATATAATGCACGTTCAATTGGATTCAGGATGGGTAATTGATTTGGCCTTTCAGGAACATTCCACTTTTTGGACCTGAATAAATCATTGTTTGCTTTACCAGTATATTTCCATATGTTCCATATTTGCTCTACTTGGTGATAATGGCTCTCACTGTGGTTTGGTGGAGTCCTAGAGCCTTAAAAATGGCGTTGTAAAGCTTTCATATTTTTGTGTTTACACAGTTTCCCTTTCGTCTAAGATTACATTTTGTCTAAATATCTGAAACCATTCAGTGTGACAAATATGCAATTATAGAGTATATCAGCAAGGGGCAAATGCTTTTTGACATCACTGTACATTTGTGAAATATTTTGTAAATGTTTTGTATGTTTTATGCACTAAATGTGCTAAATGTGTCCTATATTTGAATGAATTTAGTTGAATGTTAAAATCCACTAAATAATGAAACATTTCACTTATATCAATAAGTTTGGGTAGCACATTTGACATTTACATCTATCATTTCAAACATGATAAATGTAGGAAAAGGGACATTCTTCCCTTTAAATTCTAAAATATAAAAAATAATATTTTGATTGTATATAGGAAAAATGCATGATAGAACAGTAGTTTTTTACGTAGCATTTAGCACCCCATAGAAACTTTATGGGTTTGTGCGCGATGTTCATATATATATATATATATATGAAATGATATTGTTTCCTCAGCATCCCGCCATGCACACATGCTCCCGTGTCCAGTAGTGTTTATTTAACTCTTCACAGACTACATTTGGTCCCCGCTCTGGAATGTGGGACCAAATGTTACAGTATCTGTTATGAGTCGAGTTAACACTGTTTGAGATAAATTAACACGGGACATTTTACTTTGTGCAAACACATACTCAAACTACTCTTCTTCAGCAATAAAAGGCAGCACAAACAAGCAACACAGAAGGAGATAACTTTATGAAATTGCTTAATGCACAATATCTCAAATATAATATGTACATCAGCAAATATTGTACATCAGTTATATTAATGTGCATGAATATGACAGATTAAAAAATATATGCAGTTATTTTGTGTATTTTGTGTGTTTTTATTTTTATCATTTAATTTTTCATAATTTTTATTCACTGTCCTGTGCAGTCCAAGACATCTTTTTCCACCCAAAATATGACAAACAATATGTGTGCATTTTCATGAACTAGACATCTAGAATATGCTGGTCAATATATCTCATGAAACACGTTTTGAAAAATAATCGACAAAATCATGTTTGCAGCGGGTCTCCAGCGTTCCCAATCACACCCAGGTGTATTTGAGCTAATTTAAGTTTGAATGAAAGACTGAGACTTTTGTACGTCATAAAATAACATCACAGTCCGCAATTCGCGTGTTTTTCTCTCCCGTCATATTAATTTCAACTGCTGGACCGATCCAGGGCCGAAAGCTTTACTGGTTCGTTTGTAGTCCAATTTTAAAAGTCTCCTGGATTCCTTCTTGTTAAAATAAATAAATAAACAAACAAACAAACAAATAAATAAATAAATAAATAAATAAATAAATAAATAAATAAATAAAAAGTTGAATCACCCTTTATATTTTAATTTTTTTTAATTTATCTACTTTCGCGGCCGTTATATTTCTTGCAGGATGTTCATATAATGATTTAATCTAACCACACGAATATTAATTTGATTATTTTTGTGACTAAACGGACATAAAATGAAAAACACATTTGAGGCTTTTATTTATGACTAAAAATCCATTAAATAATATATCACGTCATGAAAACGATACATGTAACTATTGCGCTATTCCAGTCGTTCTCTTTCTCGGCCCTGGAGACCCTTGTGTATGCTGGTTTTTACTACTGCCAATCTCTTGCTTAATTACGGCCGTTGATCGCATGTGTTTTATTCGTTTCATAAATGGTTGAATTCTTCATTATCTGCCAACTGGTTGGCATCAGTGTCAAAGAGCCTATTGATTCGCCCTAGTCTTAAATTTGATCAGTTAGTATATCCCCCTCTTTTTACGCAATTGTTTACAACATAACGCAATGTGAACGTGGGATTTTTATTCTTTATGGTATGTATCACTATATGTCTTACATATCTTGGCTTCAGAGGATATATAATCTCTCAAAACATGTAATGTGTCCTCTTAATAACCAATAACAATTTAGTAAAATTCTCGGATTGCAATTGTGGTTGAAACGAAAACCAGCATATGCAGGGAGTGAGTTTGAAAACTACTGCACTGTTCCTTCAAATATAAAACAGCAAATTACCATACAGTGACTGTTTGCCTACATCCAATAGGCCTACGATTCTTAAATGAAGATCTCGCCTAATACATCAACTGCTAGGAGAGGTTTTTTTTCAGATTTCTCAGGTACTTTTTAATTTGCTCCAATATCTCATCGGTTTTTAGAGAGTATATAATTGGGTTTAAAAGTGGTGGGATAGAACCGGACAAAGACGTGTTGAGAATTCTGATGTCCGTATCAATGTTCACATTAACCCAAGCCACGATGTAAGTTACGAGAATAGGTGCGAAAAATATAGCAACCAAAATTAAATGCGTTGAACACGTTTTAAACGCTTTCCATCTACCCTCCGACGATTTTATGTTCAAAATGGCATAAATTATAAACAGGTATGTCACAGCTATGAAGCCAAAAGGAACAAAGCACGAGGCTACCGTGGTAAGAGCGGCCATAAACCAGTTCTTAGAATAATCACCGCAAGCGATCTTAAAGACTGGGCCGTGATCACAGAAGAAGCTGTTGACAATCGTCGATTTACAGTACGCCAGAGGGGGAATCAAGGCAACCATCACCACGTCCAGGATAAACGGTATTGACCACGACCCAATAATAACCAGCATCATTTTTCCGTTGGTATTTAAAACATTGCTTCGTAATGGGAAACAAATGACGATGAGCCTGTCGTAGGCCAAAACGCAGAGAGCATACGCTTCCATTGATACGAAGAAATCGACGAAGAACATTTGTGCCAAGCAAGGGTCGTAATATATAAATTTTGAACCAAAGACATACATATGGACAGCTTGAGGAATTAGAGCGGAGCTGAAACTAACGTCCACCACTGCCAGGCTGAACACGGCCATGTACTTTGGGGTGTGGAGGTTTTCTGTGAACCATATGACCAACATCAAGATTGCATTTGACACAAGTGTCAGGACGTAAATAACCGCCAGAAACATGAAGTAGTATTCTCCATGTTTTAGCGCGTAGAAACCTCTGATGTAGAATCCGACGGGGCGGGTGAAGTTGCTCAGGTCTTGTGTTGTTGTCTCCATTGACAACCGGCTTGACTTCTGTTTTTCAATCTGAAGTACATATATTTAAAAAAAAAAAACATTTTTTAAAAACAAACAAATGACAGTTGAGGTCAAGTTAGTCTTAATCTAAAATACTCATAAAAAATTCACATATTTAAAATTACAAACTTAGCGAAACGTTCAACTCAACAGCAATTTCACACTACGGTTGGGCGACATAATATTATTTTGTTTGCTTTGCTGCATGTCACATGTTTTGGAAGCCACCGACCACAATCTGAATTAAATAGTTTCAAAATGAAAGACGTTAGCAAATATGCTCCTTGCTTAAGAATGTCACTCAAAGTTTCACCAAAGTCTTTAGTTACACTTAATGCCATCTTAAAGAGTAAATGCAAGTGTCCAAATGCGAAACATATTCCTTTCAAAAAACTCTATACATACTTGTAGGAAGGGTTGAAATGCAACGCCAGTGCACCGTGCACGGTCCAGGATGAACTCTGAAGAATGATCCGGACTACTCATATTTTCATAGCTAGTGCGGGACGTCAGGCAGGATGATAGTACATCTCCCGACCTCTAGGGGTTTACGTAGCCTATGTGATCAACTAGTTAACTTTCTCTGGTACACAAAAGCTGCGGCGTAATTAGCCGAGCTTGCAAACCACGTCTCTTGTGGTGCAATTAATTGGTCCTTTTCTTCAAGGAAATGTAGAATAGCTCAGATCTCTGAGTGCTGTGTTTGAGCTTGCGGTTTGGGAAGGCTGGTCTCCTCTGACCATAAGGCCTGCTTCTCTTCGGAGTTACAATGGCTGTTCGTCTTACTTCTGCTGTCCATGGTCCTGAATGTCTCCCAGGCTTGAAATGAAAGCAGAGATGTGTTATAAGAATCTCTGCAACATCAGAACGACATCGATTAAAACTTTCACGCGAGAATCCTATTTACGACCTGCCCGCCGTATGATCTTTCGTTAACTTTTACAGTTGTATACAAAACGTTCCGCCTTTAATTAGAAATGCAAATACATAAATAAATAAATTATCATGTGGCTCCTTTGCTCCTTTACAGTGGTGTATTAAAGGGGCAACTGCTTTGGATGTGTACGCACACCATTTAAAACACTGCACCTTCAAATAAACGTATCCAATGACTAGTCTGCATTTCAATAGCTGTCACAATGAACAGAGAAACAATGATAACTGATTAACCATATTTCGCCTGGTGCGTAGTGCATTCCACAAAGCTAAATCAAGGGCAATCCTGCCATTCTAATTCTAACCGCAAGATTGTAGCCTGACCTCACGGTAATGATGTAATCGGCGAAAAATGCGGCGCAGTCCGCACGCCCGTGCATTCCCACGCAGTATACCATACTATCCGCCGCATGCACGTCGGGTAGTCCAACTGAGTAAAAAGATAGGACTAGTGATTAGCGACTCGATGTCTACTACAGTTTGCATTCGGTGACTGCCTGAAGTCTGCATCCCACCGACATCACCAGATGCTGAGTATGTTCCCTGGTGATGCTCTGCCAGGCCTGTACTGCAGCCATCTTCATTTCCTGTTTGTTTCTGGGGTGCCTACAGTCTTGTCTTTAGTAAATATATTGCACGTTCAATTGGATTCAGGATGGGTAATTGATTTGGCCTTTCAGGAACATTCCACTTTTTGGACCTGAATAAATCATTGTTTGCTTTAGCAGTATATTTCCATATGTTCCATATGTGCTCTACTTGGTGATAATGGCTCTCACTGTGGTTTGGTGGAGTCCCAGACCCTTAAAAATGGCGTTGTAAAGCTTTCATATTTTTGTGTTTACACAGTTTCCCTTTCGTCTAAGATTACATTTTGTCTAAATATCTGAAACCTTTCAGTGTGACAAATATGCAATTATAGAGGAAATCAGGAAGGGGGCAAACGCTTTTTAACAGCACTGTACATGTGTGAAATATTTTGTAAATGTTTTATGCACTGAATGTACTAAATGTGTCCTATATTTGAATGACTATAGTTGAATGTTAAAAACCACTAAATAATGAAACATTTCACTTATATCAATAAGTTTGGGTAGCACATTTGACATTTACATCTATCATTTCAAACATGATAAATGTAGGAAAAGGGACATTTTTCCACTTAAATTCTAAAATATAAAAAATTATATTTTAATTGAATATGGGAAAAATGCATGATAAAACAATAGAGTTGTATGTAGCATTTAGCAGCCCATAGAAACCTTCATGGGTTTGTGCGGGATGTTCATATCATCTTTTTATTATTTGAGACAAAAAACCATTCTGGACAGACAAATATTGCAACTGTTGAATTACATTTCTTTGCCAAATTTTATTTGGGGGGGGGGGGGGGGGGGGGGGGGGGGGGGGGGGGGGGGCTGAAATTATATAGTTTCCTTCAGCATCCCGCCATGCACACATGCTCCCGTGTCCCCGCTCTGGAATCTGGGACCAAATGTTACAGTATCTGTTATGAGCTGAATTCACACTGTTTGGGTTAAATCAACACAGGGCATTTTACTGTGTACAAACACCTACTCAAACTACTCTTCTTCCGCAATAGAAAGGCAATGCAAACAAGCAACACAGAAGGAGATTACTTTATTAAATCGTTTAAAGCACAATATCTCAAATTTAATAGGCATAGCACATCAGTTATGTTACTGTGCATGAGTATGACAGATTTGTAAAAATATGCAGTTAATTTTGTCTATTTTGTGTTTTATTTTTATCATTAAATTTTTTAAATTTTTATCTCACTGTCCTGTGCATTCCAAGACATCATTACATTTGCATGAACGGAACATCAAGAACATGCTGGTCAATATATCTCATGAAACACGTTTTGAAAAATAATCGACGAAGTCATATTTGCAGCGGGCCTCCAGCGTTCCCAATCACAACGAGGTGCATTTGAGCTAATTTAAGTTTGAATAAGAGACTGAGACTTATGTAGGTCATAAAATAACATCACAGTCCGCAATTCGCGTGTTTTTTCTTCCGTTATGTTAATTATAACTGCTGGGCTTATCTAGGGCCGAAGGCTTTACTGGTTCGTTTGTAGTCGTATTTAAAACGTGTCCTGGATTCCTTCTTGGTTAAAAAAAAAAAAAAAAAAAAAAAAAAAAAAAAAAAAAAAAATTGGGGATTCACTTATTTTCTGGGCCGTTATATTTCTTACTGTACGGTCATATAATAATTTACTGTAACCACACACATATTAATTCGTTTGTTTTTGCGTCTAAATTGAGATAAAATGAAAACACATTTGAGGCTCATATTTATCACTAAAAGTCCATTAAATAATGTGTCACCTGACGAAACCGTTCTAACAATACTATTGCACTATTTCAGTCGTTCTCAATTTCGGTCCTGGAGACCCTTGTGTATGCTGGTTTCTGCTATTGCCAATCTTTTGATTAATTGCCGCTGTTGAACACATGTGTGTCACTCGTTTCATAAATGTTTTACTTCTTCATTATCTGCCAAATTGTTGGCATCAGTGTCAAATATCCTATTGATTTGCCTCAGTCTTTAATTTGATCAGTTAAATTTCCCCCTCTTTTTACGCAGTTGCTTACAACGTAACACAATGAGAATATGGGACTTTTATTATTTATGATATGCATCACAATTTATTACATAGCTTCTGAGGATAAAAAAAATCTTTCAAAACATGAAAACTGTCTTAAGAACCAATAACAATTCATTATAATTCTGGGAATGCAATTGTGGTTGAAACGAAAACCAGCATATGCAGGGAGTGAGTTTGAAAACTACTGCACTGTTCCTTCAAATATAAAACAGCAAATTACCATATAGTGACTGTTTGCCTACATCCAATAGGCCTACGATTCTTAAATAAAGATCTCGCCTAATACATCAACTGATAGGAGAGGTTTTTTTCAGATTTCTCAGGTACTTTTTAATTTGCTCCAATATCTCCTCGGTTTTCAGAGAGTAGATAATTGGATTTAAAAGTGGTGGGATAGAACCGGACAAAGACGTGTTGAGAACTCTGGTATCCGTATCAATGTTCACATTAGCCCAAGCCACGATGTAAGTAACGAAAAAAGGTACGAAAAATATAGCAACCAAAATTAAATGCGAAGAACACGTTTTGAACGCTTTCCATCTACCCTCCGACGATTTAATTTTCAAAATGGCGTAAATAATAAACAGGTATGTCACAGCAATGAAGCCAAAAGGAACAAAGTACAAGGCTACCGTGGTAAAACTGGCCATAAACCAGTTCTTAGAATAATCACCGCAAGCGATCTTAAAGACAGGGCCGTGATCACAGAAGAAGCTGTTGACAATAGTCGATTTACAGTACGCCAGTGGGGGAATCAAGGCAACCATAACCACGTCTATGACAAGCGGTATTGACCACGACACAATAATAACCAGCATCATTTTACAGTTGGTATTTAAAACATTGCTTCGTAATGGGAAACAAATTGCGATGAGCCTGTCGTAGGCCAAAACGCAGAGAGCAAACGATTCCATTGATGCGAAGTAATCGACGAAGAACATTTGTGCCAAGCAAGGGTTGTAATATATAAATTTTGAACCAAAGACATACATATGGACAGCTTGAGGAATTAGAGCGGAGCTGAAACTAACGTCCACCACTGCCAGGCTGAACACGGCCATGTACTTTGGGGTGTGGAGGTTTTCTGTGAACCATATGACCAACATCAAGATTGCATTTGACACAAGTGTCAGGACGTAAATAACCGCCAGAAACATGAAGTAGTATTCTCCATGTTTTAGCGCGTAGAAACCTCTGATGTAGAATCCGACGGGGCGGGTGAAGTTGCTCAGGTCTTGTGTTGTTGTCTCCATTGACAGCCGGCTTGACTTCTGTTTTTCAATCTGAAGTACATACAAGAAAACATTAAAAGAAGAAAACAGGAAAATGACAGTTGACGTCAAGTTCGTCTTTATAATAAATACTCATCCACATTTTCGTATATTCAAAATTACGAACTTAGCGGGACATTCAGCTCAACAGAAATTTCAAAAATACTTTTGAGCGACACTTGGGTTATTAATAATATTATTTTGTTTGCGTTTGTTTCATGTCACATGTTTTGTTAGTCACTGAACACAATCGAAAAAAAGTTTCTAAATAATGAACGTTTGCCAATAGACCCCTTGCTTGAGGATGTCACTCAAAGTTTCATCAGTTAATCTAGTTAAACTTAATTCAATCTTAAAGGGTAAATGCAAGAGTCCAAATGTGAAACATATTGCTTTCAAAAAATTCTATACATACTTGTAGGAAGGGTTGAAATGCAACGCCAGTGCACCGTGCACGGTCCAGGATGAACTCTGAAGAATGATCCGGACTACCCATATTTTTATAGCTTGTGCGGGACGTCAGGAAGGATGGTTATACATCTCCCGACCTCTAGGGGTTCACGTAGCCTATGTGATCAACTAGTTAACTTTCTCTGGTACACAAAAGCTGCGGCATAATTAGCCGCGTTTGCAAACCGCGTCTCCTGTGGTGCAATTAAATGGCCCTTTTCTTCCAATAAATATAGGATAGCTCAGATCTCTGAGTGCTGTGTTTGAGTCTGCGGTTTGGGAAGGCTGGTCTCATCTGACCATAAGGCCTGGTTCTTTTCGAAGTTGCAATGGTTGTTGGTCATACTTCTGCTGTCCATGGTCCTGAATGTCTCCCAGGATTCAAGTGAAAGCAGATAACCTCTGTGATATAAAAATCGAATAAAACTTTCACGTGAGAATCCGGATTTCCTTATCTTTTGCAGTTGTATACAAAACTCCTCCTTTTCATTACAAATGAAAATAAATAAATAAATAAATATTTTAAAATGTTCCTGTGCCTCCTTTGCTCCTTTGCTCCTTTGCAGTGATGTATTAAAGGGGCAAATGCTTTTGTTGTGTACGCACACCATTTAAAATACTGCACCTTCAACTGAACATATCCAATGACTTGTCTGCATTTCAATAGCTGTCACAATGTGTTTTTGTGTGAATGTACGCACTTAACAGCGAAACAATGATAAACGACTAAGCCAAACCAAGGGCAATCCTGCTATTGTAATTCTTACCGCTAGATGGCAGCCTGACCTTACGGTAATGACGTAATCGGCGAAAAATGCGGCGCAGTTCGCACTGCCCTGCATTCCGACGCAGTATGCCGTCCGCCTCGTGCACTTTGGTAGTCCAACTGAATAAAACGATAGGACTAGTGATTAGCGACTCGGTGTCTACTACAGTTCAAGTGCTAATACGTTTATAGTAATTAATTGATATAAAAATTGAAGAACCGACCTTTGGGATTTAAATAGCAGCATAAAACGCAGAGGCAAGCAAGAAATAAGATTGCTGCCATGATCCATCACAGAATGATAATGAACTCTCTACAGCATTGAAGATGCCATGAAAATACACTAAATTGACATCTAATGAGACAATGACATTGATTTTCAACAAAACACTACTCTAACATTTACTTAAGGAAAAACATTACCCCCATAAATTACAGATTTGAATATTAAATATACGATTCAAAAATTCAGTATTAAAAAAAAAGTGTGGTCAACATTGAGTTGGATGAAAATCCTTCTGCTAAAACAGCACACCAGAGATTTAAAAAAAACGTAAACTCTGTCGCCTGTTTAACAAACAGCTACTGAATTTTACCTCACTAATCAGTATCCTAAGAGATTGTCTTGATATTTGTATAATCTCAAGCAAAGTGGATCCATCCAAAGGAAGTGCATCCATCCATCAATCATCTAACCCGCGTATTCCTGGTTAGAGTCACGGGGAGAGGGGGCATGCATTGGAGAGAGGCAGGAATGCACCCTGGACAGGTCACCTTTTTATTGCAGGGCACACACACCATTCATTCACACGCTCATATGTATGAGCAATTTCGACTTTCCAGTTAGCCTAACCTGCATGTCTTTGGACTGTGGGAAGAAACCAGAGTACCGGAGGAAACCTCTGGAGAAAATCAATTTTTTTTTTTTTTTACCCTTTGAAGGGTAGGTTTTTTGGAATGTTTTTTTCAGTCAGTATTCTAGAACTCCGTTGTTCTAAATTACCTGTAGTGATTGTTACATCAACATTAGAATTAAGAACATCTGAATCACTTACGTGTGCGTGTGTGCATGTGCGTGTGTGCGTGTGTGTGCGTGTGTGTGCGTGCGCGCGCGATCTTATACTTTAAAGGGTCAATAGCCACATTTCAGCAAGAAGCACATTTTAACGCCCAGGGTGGTGAGTTTGGCTACCCTTCAAATCTGGCTAAGAGCGAAGAGCAGGAGCAGATGGAAGCCAGCTACCTAGCTTTACGGGTTCAGCAGCCCATAGGGATTCCCCTAATGGCCGCTAATCATACACACGTCACTTTCGCAGGTGACCGCTGCCTCATTGGTCGTTTGCTCGTTCGAGGCCATTTCGACCGGAACCTTTCAGGCCCCCGGAACGCACAAGCCCTGGCGTTCCGCCCGGTTATTTCCGGCGCGGTCGCGGCGCCACGCGGCCGCGTGTGTGCCTGTCTGGCGTTCGGATGCCAGACGTACACCAAAACACGGTCAAGCAAGGTCAGAGCCGGCTGCTGGCATAAGACGCTCTGTTCGGTCGTTTAGGACCACAGGCATCCATGGCCCGCAAAAATTGGGTTTAAAATGTTTGATTTTGGTTTTTTTGGTTTTTTTTTTTGGTTTTTTTTTAAAGTATTTTTTTGAATACTGCACCCTGTGCAGTATTCACAGGGTGCAAATCAGTTTTTTTTTCGATGCCGTTGTTCTTGCCGTAGGTTCCCTGGACCTGTGATTGCTGCTGACAAACCCACCCCCCCTCAGAGTTTGGTGTAAAACTAGGGTCAGGATTCGGCGCAAAACACATGAATCCATGAGATCCATCCTGGCTTGTGTCAACAATGCAGGCTGCTGGTGGTGCTGGTGTAATGGCGTGGGGAATGTTTTCCTGGCACACATTAGGTCGCTCAATGCAGACTGAGCATCATTTGAATGGCGCAGTATACCTGAGCATTGTTGCTGTCCATGTGCATGTCCCTTCATGTCTACGCTCTGCCGTTTGTTCAAATGGACCCTTCCAGCAGGATGATGCGCAGTGTCACAAAGCGCACTTCACCTCAAGCTGGTTCCACGGACGTGAGAGCGACCCCAGGTTAATATACGGCCCTGCACAGTCCCCGGGTCTCGGTCCAACAGAGCACCTTTGACACGAGGTGGAAGGGTGCTCAGCGTGAACGTGTGGCTGAAAAATCTGCAGGAGCTGCGCGATGCTGTTGAGTGAACGCAGATTAAAATTCATGAGGATTGGGTTCCGGCAGCCTTTGTCGAATACACGCCGCAAAAAGTGTCCAGGCTGTTCTGGAGACAAAAAGAGGACCGGGCCTGCCCGACACTAGATAGGTGTATCGAATAAAGTGGCCATTGATTGTGTTCTGCAAATGTGTTTACTTGCTCTTTTATTCCCTATTGAGCATATTTCTTGTACTAATTGCCGGTAGCCTGCTTATACTGTGGGGTGAACTGCATCTCTGTAATGACCCACCCAGGAATAATGTGTTCCATCAAAGCAAAGCACGGTCGGCAATATAGTTTACCTTAAATAGGACAGGTTAGTAATGTTTCTGAAAGCTTCTCGTGGGGCGCAATTATGGGATCTTCAAAAAGGAAATATTTATTTCCCCTGAGTGAAAATTAAGCAGCGAAAAGCTATTAACATGTTGTAGGCCATAAAAAAAAGAAGTACTCTGTTGACATATTAAGTAAATGAATGGTGTGTCTACATATACCTTTAAGTTACGTATATGAATCATTAAAAAAATAGCTATTTGCTTTTTTTTCCCAATACATAGTTTAACAAGTTAATTATTTTGATCGCTAGAATCATCAAATCATGTTTGTGAAGAAAAGAAATGGCAGTGGCGGGGGAGGTCTGTGCGCGGTCTAATTGACGGCCCAGGTCAAGGGCCAGTTCTAAACGAGTGAGATGCCATTGCCCCCCCACCCCTTGTGTGATGTACAGTGACTAGGCAGTGATACAAACCGTCCCAGGTTGGTCCACAAATTATTAAAATGTTTTCCAAATGACAAAATAACATAACAAATCAGCACACATGGGGAGACATTAGACAAAAAATACATCTATTGCCACTACACTACATATTCTTGTGGGGGGGGGGGGGGTCTTACATTACATTGGCTTGGCCACAATTTTATGGCTGCTCAATATGTATTCAGTGACTCCAGTGCGCAGGGAGACAGGTGTTCTCGGGCTGAAGGATATTTCGCTTCATTAGTGACACCGGCTGCGCGTGCCTTCATTAGGGAACCCCTGCTGTGCCCGCCGCATTGCTAATCGAAGCAACGGCGTGTATTCAATCAGCATTTGTCCGTTGCGAAGATTTTCCGGTGACGCGAGCGCTGCGCTTTTTCCCCCCCCTCACAATCTCAGGCTGGGATCCAATCAACATCCAATTGTACTTTAACTTTAACTAACAACTAAAAAGCATTTATTATTATTATTATTATTATTATTATTATTATTATTATTATTATTATCATTATTACTTTCTTCACAAAAATGAGTTGTGCAAGTTCAGCGGTCTTTTTGAGTAAACTGTAAAGCTTTCAGCTGTTAGACTAAAGCTGAGGTCAAATGTTGACTGGATCCCAGCCAATGCGCCCGAACGAAAAGGCCTATAACTGGCAGGCGTTCAGCTCTCAGCGTAATGGTTCCTGCTCCTTTCCAAGAGAGTGAGAGGGCAACAGGAAAGGGGGGCGTTAAAAGCTGATTAAAAGCCGTCAAAGAGCATAAGCAATTAGCGAGAGAAGGAGGCAAGGACGACACAAAAGCACTTTGAGATCACGAGATGAAAGGCGCCAAATAGGCTAAATACCCATCTATCAGAATTTCCCTCATCTGTAAAGCTGTGCGCGGGCTGTCGTCTGTTTGATGTCAGTCGTCACCTTCCCCTTACGTTCCTCACCTCTGCTAGTCACATCCTCTTCATTTACGGAATGGCCTGACATTGCACCGTTACACGCTCCGATCATCGGCGAACTGCCAACGTTTAACTGCCCCCGTTAAAGCACCGTGCGATTAAAGCTTGTCTTGCGTAATGCAATGCGACGTGCAACAATAAAACCGTTTTTGTAATTTCCTCTTTAACGTTTTACGATGTGTTTTACCGATGCCGTGTGGAACGTGCATCCGTCATTAACTCGGCAACGTCCTCTCAAACCGGCTGGCATGACAATTAAAGGACCGGAACGTCTGCAGCAAGTTTAATGTAACACCCCCCCCCCCCCCCCCCCCCCCCCCCCCCCCCCCTCCACTGCCAAATATTTATGTACAGAGCTAATTCTGGATTGACCGCTGTCCGCTCCACATTGACTAAAACTTTGATTCCATTGCACTACATCTTTTATTTGAGATCACTGGACAGCAGAATTAACGCACTAAACTGCGATTTTGAGGAAAAAGCAAGAAACACCCAATGATTCCCAGTAAAGCAATGTTAGTTTATATGTACAATGCAGCCTATTTGTGTTTGGAGAGGGACAATTTTTGTTCCCTGTACTTCAGCACATTGATTTTGTGATAAAACAATGAATACAGAGTCTCCAGTTTCAGGGGAGCAAAATAGTCATCATATTTAGTACTTGGTTGCAAAACCTTTGCCTTCGGTGGCTGCCTGAAGTCTGCATCCCACCGACATCACCAGATGCTGAGTATGTTCCCTGGTGATGCTCTGCCAGGCCTGTGCGGCAGCCATCTTCATTTCCTGTTTGTTTCTGGGGTGCCTACAGTCTTGTCTTTAGAAAACAAAATGCACATTCAATTGGATGGGTGGTTGACTTGACCTTTCAAGAACATTCCACTTTTTGTCCCCAGAATAATTCATTGCGTGCTTTAGCAGTATATTTGGGGTCAATGTCCTGCTGCAAGGATAAGCGTCTTATGATGAGCTTTGAGACATTTGTTTGGATCTGAAGCAAGAGAAGACGTTTCTATACACTTCAGAATTCACCCTGCTGCTGCAGTCACTAGCCACATCGTCAATGAAGACAAGCGAACCGGTTCTAGTGGCAGCCATACAGGCCTAAGCCATAACATCGCCATACTCCACCATGTTTCACAGATAAGGGGAAGTGATTTGGCTCATGAGCAGTTCCTTTCTTTCTCCACTCTTTCCATTTTCCACTATTTTGGTGCAGGTTAATACTCATCTTTCCTGTCCATAAGATTCTACAGAGTGAGTCCAGTTTTTTATGTAATTCTTAGCAAACTCTAACCTGGCCATTCTGTTCCTTTAATGTGTCACCTGTCCATATATATATATATATATATATATATCAATTGCTATATTTTAGTAAGCAGCAGGAATAATTTCATTTTATATGTACCATGCTATTTATGAATACATTCTACAGGTGTGGAGTATTTATGTTTTACATGCTTATTATGCTTAAAACTTTTTCAAAGACTCAGGGTGACCCTAATAGACAATGCAGATGGATAAATAGTGAAATAAAATGCATGTGCCTACACTTGTACATTTTCACATACAGTATGATTAACTTCAAAGGAGCCCAAAGAAGTCTGCAGCTTTCAGATCTCGAAAGACCCCCAGAGCTTTTTCTCGGAGATTAGGTAAAGGCTCCAAAAATACAAAGCTACGGAATCAGTAGTCTTTGTTTTTTGTTGCAATGCCCTAATTAGCCGTGTGCCTGTTTCATGGGACTGTCTGCTAATGACCGTTTTCATGCCACTTCTGTAAACAAAACACAAAACAGGCATATTTAGCACAATCTAATTAATCTCAGCAGGCCCTAATTGAGGCCTCTATGCTCCTGCATTCATGTGGTAGGGACGCCAGACACTGGCACACAAAGGGCATCATGTACGGCAAATAACATTTCCATATTACATCATTTACACTGAAAAAAAAGAGAAGAAGAAAAAAAATCATTTGCTGGTGTTTTTGCTACCCCCCCATGGGTCATCTTTGGTTCTTTTTATTTTATTTTTTTTTATCTGAGTCCTAGAATCTGCGTTTGTGGCCCCGAGATTTAGAAATGGAGTGATTGGCAACGGACTGAAAACACCTGCCTGTTCTCTACAAAAGGCAAGGGCTCCAGTCAGAGTAGAGGTTGGGGTTTATATATAACGGCATATATTATATACAGTGCTGTAAGAAAGTAATTGTTCCCTTCCTGATTTCCTCTGTCATTCCATATTTGTCACTCTGAATGATTTCAGATCATGTGATATTAGACAAAGGGAACCTGAGTAAAATCTCTTCGCAGTTTAACACAATAATGTGCTGTAGATCACACATCCCAAATTGGAAGAACTCTGAGCTTCGGACCAAACATTTTAAAGGTCTTTTGGTTTTTTGTGATCTCCCTGTTCTCCAGGTCAGGTTTAAGTGTAGGTAGGTAGTTAGTATGCGGAAGACTTTGTTTTTGGATATTTTTTGTTTTTCCGGGCAAGAGAGATGAGAACTTTTTATCGCAGGCCCAAGATTAAGATTTCTGGCCTGATCTGTGTGTCAGTTTTATTTTTGTAAATAAATCTGTAGGGAAAATTCTTGGTGTTTTTGTGCTTTTCAGTTGGTGGTTTGCTGTTGGTTTTGAAGGGGAGGTCTCCCAAATTATTGCCGAACTGAGGAGATTGTTGGGAATGTAACAATTAGATAAACCTACATTTCTTTTCACTTCAGATTGTTACACCAATGACCTTTTCATATTTTCTCGATTTAATATATTTATGTTCTTTTGAATTAATTAAAAAAATTTCAATTGAGTCAACCTAAATGATGCACAGTGTCTTTTGTAAAATTTGAGATGAAGACAGTTTGTTTATTGATTTGGCTGTGTACTCACACACACATTTCACACATGGTTAAAGCACAGATTCTCAGCTTTCATTAAAGGGTATTTTACATATTTTGCTTTCACCATGTAGAAATTGCAGCACTCTATATATCTAGGCCTCAATTTCAGGGCCCTATAATATTTAAGACATATCAATGTAGTGCAAATGAAAGTAGTCATGTTTAGTACTTTCCCACATATCCATTGCATGGAATGACTGCTTGAAATATGTGACCCATATACATAATTAGGTGCCAGTGTCTTTTCTGGTGTTGCTCTGCCAGGCCTGTATAGTAGTTCCTGCTTTTTTCAGGGGCTAGTTGCCGAAACTTTCTCTTCAATTTATGAAACGCATGTTCAGTTGGATTCAGATCAGGTGACTGACACGCATCTGCTTGTTTTTACTTTTTATTCTTATATAAAGCCCATGTAAAGCATTTTTGCAAGGGCTTTAAGGCACAGTGTTTTTTGAAAAAGGTTTCTGGTTCATACCATCCTGTAATAAATGGTTTCAATGAATTCTCCATCAACCCTTGTTAGATTATGGAATCCTTCCATTGACAGGGATTCAATGATATTTCATCAAATTTTCCTGAAGAAACAAAGTCATCATGAATCTGACAATTCAACATATCAAAGTGGAAAAAACACACTCTAAGTTTTGTGGAATTAAAATCTCCTCAGAAAGGCACAGAACTGTCCATGAATATGTCAGTTGCTTTATTGTTAATAAATGTCAAAACTAATTAAATTGTATATGTACCGTGCTATGCATGATCACATTCTTCAGGTGTGCAATATTTAAATTTTACACGCTTATTTACGGACTTTTTCAGAGAAAGACTCAGTGACCCTTTAATAGACAATGTGAACAGATAAATAGTTTAAAAAAAATACATTAAAATACATGTGCCTATACTTGTACATTTTCACATTTGAAAACGTTCAACGGAACCCAAATTAGCCTACAGTTTTCCAATCTCAGAAAACCCCTTGTGGTTATTCTCCAGAGATCTTGTAATGGCCCATAAAATACAAGGCTACGCAATCATCAGTCTCTGTTGCCTTTTTCTGTTGGTTTGTCGCAATGCCCTAATTAGCCATGTGTCTGTTTCATGGGACTGCCCGCTAACGACCGTGTTCGCGCCACTTCTGTAAACAAAAGACAAAACAGGCGTCTTTAGCGCAATCTAATTGATCTCAGAAGGCCCTAATGGAGGCCTCTGCGCACCTGAATTCATGCAGTAGGGACGCCTACACTGGGAAAAACCATTTAATTGTGCTACGTGTCCCAGAGAGGAAAAAAAAAAAAAACAGTTGATGGTGCGTTTGCTTCCCCCTATGGGTCATCTCTGGTACTTACTGGCATGTTTAGTACTTTGTCACATATCCTTTGCATGCAGTGACTGATATACGTCACCAGGTGCTCAGCATGTTCTCTGGTGATGTCCTGCCAGGCCTGTACTGCAGCCATCTTCAGCTCCTGCTGGTTTTGGGGGCTAGGTGCTGGAAATTTTCTCTGGAACGTATGAAGCACACGTTCAATTGGATTCAGATCAGGTGGCTGACGTGACCAGTCAAGAATTTTACAGTTTTTGGCTTTGAAATGGTCTCATCTGTCCACAGGCCCCTTTTCCTGAACTCTGCAGACTCTTTTAGGCACTTCTTAGCAAACTGTAACCCGGCCATTCTGTTTTTACGGCTAACCAGTAGTTTGCATCTTGTAGTGAAGCCTCTGTAGTTATGTTTATAAAGTCTTCTGTCAAAAGTAGTCAATAACACATACACGCCTGCCTTCTGAAGCGTGCTTCTGATTGGCTGGACAGGTTTTTGGGGGTTTTTCTTCAGAATGGCGAGAGCGTTAATTCTGTGAATCTCACTGTTATACTACATGATAGAACATTTTAAATCCTCTCGCAATTCTCCTTAAAAACGCAACAATGTACTGCTCTCCAATTTGAGAATGCTTTCACATTTGATAACTATCGCACATTTATGACCTTAAAACTCTACTAGTAACTCCAAAAACAATCAACTCCCTCCAGCAGTCTGCAACCTTATTCCATGTTCCTCTTCAACTAGACAGTCACCCATCACAAGATCCACCAGCATCTTGCAAAATCCCCTACCTCGCTACAACACCCAGTTATGGCTACATAACTGGCTTCTTTTACGACTACGCAAAAAATATGGAACGCCATTACTTTGCCTATTAGGACAACAGCCACTCTTACATCCTTTGAAAACAACCTCAGGCAAACTATTTAATCTAACCGAAAATGTGACCAATAAATAACAAAACACACAATTTGCCCCTAAACTTTCACACTTTTAGACCTTATACTTTATCATTTTTCATACTTCTAATCTATACTTCCTTTCACTCTTCCGTTTTCTTATTTTTCCTCCATTTATACCGTCATAAACTCTTCATTAGCACTTTTTTTCCCATTATATTCTACATTTTTTTCTTTCTCAACGTTTTTTTTTTTGTTTGTTTGTTCTATTACTGCAGGACAGGAAACATACTGGAAAACAGTTGTATAACTGAGCTCGGCCTGTCGTTTTAAACTATTGTGTATTACTGTGTGTGTGTGAGCATACATAGGTGTGTCTGTGTTTGCATGTTTGTTGGCACATGCATGCATGTTTTTATTTTTTATTCTTGTATTAAGCCCATGTAATGCCTTTTCTGTCATTGCTTTAAGACATGATTTTAAAAAAGAGTTTTCTGGTTCTCAGCATCCAGTAATCTATTGTATAACATCTATGAATTGTCCATAAACCCATGTTAGATTAGGGAATCCTTTCTATTAATCGGGATTGGGTGATATTTCATCTAATTTTCCTGAAGAATCAGGGTCATCATTGATTCAAATGATTCAAACAATGTAAAAATTACACCCGAAGCATTTATGGAATTTCATTTTTGAAAAATGCATAGACTGGTCCATATATGTGAATTACTAGTTTTCAATAGTCATTTGTACCGTGCTTTTAAAAAACACATTCTATAGGTGTACAGTATTTATGTTTTACATGCTTATTTACTGCACGCTGGGATTGGCTCCAGCACCCCCCACGACCTTGACCAGGATAAGTGGGTATAGGTAATGGATGGATGAATGGATGCTTATTAACAATGACCTTGTCAGAGAAAGACTTGAGGTGGACTATTTAATAGACAATGGGAACAGATCAATAGTAAAAATCAATGAAATAAAATACATATGCCTACACGTGTACATTTTCAAATAGGACTACCTTCAAGAGAACCAAAAGTAGCCCACAATTTTCAGATCTCTAGCTGCCCCTAGTGCCTATCCTCCAGAGATCTTCTATTGGCTCTGCAAATACAAATCTACGCAATCTACAGTCTCTGTTGCCTTTTTCTGTTGGTTTGTCGCAATGCCGCAATTAGCCGTGTAAATGTTTCATGGGACTGGCTGCTAATGACTGTTTTCATACCACTTCTGTAAACAAAACAAAAAATGGGCATATTTAGCACAATCTAATTAATCTCAGCAGGCCCTAATTGAGGCCTCTATGCTCCTGCATTCATGTGGTAGGGACACCAGACATTGGCACACAAAGAACTTTATGTAAATAACATTTCCTTATTACATCATGTACAATGAAGATAAATGTTTCATTGGATAAACCTACAGTTTTAACTTAAATTTCTTATAGCTATATTTTTTTGGTTTTCTCAATTGAAAATTTTTAGGTTCATTTGAATGAATCTAAAAACTTTTATTTGAGAATACTTAAATGATATACAGTGCCTTCTGTAATGTTTGGGACAAAGGCATTTGTTTTCTTGATTTGGCTCAGTATGCCACAATTTTAGATTTGTAATCAAACAATTCACACTTGGTTAAAATGCAGATTCTCAGCTTTACATAAAGGGCATTTTATATATTGTGGTTTCACCATGTAGAAATCACAGAACTTTTTATAAATAATTCAGGACACCATAATGTTTGTGACATATTAATGTTATGTATATGAACGTAGTCATATTTAGTACTTTTTTTCCCCTTTTTTAGTACTGTTTTGCTTATCCTTTGCATGCAGTGACTGCTTGAAGTCGGTGACTGTTACGTCCCTCCGCCTCAGGTGGGGGCGCTGGCCGTTTGGACACATGCGTGTGTCTTATTACAATTAATTGAGAGCACCTGTGGCGGTGCCCTTCTAAGAAGCCTGGAGTCGGCTTCTCCGGAGATGGGAGCTTTTTCTCCTCACCTCGCGACCACGGCCGGGTCTTGATTTTAATCTTGTGTTTTGCAGCTATTTTAGTATTCCTTATGGGTAATTAAATAAAGTATTTGGTTGTTTTTGGGAAGCCTTGGTTTTAGCTTCGTTATGTTTGCGGGGGGCTTGAGAGCAACCGTAACAGTGACCCACAGACATCACCACGTGCTGAGTATCTTCTCTGGTGGTGCTCTGCCAGGCCTGTGCTGTAGCCAACTTCAGCTCCGAATTGTTTTCAAAAAACTTAGTTGCCTTCAGTTTTCTCTTCAGCATATGGACGCATGTTCAGTTGGATTCAGTTCAGGTGGCTGACTTGGTCAGTCAAGAACTTTTCAGGTTTTTCAATTGCGTTTAACACCTTGAACAGATCAAGAACACTTACACTTCCGAATTCGTTCTGCTGCTGCTATCAGAGGTTACATTATCAATGAAGACAAGTGAACCAGTACCTGTGGCAGCCATACATGCCAAACCATAACACCTGTTTCATAGACGATGTAGTACGCTTTGGTTTTTGGGCAGTTCCTTTTGGCCTTCGAACTCTTGCCATCACTCTGAAACAAGTGAATCTTGGTCTCATCTGTCCACAAAACCTTTTTCCAGAACTTTGCAGGCTCGTTTAGGTACTTTTTTTTTTTTTTTTGCAAACTGTTGGCTGTTCTGTTTTTATGGCTAACTAGCTGCTTGCATCTTGCACTGTAGCCTCTGTAGTTCTGTGGACAGAAGTCACTGACACATCCACGCCTGCCTCCTGAAGAATGCTTCTGATCTGTTGGACAGGTGTTTGGGGGTGTAATGTAATATTAGACAAAGGGAACCTGAGTAAACATGAAATGCATTTTTAACATTTTTATTTCATTCATATTTAATGAAAAAAGTTATTAAACACCCACATCACCCATGTGAAAGAGTAATTTCCCCCTTAAACTTAAATGCCTTTAGCAGCAATAACTGTTACCAAAAACTTCCTGTAATTTGGTGTCATTCTTTTACGTCACTGTGGAGGAATTTTAGCCCACTCTTCTTTGCAGAACTGCTTTAATTCAGACAAATTGGTAGGTTTTCAGGTATGAACTATTCATCTCAGGTCCTGCAACAGCATCTATATTGGCCTCAAGTTGGGACTTTGACTGTGCATTACATTACATTACATTTACATTTATTTGGCAGACACTTTTATCCAAAGCGACGTACAAAAAGTGCATTTCATGGTCATGGGCCACTCCAAAACTAATTTTGTTTGATTTCTTTGCTTTTTTGTTTTGGGTCATTGTCTTGCTACATAACCCAATTAAGCTTCAGCTCATGGGCAAATTATCTTTAAGAATTTTCTAGTACGGCGTACAATTCATGGTTCCTTCAATAACGGGAAGTCCAAGTCCCAAGTTAGCAAAGCATCTCCACACCATTGCACTACCACCATCATTTTTTAAACTTCTGGTACTGTATGATGTTCTCACTGTGAATTTCTGTATTCACTAAGTGACATAGTAGGACCCCTGTTATCAAATAGCTCCACTTTTAACTTATCTGTCCACAAGACATTATTCCACAGTGCTTGAGAATCATTGAGGTGGTTTTTTTTTTACGAATGTGGGGACGAGCATTGCCCGTTTCTTTTAGTTTAGCAGGGGTTTGCTGGCTGGCTTATCCGGTTATGGCTATGAAATCTTAACTGTACAGTGATGTGCATAATTGGCGGGACTGTGACTCAGGATAAGGGAAGGTTCAGTTAGCAGGGATCAGAATTTCATTACTTTCTAGCGACCACACACACACACACACACACACACACATACACACACACCTCTGGTCAGCTGGCCACTTGCAAGGCCACCTGCTGCAAGCTGCACATAAGGTATATGATACGATACAACTTTATTGTCAGTTTGCACTGAAATACGTTTTGCGTCCTTAGGCAGTTCCGTTCAAGAGATCACACACAGATTAAACATACAGTTGCACGTGTGACACTTTTCATAGACGTACATAACACGTCAAACGGTCGTGACAAACATGCACGTCAGATTATATCCTCTGGATTCAGGTCTCGGTTAGCAGCACACTGGTTCTTCCACTCAGTGAGAGCCCAGCGTGCGAGCTGCCCCTCTAACAGGAAGTGACACATCGCGTGCTTCCGAGAAGAGCGTGTGCTCGTCTGCGCTGTCCTGCCTCGGAGGCCAAAGGTCAACTTATGAACACTGACATATGATTGGGCAGTCAGACTTGGGCATAAAAACATAAGAAAACCAAAAAAAAAAAAATTAAATAAATTTAAATAAATAAATTTAAAAAAATAATGAATATATATATATATATATATACACATACACACAGACAGACATAAACACTGTATATATGAGTGGTTTTAATTCGTCCTATTTAGATGCCCTATTCACCTACAGTATTGCTGATTTTGTTTTGTAGGAAATATGCCCACCGATTTGCCTATGTCTACTGCCCCCCTGAGGTGTAGATGTGGTATAGCAGGAGAGCAAGACAGAAGTACTTTGTGGCCTAACATGCCATGACCTTTCTGTCATGCCAATGCCCCTTCAAGTTCACTTCTGATTGGCAGCCCACTTAATCGATGCACTGCCAAGTGGTTAAAAAACATAAATCACCACAGTGTTTAGTTAAACAACCCTTCAGAAGATAAATACCAACTCCTCTGGTGGTGGGCAATATGAGATATGAGACCTTCACTTTCAGGATTTTTTAAAAATAACAATAATTTCACACTCAACTGAATTAAGTGGACATAATATCATTGTATTTGCTTTATTTGCTTTCTTTTTTTTTTTAGTATAATATAAAATTATTATTATTATTATTATTTTGTTTAACACAAAAGGTTAATGCTACCCAGGTAGCCCACCTGACTTGCTCTAAAAGAGCCCAGCCGTGTCAAACGACCCACTACTCACATGCTACCTGGGTGTGCGTGTGCAACACTGATGCAACAGTTACAGGGCCTGCCCCCTCCCAGAAGGCCTGTTCTATCAGGGGTTCATCAGGTGCGCTTTGTTTTGGGGCGGTGTCCCCCCCCCCGAGGTCTGCCTAAGGGGGATACAAGCCCTTAGGTGCCACCGAAAAACAGTAAACATAACACTCATTAGCATTAATTACCCTCTAATTGGATGCCGAAACATTGTTGTTACTGTAAACAGTCGCCGGGGGAGTCCATCTTGGATTCCGCCCCTGTTCGCGATAACAGACCCCGAGAGCCTAGGGGCGGCGGCGAGATTCCGGGGCGGGGCCCAGCCCGTCCCGTCCAATCAGCTCGCGACGTCTGGCCCGCGCGGCTACGCTGGGCGCAGCAGACCTGCGGAGCCAGGCGCACGCAGTTCAGCCTGGAGCAGCGGGAGATGAGAGAGCCGGTGGCAATGCCGTGTGCGTGACTGTCACAGTTTAACACGGAAACTCATCATATTAGCATAGATTTATTTTTCGGTCTCCGGTAGATATTTAATTACCGTGACAAATGTCTGGGAGCGAGGTCAGATTATTAATATTTCAATATCGCCGAGCATATTCAAAAAGCCCATTTGTGGTCATTTGCACGCCTTGGCTCCTGAATGATGTTGATCAATGATGCACGGCATGTCAGGGTCGATAAGTGCTTGTAGAGACGGCAGGTGTAATTGCACATTACACTTTTTAATTTTATTTTGTCATGCTGGGTTCTTACAGCAGTCACACTGCTTGCCGTTTCCCATCTGTCAGTTTGGGGAGGAGGTGGGGGGGGCAAGAGAGAAAGTGAGTGAGAGAGGGGTTTCTTCTCTTTGTTGTCTTCTGTTTAAATCTGCTTGCATACTTGACAATATTTACTGTGTGAATGTTGCACCAATAAATCACACAATAAAACTGAACGGGGCTAGCAGAGATGATGACAGCATGTTTGTAAAGGGATTGCATAACCTCTCCTCCTCCTCCTCCTCCTCCTTCCTCCTTCTCCTGCTGCTGCTCCATGCTTCAGGCCCTTAATTCCACATGAATATTCACCTGTGCTAATTGCTCCCCCTTCAGGTTCATGTGTGCATGATTAAATAAGCACTCGTGCTTATACTGTTCCACTCTGTCTGAAACAGGCCTGCCTGTTCAACTGCCAGCCCGGGGCCTAAATGTGGCCTGCCATAGACACACTCCTGGAGATTTAACCATTTTAGGAGTAGCTGTTTATCAAAATTCTAAATTCTATCAAATTATGTCACTCCATTGTCTCAGAATTCTATGTCAGTGTTCTAGAACTCTGTTAATTAACAGCAGTGATTGTGACATTTACATTAGAATGTTCAGTTAAGGACATTCTAATCACTTATTTCTGATCTTTGCAACTTTACGTGCTAATCACTGGGAAGGAAAAGAAAATACATGTTACTCACAAATTCAGAAATTGTGCATTTGTTCAGGTCTGCATCAAAGCAGTGTCAGAAAACCTCCTTAGCAACAGAAGAATGTCATAACTGTGTGTATTTTAATGAGGGATCTGCTTTACTCACACACAGTTACAATTCTTCTTCATACTTTGTTTTATACACAATAAATGCTTTGGCTGATTTGCAACATTTAAAAAAAAAAAAATTATCTGACCCCCTGGTCGAAATAGTTCAAGAACCCTGGTGAAAGATTCCATCTCACCAACGCCCTTTATAAGTGCCTATGTCGTTGTCCAATCCAGACTGATGTAATCACAACAATGTGATTTTTTTTACATACCCAATAAGTAGCAGTAATTTTGAACAGGTGTTTGAAGGCACCAATGTTCCCATTCCATCTAATCACAGTGTGTCCCTAAATTGCCACTGAACCAGATTTCTGGCTGGGATGTTCAAACAAAGGCTGTTTTTCTCTCATCAACATAACTCTTTTGCTGTCTTTCTCTTTTTCTCTACCTTTATCTCTCTCTCTCCCTCTCTCTCTGGCTATCTCTCTTTCAAGCGCACGCAGACAATAGATTTTCACTCCCAGACAAGTAAAAATATTTGCCTGCCATTTTGCGGCCCATTCATCTTTGGGGAGAATACGGAGTTGGAAGGAGGCCGATCAATCCTTGTTACCGGGACTGGGCTGCGTTCCAGGCGGCAGTGCCAGCACCATATTACCACGAGAGAAACGGAAAAGAATAAGACACCGAGCATAAATATGAAATATAATATCAAAGTTATAAAAATAAATAGGTATTTTAAATATTGTGTTTCCCCCCCCCCTCCGTTGCTTATTTCCCTTTATTTATTCGAGTCATTTCAGTTTTAATTCAGCGGTCTGTTGGCGTCTTACCTTCAGTTCAACTGCGCTGCTGCCCTCTTGTGTTTTTGACAGAGAAATGCAGGCATTTTTTTTTTTTTAAATGGGGGTGGAAAAGAAGGGTTCAGTGCATTTACAATCTTCTTAACACATTCTCTCCATCTTTAATCCTACAGTAAAACCCTGGCAGAAAGTAATATGCTTTAATATCTCTTTTTAGTGCATTTTGATGTGAGAAAATTAAGTGTGTTCGTAGATATATAAAGAAACATACATGTATATGCGCCCGTGGTTGTGGAGGGTGGTTCAGCCATGTTGTTTTTAAACCACTTTAACAGTCGTTTTCATTCTCTTCCAGGATTGCTTCCTGTGATGTCACAATCACAATCGGCGTGTGCACAAGGAATCCAGGAGTCTTGGTAGGCTGTCCCGCGATTCACCTTTTGCACTTGAATACTGAAACTATTATTAAGGTCTAATTAAACAGCCTCCGGCTCAATCCTTCAAGAAGGGCACTCGACGTGAAATCTACAGGTTAGCTTAAGGTTAATAATTAATTTAGGGCCCTGGTACTTTTAATTAAATAAATGCTGCGGTATCACATCCATTTTAGTTTGGATGTGCCCCACAGCGGGGCGTAAGTTCGCACAGAATCCTGTGTTAAATGAGCCTAACAGGACGAGGCAATTTGTACAGGCTCATTTGCTGCCATAAAGAGCTCCTAGGGTGGAATTGTTTGTGTAGAGAACCGAAAAATGAGGATGATGAGGTCCGACGCGACGGAAACGAAAGATTCGTCAGGTGAGAGGAGGGGGGGGGGAAAAGAAACAGGGATTAACCAAGGTCAAAAGGTCAGGTGATTTGATTAAAAGTGAGGCGCTGCTATTTCCCGTTGTCGCCTCGTGCAAGGTACTCGGCCTAATTTTGTCCGGCAACATAATCGGCGGTACACAGCGCGCGCAGGTTATTCACCGACACAGTCACGGTTGTATGCGCACATTCAAACCGGAGATGTGCTAGACTGAACAGCGGAAATACAAAAAAGAAACTGCTGACTCGGCCTCTCTGCTTATTTCAGCTGCCCATGTCGCTCGCTTTGTTGGAGGGCAAAATTCTGGCTCAGACACCTTGTAGGTCGAAATGTCCTGTCAATAAAGTTTTCAATTTTGGATGCTAAATACGTTTGTGGCCTTCTCCAGCAATTAACCTACACGATAATTTGCCTGCTTGATAATGCATCAGATAAATGCACCTTTGAGACTGGCTTCAGTTCTGTTCATCGTCCGCTGGTCGCGGTGCTTTGAAAGGAGCACAGCCGGCAGAGGTTTGGACAAGCTGCGTTTCCGTTTAAGTCCGTGCTCCTGTCGATGCCGTGATTCCTCGGCGCCAGACCCGATCGCTCAACCCGACTCGAGCGTTGCTGAGCAGATCCTACCTCGGCCAAGACGTGACGCCGCCCCCCGTCCCTCCAGCGCTGAGGGCTTCTCAGAAGATGGAATTACCTGATCAATTAATCAGCAGCGTGAATTTAATACACCCAGCACCCCGCCTGGAAGGTTCCATTCCCCGGGCAAATGGATATTGACTCGAGCTCAATTTACGCTAACCGCCGCTAACAACAAACAGCCTCACACAGGCAATACGGCGTGTGCACTGCGTGAATGAAGAACCCCCCAGCAGAGAGACCTTTATTGGTGAGACTCTGATCGAGAGTGAACTCTTGCCGTGGTAAAAAAATAAGCAATTTACAAATACGAGAAGACAATGGAAAAAATTAACAGCGACAAAAAAAATCACACATTGTGTTGTCATCGTGTCATAATCGCAACTTGGCACATTGTGAAAGCTGGGTGGGTTAGTACTATAGAATCAAATGCAAGTGTCATTAAAATCCAAGAATTCAAAGCCAAAATATAATCAGCAAAATCAGTGTGTATATATATATATATATTTTTTTTTTATTTATTTATTTATTTTTTTTTTTACAAGGAAGACCTCTACATTTGATGACCTAAGAATTTTCACCATCATGTAGATAAAAAAGGCCAAAAGCCCATCCAACAGAACAGAAACACTCTACCGGAGGCAGCCGTGGATGTGCCAGTGACTACTGTCCACAGAAGACTTCACAAACATAACTGCAGAGGCCACACTGCAGGACGCAAGCCGCTAGTTAGCTGCAAATCGAGATGACCAGAGTGGTGGCAGGAGTCCAGTCTACAAGACAAAAGGAACTTCCCAAGATCCAAAGACATGCCCCCCCCCCCCCCCCCCCCCCCCCTATCTGTGAAACATGGGGGGGGGGCAGTTATGTCATGGGCATGTATGGCTGCCACAGATACTGGCTCACTTGTCTTCATTGATCATGTAACTGCTGGTAGCAGCAGAAAAATGTTCGACATTCAAGTTCGACCAAATGCCTCCAAACTCATTGGACATTGCTTCGTCCTGCAGCAGGACGAGGATCACACGCATACTGACAAAGCAACAAAGGAGTTTCTCAAAGTCAAAAACAGGAAAATTCTTGACTTGGGCAAGTCATTCACGTTATCTGACTGGAAATGAACATGTGTTTCATATGCTGGGGGGGGGGGGGGGGGGGTTTAGGAACCAAAAAGTTCTGTAATTTCCACATGGTGAAACCAAAATGAGCTCATCATAACTATGCAACTTTACCCTGTAACCTCTGCGTCTTCAGCTGTGCACTTTGAAAAGCAATGCATTTGACCTTGGCAGAAACACCCAACGCCCCGTTAGCCAGGATCTATTAATTAAATTCAGCGAATGAAGCTCGCGGGGGAGAAAAGGATTTATTGGCCGTCAGCAGTCCCTTGGCCTTAGTCGCTGTGCCGATGAGATTAATCCAATCTCCAGCGTAATTACGTCTCAGATATGTCTTCAGTCGAGTAGCAGTTCCTTTTATTAGCTGCAAATCGTCTCTCAACAACCGCTTCTGCCATCGGTTATAGGCTGTTACGACCCAAACCATTCCCAAACAGATTCAGAGACAGGTCCAGCTTACGTTGACAAAGGAAAACATACCAGTACACCATTTCAACGGTCAAAAGCTCCAGAGTTGTATATGTGTTGCACCACACTATGTTTGTGAATGTGAAGCTTGGTTTTACAGTATGTATGCGCTTAGTGGCCACCTACAGAAAAAATGGCCTTTACTAGAATTCATGCACAGGGTCTCTTTGAAGAAAAAAAAGAGAAGCAAAACAGCTTAATTTCAGATATAACCTAGTGGTCGCAATTACCTTGTGTGTCTCATTTGGACAATATGGTAAAGCCTAATTAAATCAAAATAAAATATTTTTTTTTTATTTAATTTATTAATTAATTAGTTTTTATATTGTTATTTTTATTATTAATGAATATATTTATTTTTTTTTGTTCACTGATCCCAGTCTAGAAGTGCATAACCTGAAATCCTGAATCATTCACCTTCTAAGTGTATTGTGTGGTCCTTAGTAAGTGTAAAAATACAACATGTTTGGTAGGAGCTATTTTAATCATAATACACTTGTCTATTGTGAATATCACTTGTAGCAACATAGCTATATGTGTTTGGTTGTTTTAATGTTATCTTATCTTCAGATTATTAATTAAATTATATTTTTCTGAATCTTTCATGTTGTTCCAAACAGCCCACACTGAATATATGCTGTATAGGATACGCTATTAGATATGGTCATTAAGCACAAATATCAATGAAATGTAAAGTGAAAAATAATTGCATTCACATTTTATGGAATATTTTATATAAGATATGGATTGAATTACAAAGGCGTCACACTGTATAAATTCTATATGACCACCGTTTTAGGTTTACTGAATGTATAATCAAATAACCTATTAATACTGTTCTATCAGTTTTCCGTAAAGTCGTAGTTACCGTAAAAGCCTATAACTGTCATTGTATTTCACACGCCATAAACAGAATTCAATGGCTAAGATCACACGAGACGCTTGACTGAATAAAGGCCCTAAATCAGATCTGGGCCACATATTTTATTTGAAATACTTGAATCCCCTTAGACACCAGTAACATCCTTGTAGGTTATCGACCATTGTAAAAAGACATCAGTTTCACCAATATCCGGAAACAAAATGGTTCTCTCTTGTGATCGTACACGGTTAAATGATCAGTGAACGCTTACTGAGAACTTATGGTCCCAATTTGACTCATACGTACTCTGTCAAAGTTTTTTTTTTTTTTTTTTTTTTTCTTTATTTTTTATTTTGCTGTGTAGCCTACGTCTTGTAAAGTAATATCGTCAATATATTTCGTAGAACGTTCACCGGGATTTGCAGACGTGCTTTCCATAAGAAATTACCGGCATCAAAATAGTTAGCAGTATTTCATGTGCATTGAACTCCGCAAACACCGTAGACAGCAATGCGAATCTGCCGTGTGTGAACGACTCTCCCGGGGGGGAGACACCGAGACCCCCCCCCCCCATAACTGTCACCATCTCACGGACTTGCCCTTGATGGGCTATCAGATTATTTGTTTAATGACAGCAGGAGGTTCAACTGTAAAAAATAAAATAATAATAAAATACACATTATTTACACGTGCATGCACCCCCCCCCCCCCCCCCCCCCCCCCCCCCCCCCCCCCACCCCCACCCCATTTTTACACATTTGCATATGGAAATCCAAAGTAATAAAATTCTGATGGTTTCTTTGCTCCGTGTTCTACTCATAACTATTTTAACATTGCATTCAAAACCCGTGAACTTTATAATAGATTGTTGAATTGAACGCCATGCGTTTACCCCAGTGCCTAACTATTACATTTATAACGGTAGTATAATTTAATTCACAGACATAAAAATAAATAAATAAATAAATAAATAAATAAATAAATAAATGGTACACAGCCTTACGAACAGATCAATGGATGGACGTCTCCTGTCCTTAGCAAAGATGCTGCCAGTCACGCAAAAAAAAAAAAAAAAAAAAAAAAAAAAAAAAAATTGGAAAGAGACAAGAGGCTGCGCGATAAAAAAAATGTTCACGTTTTGTTCCCAGGCCGGCTAAATAAACATAAACCAAAGATCACACGTTCTGGAAGGCATTTTGGAAGCTGTTCGGGTTGCTCCTGCTTATGAACGGATAAGTCAGTTGCGTTGCCGTTGGATTTAATTTCAATAACAATCTATAGCATTTGTTATGGTGCAAACGGAAATGGCGTTCATATATCGCAGCACTAGACGGCAACGTTCGCCAGTCTAGGGTCAGAGTCCTGCTCGTATCGGTAATGGTACACCTCCATTTGATCGCGACACGCCTCCCTTATGTTGTTCAGCCAGCGTTTGATGCCTTTCCTATTGAGATATAAAACCATGAGGAACACCACTCCAATCAGTGCTAAGACAATGCTGAGGAACACATACGATTCAGTCTCCAGGGACGTGTTTGTACAATCCAAATCCCCCCTCCTGAGTTTTTCAAGGGGTATTCCCTTTTTGCTGTGCGGGTCGGAACACTGTAACATGCTCGCGTCGGGGCACTGCGAACTGTTCGTCAGCCAAATATAGAAACCCTCCAGTTCGCAGTTGCACTTAAAAGGGTTTGACGCCAGGTACACGCGCATGTTGTCGTGCCTGTACAAGCTCGCGACATCGTCTTTCCCTACGGTTTGGATTGAGTTATTGGTTAGTACCAGCACTTCCAAATTCAGAGCGTCCAGGTTTGCGATGGGCGCAGTTGTTAATTGATTTCCGGACAGTTCGAGTGTTTTGAGATTACGCAATCGCGCTGTTTCCAGTGCGTCTGACACCTGCACGACTGCGGAACTTAAAGAAGAGTCGTTCAGGCAAAGGTAATGCAGTTTGTGCAAACCGCCGAAAGCTTCGGTGGCGATGTAGACCAATCGGTTGTGACTTAAGTCCAGCGATTCGAGTCGCGCGAGTCCCAAGAAAGCGTACGCTTCAATGATCTGGATGTTGTTTCCCGACAAGGAAAGATTCACAAGCTCCAGCTCCGTGCCGTTGGGCGAAAATGTGTTCATAAGTAAAGTTGTGATATTGTAGCCCCTCATGACCAATGTGGTTGCCCACTGGGGTAAATCGGTAGGTACCGTTCTCTCCCGAAGGCTTTGGCACGTTACGATCCCGGTGTTTTCCCTGCACGTGCAGTGCGCTGGGCAGCCATCAGCCTTGGTCAACAAGCACAGGGCGCACACCACTGTCGTCCAGCAGAAATACCATTGCTTGGGAATACGAACCGCATTGTTACCATAGTAATCAACCCAGGACTTTCCCCTTTCCATCTTTGAATTCGGCGTCCAGTTCCTGTGGGATACACAGTGTCGTGATCTAACAATCTTTTTGGAAGCAAAGGGTAGGCTGGGGGTAAAACCTCTCAAAAAATCTTACGATAGAACATTCTTAAACCTCACCTCTCGTCCAAAATGAATTTCGCTCTCCTCGCTGAAGTCTATAGGGCACCGTAAAGCTGGTGAGGTGGACCGGGCATGCAGATTTGGCGCGAGGCAGAAAACATTCTGTGGATTTTTTTTTTTTTTTGACGTCTCGCGGAGATCTCGCTCTGAGGACGCGATCGGTCGAGGTCCGCCAGGATTCTCCTGACTTAAGAAAAAAGCCTCGCCCCCTTTTTGTGATGGGGTGAATTCCACACCGCCGACGTTTTCCTCAGCGGGACATTAATTTCGTGTTGGCAGGTAGACACGTTGGATTTGTGGCTGTGCCAGTAAGAAAAATATATTATTTTTTTTCGATAGCTGCTTTCATATTTGAATTTGGGGTTCAATTCCTCCTGTACCCAATTAAAGTACACCTGTATGCACTGTGCTTTTCAGTAATAACTGTTTAAACGTGCTTTGTTCATTTATGAAAATTAGTAAGTTCAGCTATTTAGTGATTTAATCAGAGTTCATTAATAAAAGTTACAGACAAAGGCACTTATAATGCCTTACTTTTTTTTCAAACTGACCGCATTTGACGACCAAAAAAACTATGTAAATGTGCAATATAACAACAAAGATAAATGAGCAAAAATGCAGTGCGAGTGTTAAACAAGGAACTTTGATCAAATAGATTAAGCTCATCACATCAAATAAATAAAAAAATAAAGCATTCTGAGAAAGGGAACGTGACGTGTTTAAAACTTTGACTTATTTTCCTGTAACTGCCGTTGAAAAGGGGCTCAGTGCACGCAGAGCCTCTGCCTTCGAAGAGGCGGTGCTTTCTTTGCGGCACACCAGAAGGCTGATGTCGGTTTACCGCAGTGTGCGTGCGGGCCCGCGCTGAACCTGTACCGCGGCTGATACATAACCCCTGCCTCGGGTGACGGCTAGAAGCCATTTTACACAAGAATGCTCGGCATACGTCAGCCGAGATCGAGAGGGAAACATCAATCACTCCGGCCCCGGGAGTGATTATGTAATCGGAATGTCAGAGATATGTATGCTTTATTTTACAGGACACCAAGGTTGCCACCAATCCTGTTTGAAAGGAATGCCAATGCAGTGTTTGATGTCCACCGTGAGGGCTTATCCTAAATTATCTTCCGGCACAGAGCACAGCTGTCAGCGCACATAAATGTGATCACCATCTACAGAAGAAAGATTGCCCTCTGCTGGTCTCCTGATACCACCAGCAGCACAGGGCACTTTGGTCCTGGATTGAATCAACATTCATCCTTATTTTTCTCTTATCATAGTAGACGATCTTGCTTCCCAGGAGGATCTTTGGACCATATACAGTGTGGACCCCACTCACAGGAGAACTACAGGACTGTGGACAGTGTAAACCTCACCCACAGAACTACACGACTGTGGACAGTGTAGACCTCACCCACAGAACTACAGGACCATGGACAGTGTAGACATCACCCACAAAACTACAGGACTGTGGACAGTGTAAACCTCACCCACAGAACTACACGACTGTGGACAGTGTAGACCTCACCCACAGAACTACAGGACCATGGACAGTGTAGACATCACCCACAAAACTACAGGACTGTGGACAGTGTAGACCTCACCCACAGAACTACAGGACCATGGACAGTGTAGACATCACCCACAGAACTACAGGACTGTGGACAGTGTAAACCTCACCCACCCACACAGTGTAGAACACCCACAGACTACACGACTGTGGACAGTGTAGACCTCACCCACAGAACTACAGGACCATGGACAGTGTAGACATCACCCACAGAACTACAGGACTGTGGACAGTGTAAACCTCACCCACAAAACTACACGACTGTGGACAGTGTAGACCCCACTCACAGAACTACAGGACCATGGACAGTGTAAACCCCACTCGCAGAACTACAGGACAAATCAGCATGAAACAAAATCCCTGAGGAGAGCTTCCAGCACCTTGCCGAATCCATGCTGTGAAGAATTGAGGTTGTTCCGGAGGGAATAGGGGGACCTACCAGGTACTAGATTGGGGTACGCAATGAAGCGAACACTGAGTGTACATTAGTTGCGTGCAGAGATGTGATTTGTGTCTGCATCTGCATTTGTTTCAATTGAATACAAAGTATTTGCATTTGCATTCCGATAGAAAGTGGAAGTGGTGTGCGTGATAGTGTGAGCATGTGGGTGAGTGTATGTGAGTGTGTGTGTGTGTATATATATGTGAGTGTGTGGGTGTGTATACAGTATATATGTGTGTATGTGTGTATATATGTGTGTGTGTGTGTGTATATATGTGAGCATGTGGGTGAGTGTATGTGTGTATGTGAGTGTGTGTGTGTATATATATGTGAGTGTGTGGGTGTGTATATATGTGTGTGTGTGTGTGTGTATATGTGTGAGTGTGTGGGTGTGTATACAGTATATATGTGTGTATGTGTGTATATATGTGAGTGTGTGTGTGTGTGTGTGTGTGTGTGTATATATGTGAGTGTGTGTGTGTATATATATGTGAGTGTGTGGGTGTGTATACAGTATATATGAGTGTGTGTGTGTGTATATAAGTGAGTGTGTGTGTTGTAGCTGGCAGGCAGCACGCTGTTGTTCCCCGGCTGAGAGGATGTGCTCAGGGTGAGAGCAGTGAGGTGTTCCTGCCGGCAGGTTGAGAGATGAAGGCTTTCAGAGGCACAGAGCGCATCAGCAGGACCAGGCTGCCCACGAAAGGGCCTCTGCTCTTAGGTTACTGTAGGTCAGTGTGTGTGTCTGTGTGTGTGTGAGTGCATGTGTGTGTGTGTGAGTGTGTGTGTGTGTCTGTGTGTGAGTGCGTGTGTGTTTGCGTGTGCGCATGTGTGTGTGAGTGCGTGTGTGTGTGTGTGTGTGTGTCTGTGTGTCTGTGTGTGAGTGCGTGTGTGTTTGCGTGTGCGCATGTGTGTGTGAGAGTGTGTGAGTATGTGTGTGTGTGTGTGTGGGTGTGTCTGTGTGTGAGTGCGTGTGTGTGCGCTTGTGTGTGTGAGAGTGTGTGAGTATGTGTGTGTGCGTGTGTGTGCATGCGTGTGTGTGTATATTTGAGTGTGTGTATGTATGTGTGTGCGCGAGCAAGTGGGGGTTTCCCCACTCTTTGTATATCCTGACCCCAGCAGTAATCATCGTGCGTTCAGTCATTTCCAAAGCCAGAACAACGTTGTCTACAAAGAATAATTCAATTCTTTGATTTAATTATCCTCCTAACCCTTTTACAGGATTATCATCATTAATCAGATGAGATGCCTCTTTGCTTCACCCTCATCCTTCTCTTTATTGTGTCGTTTCTATCCAAGAAGCAGACCTCAACAGTGGGGTCTTCCAGGTTAATCGTTTCATCAACGGAGAACCACCGAGAAGCCAGGTTTAGTTTTGGCAAACACTGCATGCATTGTGCATTGTGTGTGTATTTGTTTTGGGGGGGGGGGGGGGGGCGGGGGGGGGTTGGGGGGGGCGGGGGTGGTAAGAGTCATTTCCTTTTTGCAGCAGGCGGGGTCAGGAGGACAATGCAATAGCAATGCCTCCATCATTACTCAAGGGTCCGCCAGCTGGAATTTTACCCCAAGTTGCAGCTTCCCTTTTACAAAATAAATTAATTATACTTTTATACTTTAAAAAAAAAAAAAAAAAAAAAAAGATTCCATCCATCCATCCATTATCTATTCCCGCTAATTCCTGTTCAGGGTCATGGGAGGTGCTGGAGCTTATCCCAGCATGCATTGGGCGAGAGGCAGGAACACACCCTGGACAGGCCGACAAACTATTGCAGGGCACAGACACACACCATTCACTCATACACTCATACCCAGGGGCAATTTAGTGTCTCCAATTAGCCTAACCTGCATGTCTTTGGGCTGTGGGAGGAAACTGGAGTACCTAGAGGAAATCCCACGCAGATAAATGAATTCAATTAAATACAAAAAACAACAAAAAAAAAAAACAAAGGACTAAAGATGGGAAGTTGATGAAACATGGGGCAGAACAACACAGTAAATCAAAAATATATCAGTTATTTTAATTTGCCACAGGGGTGTTTGTTTGATAATAAACTCGCTATCCAAGCTAGTTTGATCATAATGATAAACTTTATTGATTTTCCAGACATTCCCACCCAAGGTCACGCACAGGTTAGGCCACTTGGAATCGCAGCGCTCGGTATAAACGGCAGGTTAGAAACATTTTTTCTTGCGACGCGGAGCCACTTAACCAATTAACGGAAACCCCGGAGCAATCCCAGTATAAATAATGAGGGTAATTAATGTCCGCAATCGGTGCAACTGCCAACAAAAATAAAGAGAGACAAATATTCTGCAGGTGCAATTCAGCGGAGATTAGTGCAGGTCCAAATTAACTGGGCACAGGAACAGTCTGAACAGGGTGGTTCTAAAGAAGAACAATGGCAGTCAGTTAATAAAATGATATGACAAATGTATTAATTACATTGACCATATACTTTTAAAAAGCCCATTACCGTTGCAGTCTTGGTGAGTGACTCATGGACTGAAAAGAGCCCTCAGCAGTACATTGAGTTTTACAAATAATTTTTCACATTGAACACATAGTACTACACAATGACTTTATGCTTAGAAAAAAAAAGAATCTTTTTGACCCCTTGCCTAACCAGAATATATTCCTCCATTTTCTTTCTTTATTTATTTATTTAGGTTTGTTACCCGCAGGATCCTAAAGAAATTCCCGCAAAAAATATGCCTCGCTACATTCCTCTTATAGAATGCAAAAATACTGTAGGCTACCTCCCATATCCCAAATAAATGTATACCATAAACAGAACTGGAAACGGTGAATGTCTGTGTCTTTGCAGTTGACAGTTGCCAGACACTGAGGCGTAAAATACATGGAAACACGCAAATAGATAAGTGTAAATACTTCTTTTCAAATTGCTCTTCATCCTTGAACAGAAGGCAGGCGAGCAGGCAACGACCTTCGTAGCAAAAGACGTCCGGGGACGTTGAGTATACAAACGTGAAGGGGGAAGTGGAAAACATTGTCGCTAGGTCACTGATGCGAGTTATGGGGGTTGGCGACATTGAAAAGGAAGGACGCCCTGCCGGACGCCGATAAGTAAAGAGGCGGACATCTGCGGGAATTAATACCGCTTCTGTTCACACATTAGCACAAAGTCGCGCGACCGCCGCCCCCTTTCACCGACCAAGGCGAGCAGGTAATCGGCCAAGGACATCTGCGGAGCGCTCCTGATTATGCGCCAATCAAAAGACCGCTGCATCTGCGACGTAGGCGTATCTATAGCCGCAGCGCGAGCCCCGATTTATTGCCCCTGGGATAATGCGACCCAGCCGGCAAAGATACGCTTATTGGACGGGACGCGACCTCTGCCTAGCAAATATTGGTATTGATTTCCGTCAGAAGAATCCATCTTCAGCCCGGACAACTTGACACGACGCCGTGGGGCTGACTCGTTTTTAGACGCAGGACCTGTTTCAGATAGGCTATGTGTTTTGCGACGTTTCATATCTTTTTGATTGGTTATTTTGAAAAAGCTGCTGCAGAGCACTGAAAATTTTCAACAAAACACATTACTGATGTGCAATTAACTCCTAAATGTGGTGAAAACCAATGTTTCCGTTTTTCTTTGTGAATTTGGTCAGAAACCTGCAGGGCTTTTACTGTTGTCTGACACAGTTGAAGTTTTTAAAATAATTATCTGTTCTAGGTCTGAGAAGCACAACACTCGCCACCTGTCACAACCAAAGCCTTCTGCTTCACTTCTCCATGAAGACCCCCTGAATCCCTCCTCACAACCCCCCCCCCCCCCAGGCATGAGCACAAATACGATCGGAAAGCCGCTGTGATCTTCTCAATCAGGTTAAAAAAAAAAAAAAACAGACAACAAAACAAAAACAAAACAAGACACGCACAAAAAAACCTGTTTCATGGCATGTTCTTGCTGCAATACTCCTCCTTATGATATTCTCTCTCTCTTTCTATACTAACACATGCACACACACAATATCTCCTTCTTGCACATAACAGCTTTCATGTTTTATTTCTGGTGTGTAATGTCACGTCATCCCAAAGGTCTCTTCTCTGCTCTTTGGCTGGCTTTTTTTTTCTCGTGCACTTTTTGCAAGTCACTCCGGGTAAGACAAAACCGCATAACTGTAAATAGCAAGATGTTGAGCAGATATTGTGCTTGTCGTACTGTGTGAGTGTGACAGAGGACGTTTAGCCGTTGGTGCAGGATTTAAATCATCCCCCATTCCCCTCCACTCCCCCCCTCCACCCCTCCACCCCTCCACCCCTCCACGTTCTGTACCCTTGAAAAGGCAGCCCATCCATCCATCCATCCTTCCATTATCTAAACCACTCATTCCTTGTCAGGGTCGCGGGGGCTGCTGCAGCGTATCCCAGCATGCATTGGGGTGAGAGGCAGAAACACACCCTGGACAGGTCGCCAATCTATCGCAGGGCACACGCACCATTCACTCACCACACTCACAGCTATGGGCAATTTAGAGTCTCCAGTTAGCCTAACCTGCATGTTTTTGGACTGTGGGAGGAAACTGGAGTACCCGGAGACCCACCGTGCCGCCCCAAAGACTCGCTACGCAGGACTTCTGGGACGACCGGGAGGAACGTAAACCTGTGTCCGAACCAGGACCTGGGGCGTGTCCCCGCGTAACTTATTTCTGCTTTTCTTTTCTGGCTCTTTGCTAAAAATTGCTGCAGCACTGTTGAAGCTTGACCTTTGACCCCAGGTGAAGATTTATAGCCCTGTGATAAGTGGACCTGAGAGTGAGCCTTAGGATGAGAGCGGCACGATGAACTAATGCCAAGGCAGACTGCTCCAGGCCTCAGCTGATTGATAGTGCCTGTGGGGCCCATGTGTTCTCTCATTGCTTTTGAGCTGTGTGCGTGTGTGTGTGTGTGTGTGTGTATGTGTGTTTGTGTATATAGGCATGTGCTTGTGTGTGTGTGTGTGTGTGTGTGTGTGCGCGTGTGTATGAGGGTGTGTGGGTGTGCGAGTGTGCATGTGTGTGTGTGTGTGTGTGTCTGTGTGAGCGAGTGTGTGTCCGTGTGTGGGTGTGGGGGCATGTGCGTGTGTGTGTGTGTGTGTGTGTGTGTGCGCGCATGTGTCTGCGTGTGCTTGTGTTTGTGCATGTTTGTGCATGGTCATGTACTTCAATATTCCTTTAAGTATTTTTAGCAAATCCTTCAATCCTGAACCTTCTTGCTCATATTCCACTTCCCTCTGTCCTTTGCTTCTGTCGATTTTCAGAACTCAAATTTCCATCCAGTGCCCCCTGGCGCGTTTGCGGAGATCGTCTGTGAAACCCGGCCCTCTTGCGCTGTGACTGTATCTGGCCTTCAGCTTCATATATCACGCAACACATTAAACCCTCGGAGAAAAAGACCGTTTCTCCTGCGCTGTCATATCGGCCAAGGAGCGGATATCGAGCAGACTCCATATTTCTGCGCCTCCTCGTTCGTCTTCGACTTCGTGACCGGAGAGATTTTCCGCGCGAGAAATTCAGAAGGACGGCGGCCGTGTTGCTGAAATCGCCTCGTTCGCGTTACGCAGCGGACTGGACGTGCGAGAGCAGGACCTCGCTGAACTGAATTCACCGAACTGTGCCGGAGAACGTAGCGGCTGATTTAGCCGGCCCGCGCGCAGCAGCCCCCTAGCGCACGGCACACAAACGGCTCGCTGTAAACAGCTGGTGCGTTTGCGCGCCCTTGAGTCACTGCTAAGTGCTTTGCGACCTTTTCGGGAAAGTAGACGTAGACCTGAGACCACCCCCAACCCCCCCCCCCCCCCCGCCCCCCCCCCCCACCCCCCCCCCGATCTTTCATTTTATCGCCTCTGCCTCCCACGATTCTGTTCTTGCACAAGATGGACGCTGTGCATGACCGAGGTGGGAGTAGGCGGTTGAGGTGAGCTTCCACCCCTCCACTGTAAATACTCTGAGTAAAGGTTCAATATAAATGAGTGATAACTATTAAATAATAATCACAAAAATATATTTTTTATTTTCACCTTAAATTGTTTTCAGAGGTGAAGGATTAACCGCTCTGGTGCTGAGATTTATCTCGGCAGCAAAGATATACGGGCTGCTTTTTTAAAAAGCCTAACCACACCCTTCCCTCCTGTCTCCAATCGAACAAGGGCAGTGTTCAGGTATGAGCACTTGTGTTTGACATTACGCCTGAGCAGTAGACATCAAACCTATGTTAAAAAACAGACCTTATTTCCAACACCTGTCCCTTAATGGGCATTGACAGTTTTTCATTGGCCAATTTATCTACCTGTGTGATGTCATTCAAATTGAAAAGAATAATATAAGTGTCATGTCCTCCCGAGACCCTGCGATTAATTTTTGTCCCCTTTAGAAATTTTTTTTGAAAATATTTTCACTGCAACATGTCTTTGTCATCCAAGACACTTGTATTATGTCAAAAAAATGTAATACTTAAACATATTATTGAGTCTCAGGAGGATATTAACGAATACCTTAACACATAAATTTAATATGAAATACGTACACTATGTATATATATAAACGCGTATTCTACATTAACGTGTTCCGTTACATGTTACTATGATGATTACATTATTATTATAATGTTTGCCATTGGTGTATTTCGGTAAGAAATCGATAGCTAATTTGGGACTGGTTTTTGAAGCTCGCTCTGAATATGAACACAGAGCATGAGCACGGGGGCGGCCATGTTAAATATAAAGTTAACCCCTGTAAATCGTTCCTATAACCAGGCTGGCCTTTCGTGTGGAGATCACATTATGCCAGTGCTGACATCGCTGTGAAATATCTAGTTCCCATAATTTTCTCTGTCAGTGTGGTGGTGCTTAATTAGTGGCTGAAGTTTAATCTGATTGACCTGATTGTAAGTCCATACCTTTACTGACAGGTATGCTAATGGAAATGGATTGGTAGCTATCTGGAGGGAGGGAAATCGACACTGCAGATGGAAGCAAATAGGCATTCAGCTTAAGTTTAATACAGGAGAGCATCAGTGTTTTCAATTTTTCAGGTGCTTTTCATCACACCTTGCATGCAGGATGTGTTCCACGATAATTATGATCACATCAGAGGCTCAAATGAAGTAAAATCACCACAGAGACCCTTAGAGGTGTGACAGAAATGTGATTAGAATGTTCTCAACTGAACGTTTTAATTCTGATGTCACAATCACAACTGGTAATGGAAAGCAATGGAATTCTAGAACACACAGACTTTGAATTTTATTTTCTGTCGGAACACGTTCCAAAAAAAAGTACTCTTCAAAGGGTTAGGGTTAGATCACTAGCAGCTGCCATCCAGACAGTATTAGACCAACCTCAGGCAGAGGTTCAGGGGTCAGCCCGTTAATCAGTTGGTGGGGGGGGAGGGAATTGGGGGATGACCCACACATATCTCCATAAGCTCAGAGTTTTGGTTTCCACAGAAGTCTAGTCGCTGAGGAGCATGGCATGGCCCGTGCCCCCCCCCCCTCCACCCGCCCCCCCCCCCCCCCAATCAGAACCGCCAGAAACGGCCCGTCTAATCACCGTAATGTGTCAGCGTAATGGCCGCCGCTTTCACAGCCCGAGCGGACGGATTTATGCTCCCGGCCGCGAGCCGCTCCAGATAAGAGCGTCCGCCAACTGAGCGCCATGCGGCGCGAAGCGCGTCGCCACGGCGATGCGAGCGGGATCAGCGGCAGGGTTTGCGGAAAGGTCACGTCATATCGTCTGTCCAGCCTCTTTTTTTTGGGGGGGGCGGGGTGGGGGGCAGAGTAGGTGGGGGGGGCTCTGAGAGATGGGTGGTGGATGGGGGGGGGGGGGGGGGGGGGGGGGGGGGAGGGGTCGTCAGTGGACTGTGGAAAGAGGTTCAGAGCCTTGCGGTTTTTAAACATTGCTCTCCCCGGGACAAATGAATTAATGATGGGCGACTTGAACCTCTCACCGCCCCGGATACCCTGTCGAGCCCGAGGGGCGAACCGCTGCAATGGATACGCCCGAAATGGTGTCGTTTGTCAGCGCCACATAAATTAATGATCCGGTGCCCGCGCAGAGCAGGGGAAAAAGCAGGAGGGGGGCCGAGCACATATCCTACAAATGGATCCTTTGTCGCTCGTTTAGATATCGTAATCGAATAGCTCCCAGAAATGCTCATGAGACAGCTGTAATCCAGGGGTCGGGTTAAAGCAGGGCTGTTCGACCGGGCCCGAGTGCTGTCTCTCGTGAACAGACTGTTGGTCCTCCGTCATTAAGATTAAAAACATTATTATTATTATTATTATTATTATTTATTATTATTATTATTCAGCTCAAAAATTGTGCCCATATCTAGTACTGTATCATGTGTAGTCCTCAGTTCTAGCTCTGAATAAAAATTTAAAAAAGAAAGTCAAATCAGGTAAACAGTTGAGGTAATTAAATTAAATGTGAATAGCACTGTCCCCCTCACAACAAGAAGGTCCTGGGTTTGAATTCCAGCCTGGTCCTTTCTGTGCGAAGTTTGCATGTTCTCCCCGTGTCCCTAGGTTAGGCTAATTTGAGACTCTAAATTGTCTGTAGGTATGAGTGTGTGAGTGAATGGTGTGTGTGTGTGTCTGCATGTGTGTGTGTGCCCTGCAAATGGAAACCAATTTGTACAATACAGAAATTTGTCCAGGGTGTATTCCAGACTCTCACCCACTGCATGCTAGGATAGGTTCCAGCCCTCACAAATCCCCCCTTGTGACCCTGTCCAGGAATAAGTGGTTTAGAAAATGGATGGATGGATGAACACAAGCTGGGTTTGCAGACACTCCTGGAACAGAGCGTCTCTTGTTGTGAGTACCTGTGTTGAGGCGTTACCTGCAATCAGTCACCTGCTTTAATTGATCAAAGTGCAGAGTAACTCTGAAGCCAGCGCAGACTGCAGCTCTCCAGGACCAGGGCTGGGGACCCCTGCATGATGCTTTATCTGCCAATGTATTCCCAATGTAACAGGAGCCAGAGCGTGCTTGTATTTCTTCTTTATTGCATTTATATCATGCGCTGCTATTTTTCTAGACATAGTGCAGGCAGAGCAAACAGGCATTGAGCATATGAAACACAAAGAGGTTATATTACAACGAGAAAAAAATGGTTTAAAATACAGAGGGGGGGGGGGGGGGGGGGTCTTTTACAACACTCCATAAAATGTCAGTGCCTTTCTTTTTTTGTCCCACCCTCCCTAAAGAGGGGGTCGGGGTTTTTAAAAGGGGGTTTGTGTCTCAGAGGAGAGGGGTAAGATTTTTTTGTGATTCAGTGTGCTGGGTCTGCTTGTCAGCCTGATTGATTTGAGCTGCCTGTGCGTGGTGTACTCCAGCCTCAGTCAGATGATTACCCCCAGAGAGAGACCACTCTCCCCAGCCCAATGATTCAATTAGGCAGGAGACTGTGTGTGTGCGTGTCTGTGTGTGTGAGAGAGAGAGAGAGAGAGAGAGAGTGTGTGTGTGAGTGAATGTGTGTGTGTGAGAGAGAGCGAGAGAGAGAGAGTACGTGTGTGTGTGTGAGTGTACATGTTGTGTGTGTGTGTGTGTGTGTGTGTGTGTCTGTGTGTATGTGTGTGTGTCTGAGTGTGTGTGTGTGTGTGTGTGTCTGTGTGTGTGTGTGTATGTGTGTGAGTGTGTCTGTGTGTGAGTGTGTACAGGGGCGATATAGCTCAGGAGGTAAGACCGATTGTCTGGCAGTCGGAGGGTTGCCGGTTCAAACCCCGCCCTGGGCATGTCGAAGTGTCCTTGAGCAAGACACCTAACCCCTAACCTCTAACTGCTCTGGCGAATGAGAGGCATCAATTGTAAAGCGCTTTGGATAAAAGCGCTATATAAATGCAGTCCATTTACCATTTACCATAGTGTGTGTGTGTGTGTGTGTGTGTTGTGCTCTACTGCAGACCGGTACCATCTGGTCATTGTCACAAACGGCAGATCTGCATCCCGCTCAAATCAGTGTTAAATTGAGAAGCTGCCGCAGAGCAGTCACTCACCAGTCACTGAGAATGGAGCCCAGTGCCATAGCCAGACCGGGGTCAAATACCTATTTGCTTTGGATTCAAATACTTTTCTGTGCTCTGTTGATCTTGCCTGGTGTAATTGAGCCGGCCAATATGACCAGAAGGCGGAGTATTTCATTGGTTCCAATACGCTAGACAAGATCTGTAAAACGTAGAAAAGTATTTGAATCCAAAACATATACATATTTGATCCTGGTCTGGTCATAGCCCGTTGTGGCATAGACCCATTTTCGTTAAGCAGAAAAGTGTTCGTTTCACACTAGCAAGAGAGAGTGCTCTTGAAGTTTTTTTGAGAAATGTTCACACTTTCTTACAGGCATACACTGCAAATGCTTCTTCATGCTTACTATTTAGGATAAATCAAGCACAAGCCTACTGGAAGCCCAAATGGCTTCAACGAGAAACAGTGAATATCACTTTTCCCAAAAAACTATTCTCACCTTTCCCTAGTGTTTACTGTGTGTTAAAGTGGAGCAAAATGAGATGTGAAAACTTGTGATTTAGAACCAAGATTTTATGTTGGGGAATACAGCATTTTCTGCACAAAATATAAAAGAAAGTGTGTACATTTTTCATAGAAAAACTTGAGTATATTGTGAGACTGACACATTTTTCTGTTGGGGCCCAAACGAGCCTCCATCGCACGTGATGCTGGGTTGTGAGAATGCGTGTCATGTAATGCTGTCATTTATTATGTTATTTTATTTATTTTTTACACAACTGGAACTATATCTATATTTTAAAGCTGATAATTAGTCTTAAATATTGCAACTGTCTCTATTGCTGCAATAGTTCAAGTGTAACAATTTACACTTCAACTATTTTAAATGCAACAATTTTAAGTCCTGTTGTGATTACTTTGCATAAAGTGAGAAACCAATGATGAAGACAGTGTATTATAATGGTTACAAAGCTGGGTTTGTAACACGGAGATTGCAGGTTTAATTCTTGGCTGGGGCACTGTCATTGTACCCTTGAGCAAGGTACTTAACCCCTTAAGGTGTGAGTATCACAAATATGTGATTGGAATGTTCTTTACTGAACATTCTAACACTGATGTAACAATCACTACTGGTAAGTGAAAACAATGGAGCTCCAGAACACTGACCTCTAGAACTTTGAAAAAAAGCATTCCAAAACCCCTACTCTTTGAAGGGTTAACCCAGATTTCTTCAGGAAAGTAAACATTGAGCTCTGTAGATGGATTGCATGTAAAAAATGCAATCTGTGTCAGTCATTTTGGATATGAGTGTCAGCCACATGCCGAAACGTAGCCTGGCGAGTCTGACAGTGACAAAAAATGAAAATGATTAGATGTAAAAACCTTTTCCTGAACAGTGCAGTGCCTGGGGAACAGGAGGCAGAAAAATGTGATCATTTTCCCAGAAGCAGCTATTTTTACAGGGAATGTAACTCCTTCGCAGAAGGATTTTGGAAAGCTGGGCTTCTTCTGTTCTTTTTCTGTTATATTAATATCTTCTAGTTTGAATGATCTTAGTCCTGTTCGATAATGCTTTTATATCTCCTTGAGTGATGCCCTTATTCTTCTCTTTGAAAAATCTCTCGGCAATTCAAGTATGAAATGCACTTTATTATTATGCATTATTATTATTATTATTAGTAGTAGTAGTTGTTGTTGTACTATTGTATTGTATTGTATTATATATTATTATTAGTATTATTATTTTTCATTAAAAAAAAAAAATAATTTTACATCTATTAGTATGAGGTTTACTAGTTTTCAATTATATTTTTGATCTACATTCTGGTGGATTCATTGCACCCATTACATTGAGTCTATCAGGAGAGATTGCACTCTAATGAGAGATTCTGTCTAACGTTGCAAATGACGGGACTCCATGACCAAAATAACAAAGGTGGAGAAAACATAATCACGTTTACAACAGTATTCCGAGTCGTTTGATTTAAAAAGAACTATCTGATTACATAAGGATTCTATTCCCAGCAGAATTCTACATTCACGCAGAACCAGCAGGAATGGACTGCCTCTGCTTTATGACATCACTTCCCTTCCGTAATATTCCGGGGGTGTAATATTGCAGCCTGTCAATCGGCCATCATATCGGTCATAAATTGTGAAGAGGTACAAACTCACTGGCTGGCGATTCATCTTCAGAACGTTCACAGCCAGGGTTGCTGCTATGAATTCACAGCCCAGGGACATAATATTTATATGAAGGGCCCCCCTCAATATATTCAGTAACAAATTAAAAACATATCCCGTATCCTGGGTTCACCCCATGCGCTTGTGTGTGTGCGTGTGCGTGCGTGTGTGTGTGTGTGTGTGTGTGCGCGTGAGACAATTAACATTTTTGTGGTGAGAAGTTGCTAAAAAGTCATCTAGTGAAAACCTGCCTACTTTTGGCTGAAAAGTGAAAGTTTTCTAGACGACTAGGAGGTTGCCAGGCTATATCCAGGTAAAGCCTCGGTAAGATTTGGGTTAACCTAGTCTGACCCTGAGCTGAGGAGATGTTTCTGTACGCTTCAGAATTCATCCCGCTGCTGCCACCAGCAGTCACATCATCAATAAAGACAAGAGAGCCAGCTCCAGTGGCAGCCACACAGGCCTAAGCCGTAACACCGCCATACTCCACCATGTTTCACAGATAAGGGGAAGTGATTTGGACCTTGAGCAGTTACTTTCTCTCTCCGCACCTTCTCCACATAGAATCAACTCCAGTCATTTTGCTTTAGCTTTCTTGTGCATGAGTTACTGATACAACAACAGACAGCTGGCCAAGAAGCAGCTGAGCATCACACTGTCCGATTACTTTTGGTCCCTCAAAATGGGGGCGCTATGTATAAAAAGGATTTTTATACGTGGTTCACCTGATATGGCTGTAGTCACCTGCAAATTAAAACTGAAAGTACTTTACCCTCATGTGCATGTGCTGGAGGACAAAGCCAAAAAAAAAGAAAAGAAATTGTGACACTGTCCAAATACTTACAGACTTACTTCACAGTATATGTGTGCATATGTGTGCATGTGTGTGTGTGTGTACATGTGTGTGAACAGTATGTGTTTACAAGACATTTTTATGCATTCCTAGGTGTACATGTGGTGTGTGTGTGTGTGTGTGTGTGTGTACAGTACACTGGCCATATCATAACTCTCCATATAGACTCCATATAAGGAGTCTTTCAATTCCAGAAACCATCAGATTTTCTCATTACCGCCGGGCACAAAGTTCATGTGTGGCAGTATTTATATCAGCCCGTAAGACCCCTTGGGCCGGTCCCCGTGTGTCCCACAAATCAGACGCCCGTTCCACCCGGTCAGCCACGGCTTGGAGATTAAGTGCCCTGGGGGGGGGGGGGGGGGGGGGGGGGGGGGATGGGGGAGGGGGGGGCCTCGCCCGGGCCCGCTGCTCCCCGCCACACAGGAAGTGTCCTTGCGGAGACTGATGCTCGGGTCGGGGCTAACGTCCTCTCGAGGATTCAATTATTAACGCCACGGCAACGAGTCGTCCGTGGCGGGGAACCGGGATGGGTGGGGGGGGGGGGGGGGGCGGCGAGGGAGGGGCTAGGGGGGCGGGGGGGGGGGCGGCGGGAGGAGCCTCCATCCGTCGACATTCCGGCACGTTCCGCTCATTATGGGGCACGGGGGAAGGTCGTTACCCTCTGCCACAGCCAGCGGGAGGGTGAGGGTGGGGGGGGGGGGGGGGGGGGGCGCTCTAAATCAAACAGCAGGTCGGGACCCACTGCTGGGCTGGGAGGGGGGTTGAGGTGGGTCGTGAGAGACTGTACATTGCACGTAATGGAACTACTATACACACACAAACACACACACACACACACACATTAAAAACTCTTTTACATGATATAACTGGGTAATTGTATACGCATTATAATAACTACATGTAATAACATTTCTGTATAATAATTATATTACTCAAATGAAACATATTTCAAATTTAAATGCACATTAGTATTAATGCATTTTTTTGGAAATATTAAAATTCATTTAATTACATATTTGGACATGCTAGGCTACATTTACGTAAGGAGCGACGTCATAGCATAGCAATCGCTACATTAATTGGACTGCTGACTCGGAAAACGATTTTTTAAAAAATGATCTCTCAAAAAGACATGCAGAGAATATACCATGACCAGATGTCACATGTTCCCAAAACTTTGGCATTTGCCTGGATAAAAACGATACAATAAAATTAAAAATATTTATCCTGGAGGTCTTTGACTCAAATCAAATCAAATCAATTTTATTTTATAATGTGCTTTTTTTTTTACAGAGAACTATCACAAAGATGAATCATAGAGAGATGGAAGGATGATTTATAGGGCAACAAAAAACCTCCAATAAGCGAGCGAGCGAGCAAGGTCAAAAAAATCCCTCAGTGGGAAGAAAAATGCTCAAACAGCGGTGTGAAAAAATTCCTTGATTGGGGGGTGGGTGGGGGGGCGGGGAGAGCTCGCGCTCCGCCGGTCAGCCCCCGGAGTGCGTTTTGAGGAGGTGGGGGGGGGGGGAAACGGCATTAATATTGATTGCTATCGATTGGTCTCCGCGGCACGTTCTCACCCCCGCTCGGCCCACGTCGTTCGGCGGAGTGTGCCGCGTAATTAGGGGGACGGATATCAATAACCGGCTCTGAGGAAGTGCCGGAGAGTCGCACTCTGCCCCGGAGCTCATTCGCCCCGAGGACGTTCCGAGCCATCGGCAGCGCGTCCTGCACCGCGTTAATAACGCTCCCCGCCCTGCCCCGCCCTGCCCTGCCCTGCCCTGCCCTGCCCTGCCCCGCCCTGCCCTGCCCTGCCCGGCCCGTTCAGTTCACAGTTTAAAATGGAGGGCACTTTTGGACTCGGTGCGTTGAGTTCACAGTTTAAAATGGAGGGCACTTTTGGACTCGGCCCGTTGAGTTCACAGTTTAAAATGGAGGGCACTTTTGGACTCGGCCCGTTGAGTTCACAGTTTAAAATGGAGGGCACTTTTGGACTCGGCGCGTTGACTTTACAATTTATAATTTTACGGACCTCTGAGACGCCTTTGCGTTTCGGTGTGACTTGCGCGAAACTTAGAAACAAACAAACACAAGCGCTTGAGATGGAGCTTAGTGAAGCTACCGTCAGGTCACTGCATTACCGCTAGAGTTTAGCATTACCTACTCTGAGTCCAGTCTGCTGAATGAACGCATTGCTCATAGCACCACTTTGTGTATTTCCGTGGGCTTGTAGCTTGTGCCGCCAGTACAGCTGCTGTGATTGGTTGCCTGCAGCATCCATCTGTTGGCGTGGGCACTTCCACATGCCTACTGTAGCTGTTGAAGAGTACCGATGGTAAAGCTTTAGAGTTATTATAAAAATAAATAAATAAATAAATAAACCATGCTCTGAGTTAATCCCGAAATAAATAAAATAAATAATGGCTTTCCGGTCTTTTGGGACACTGTACAGTGTTCGAAAGGACTCTGGTTATTGTACCTTAGTTATATATAGACAGAGTGAAAAAATGAAAGTGCGTGCTGAAATTAGCGAGGGACTGATAAGACGAGTAATAGCATTGGCGCGGCGCCCTGTGTGTCGGTCACATTTGCTGAGGCTCTCGGCCCTCTGCGGCCCGTGGCGTATCCCAGCAGGCTTAGCGGCTGGGGGGGGTGTCGGAGGAGATCAGGCCTGAGTCTCCCCAGGGCACAGTATCTTGGAACAGGAACAGAACAGGAAGTGCAGAAACTCAACGTGCCGTCGGCCCTTCCTGTGACGTGTGACCTCCGAGGACGTGTATATTACTGTTCGACGGTGAGGAAAGAGAGATGGAGAAAGAGAGAAAGGTGAGAGAGAGAGAGAAGAAAGGAGAGAGAAAGTGAAGGAGAGAGAGATAGAGAGAGAAAGAGACAGAGAGAGAGGGGGGAAAAAAGATTTATTTTCACTGACATTTGAACTCTTTTTCATTAAAGATTTATCCGGCAATGAATAGCCCTCAATTAGCGGGTGGTCTCATAAATTACGTTAATGGCCCTACAAGCGAGAGTAATG